>JABSTR010001070.1:0-300000 GCA_013339765.2 Haemaphysalis longicornis | reverse complement strand
CAGGACGGCGTTGAGGATTCCGCGGAACTCTGCTACCATTCGCGTAGAGTTCCGTGCGCATACGACACATCTTCTGAGCTCGTCGAAGCTCGTCTCAAACAGTACGTCCGCCTTGCACCCACCACAGCAGGTCAATATCTCCTCAGGCAGCTTTCACTCAGCTACCCTTTGTCTACGGAGTCCTCTTTTCCCGTCCCTAGCAATATCCATGACCTATTTATTGCCCGCCCCATCCACCGTAACATGCACCCGACACACAATCAAGCCCACCGGGAGCAGCGTGCACGGGCCCTTAGAAAGCAATACTCCAGAAATACGGCGGCCGTTCATGTTGACGCGGCTAGCTGCAGGTACCATGACGCCTACGCGGTCGCAATCATGAGCCCCTTGACCCCCCCTCTCCCTTCGCACTTCTTTCCCCGCAACTGCTGAGGAAGCCGTCATTACTTTTAGGGGGCGAAGAGACTCAGGACCTCGCTCTGTTCGGGGCTTGGCGTCCGTGTGCGGAGTGTTTCGCATGCGCGAAGAGCATTGGATTGGATTAAATTGGATTGTATCAGATTAAATTGGATTGGATTGAAATTGTATATACTGTACACACGCGTTGTCACTCATTTACATGCGCGAGTGGACAATGCAACGGCTGATTTACCGTGAGAACGATCCCCAGTGCTTCGCCCACTCGTCATGATTCACTTCGTGGAGACGCGTGAATTTTTGTCTTTAACACTTCAGCTTTCCCCAGGGGTCGGCAACCTTTGAGGCGGAGGGCAGAGTTGCATAAAGCCGACACGACGGGGGCCGGGAGGCAAATCGAAAAAGAAAAAGGGGGGGGGGGGGGGGGGGGGTTGGACATCTGCAAAGAAAGGAAATGAACACATTATCTGGTAAGTGTGAAGACGGCATACAATGACAACTAGAGGCGATCTTTGTTGCTGTCGAACCGTTTGAAGTCAAAACCGCCATGTCGGCCTTTCATATAGGAAGTGACAACGGGAGGGGGGTTCTGACGTCGTGCCGATTTCGTTTACCGCTGGTGCAGCTCCACGGCGCTCCTATGTGTCTGGGCCACAGCTCCCGCGTTCCATTTACTTCTAACGGCGCCTGTACATCAGTAGCGGTCCCAGAGATTGGTTTTGGGAGGAGGGGGGAGGGGCGAATTTCGATACCTAAAAAAAACAGTATTGTCCACAAACGTATAGAATTTTAGTTCAACAATATTTAACCGTTTACAGA
This sequence comes from Haemaphysalis longicornis, assembly GCA_013339765.2. Lineage (NCBI taxonomy): Eukaryota > Metazoa > Arthropoda > Arachnida > Ixodida > Ixodidae > Haemaphysalis > Haemaphysalis longicornis. Next base: position 298,764 of record JABSTR010001070.1, on the reverse strand, counting down.
TGAATTATGAACACTTCACTAATTCATATATGCTCCCACATAAACAACTGTACAAAGGCCTAAATTTTATATGAACGTATGAAAATTTATTGCTTCTATTTATCAACCATTGTTTATACATGCGGAGAGAAAATTAAACTTTTTGGCCCCTTCATGCACCAGTACTGCGGAGAAGGTGATAACCATGCCGGCGTGTGCGCGCATGCGGTGTAACCCGCTTGCGCACAAATCACTTAGCGACACAGTGGTTCTTGGCACCACTTAGGCGGTGCAACGGCTGGCTCGATCCCGCAGTTCTGACGGTCGCAAGACGTTTGCGACACGCACAAGTGAGCTGCAACCTCGCACGAGTGGGATGCTTAAAAAAATAAGATGAGGACCTCTTTGGGAGGGGGGGGGGGAGAGGCGATCGCCCCATTCGCCCCCCCCCCCCCCCCCTCCCCTTGGGACCGCCACTGCGGTACTCTCTTGATCACAGTTAGGGTGAACACGGGATCGCGTGTCATTCCGTGCGCGGGAGCCGCCTGTCGGCGTTCCGGGTAACTTCGCACGCATGCGCAGTTCGTTTGCAACGAGGCTATGTGATGCGCGTGCGAAGTTACCCGGAACGCCGACAGGCGGCTCCCGCGCACGGATACATTGTAATGAACATTCCGTGTTGGGCCTTCCTGAGCTTGTGGTCACCGCATCCTGCGCAGATGGAGCCCCTGCACGGATTCGTGAACGCACCACTGGCAGCGCGACTGGCCTGTGGGTGTTTCAACCCGCAGCGGCAAAGGGCGGAGATGCGGTGCCTGCGGGCGGTGGCTCACATCTCCGGTGGCGACGATTCTTGGTGGTCGACTCCATCTGACCGTGCGTCGTCCAGGAAGCCTCGGAAACCGGTGGCGTTGGTGCTTTCACCCCGTTTGGTCCTTCTGGAGGGGACCAAGGGGTGCTTCGTGCATTGTTGCTTGAAGTAACCGGATTCGTTGGGGCTTAGTTCTTGCTGTATGCTCTGGGCTCGAATGGCAGTTCCAACTAATACAGCTCGTCCCGTTTCTCATTGACACGTCATAGCAATATTGTCAACCAGGTTTCTAAAATTTTGAAGACACATTCTAAATCACCATTACGCGTTCACTTCGCTGAAAGCGTCCGTTACGCGTTGGGAATGGTTACGGCATTGGGAAATCGTCGATAACAGAAAAGGGGTTCTTTTTTTGGGAAATGCATCCTTCAGGGTCCTTCATTCTAAGCCATTTTGCTGCACGTAATACAGTATGGCTACACTATGTCCCAGACGCACTTGCAGCGACATCTGTCTTTGGATTTGGATTGTCTTTTGGAGTCCTTCAGGGTCCTTCGTTACGTGTCGTTTGTGCTTAGTGGTGTCGCGGCTAGAACACGCAGAAGCGGATAACTCAGCGTTAGCTAAGCGGGTTGCAGGACTAGAGGTAGCGCTAAGTAACGAACACGACGAGTGCAGTGCCGTTGAGGGAAATTTAGAAGCAGCGGATAGGAAGCTAGAAAGGACCGTCATTTCGCCAACAAATGACGTACGCCTCGGCCCATGCTACAGAGCGGAGGCATACACTGAGGTGACGCATGGTACGGAAGATACGAAAGGCTACAGCTACTCCCACGTGCTGCAAGATAGGCGAGCAAAACCAGTCGATAAGTACCAGTAAAGAGCACCAGCGTACCAGTAAAGGGTACCAGTAAAGAGCAGCACATGGCAGATAACGTGGTAATCATAGCGGGAGATTCTAACATGAAGAGGAGCGGCGCTGCCGTAGTGGAAAGGCTAGAAAGGGATAGCGTGTGACGGTCGGCTGTTTCCTCGGTCAAACGATGCAGAGAGTGATGACACAAGCGGGAGGGGCAGCTGGCCTTGTCGAGAAAAGCTAGAAAGCTTGTGGTGATTGCCTTAACGATATTCTCAAGGGTGAGGAGGCATAACTTGGCCAGGACATAGCGAAAGGGGTAAACGACTTGCGGGCAACGGCCCCAAATGTGCTCATTGCAGTCTGCACCATGCCGGAGGTGACAAAGCAGGGCGTGCACACCGAACGGGCAGTGCACGCTGCAAACAGCGAGATTGAGAGGCGCGGAAGGGAACTTGGGTTTGAAGTGATAGACGTAAACAGGGTAGTGGGCAGCATTGGACACAGGCAATCTTTACAGTGGGACGGGACTCACTTCAGCCCCAGGCTAGGAAACAAGGTGGGAGAGCGGTAGCTTTTTTATGGTGCTCCGCGCAGCTAAGAAAGGCAAACTAGGCGACAAATTGGAGGCGAGGGACGTAGGCACTCAACGCTGGGAGGCAGACAGGGCCAGAGCTAACCGGAGAACCTACAGACATAGCTGAGAACGCAGAAAAAGGCGATTTAAGTGGAAGCAATAAGGTAACACTTTCGTAAAAGTCAGAAATAAACCCCGTAATTGGAAAGCTTAAGGGAAACACGAATGCAATAAATATTTATTCAGCTACATAAATATGCAGGGCGGCCGGAAACCTGATAAGTAGGCGGAAATCCAAGGCAACTTGAGCAGGAAGAAATAAACGTGTACGCCTTAGCCGAGACTCAAACATTCGAGACCTAGAAGCCCCACCTGTCATAGAAAATTGCCTGAGAAGGATGCAACAGGACTGCACGAATAAAGAAAGGGGGAGGCGTTGGCATGCTTATTAAACAAGGGACCGACTGGCAAAGAGTGCATGAAGACTGGAAGGAGCACGTATAGGTTAAAGGCACAATAGCGGGGGAAAATACATGGTCAGGAGTTGTGCGCCTGTGGACCGGCACTGGAGTTAGGGAGGAAAGTGAGGGAATGGTAAACTGTCTTGGAAGAGATATAAGCTAGTTTAAAGATTCAGGTGAAATAATCTTAGTTGGAGATATTAATGCCCACATAGAAGCTTTGAATGTATACACCGATCATAATGGTTCTCTAGTGATAGAACTATGTTAGGAAAATTGGCTAGCAATAGTAAATCGGCTAGTAAATAGTGATGAAGTGTGACGGACAAATAATGTGTAAAAGTGGTAACAGACAGTCCAGCCTAGAATACAGTCTCCGAGACAGTATACGAAAGGTTGCGGGAAATGAGAATAGGTGAAAACGGAAAAGACAGCTTAGGAAGCGACCACAAGCGGCTTACCTTGCACTTCGGAGGCACAACCTGTACAAATTTAGAAATCGGTACGACCGGAGGAACTAATTTGAACAATGAACAGATTAAGATCACCGCTGATATAATGGAAGACGAAATCAATAAGTACCCAGACAAAAATTGGGATTACGACGAAATGATCGCGTTCATAAAGCAGAGATGGATGAAGCCGAGAAACGAAACCGATGGAAAGGGAAGAGAAAGCCGAGAAGCTAGTGGAATACGAAAATAAAAGAGGCTATTCACCAGCGGAAAAAGGCGTCGAGAGAACATAGAGAGGCAAAGAAAACTGGTATGGAACCGGAGGTAGTGAAGGAAAAATGGGATAGCAACCGAAAAATAAAACTACAAGTGCAGAAAATGGTGCAAGCAAAGATAAAACAAAAAAGTGAGCAATGGCTGGCCGAAGTACGGAAGAAGGACAAAAGGGCATCCAAGAAGTTTTGGAGCCATGTAAAATTACTAAGCTAAAAAAAATATCCATCACAAAATTCTTGATTGATGAGGAGAGGAAACATTTAGAAGGAGAACAGGCGTTGGCGCATATAAAGCAGACAGGGGAACGATGCCTAGGACAGCTACCACCTGAGCAGAAAAAAAGTATTTTTGTGCCTGCCCTCAGAGCAGCGCTTGTTTATAAAACAGCGATATATGAGTTTTTTCTTTGTAAGATGACACGTCATCACCACGTTTCAAAGGGATACCACGATCAACCATCAATTAAAAATAAAAAGGTCAATCAATCAATCAATCAATCAATCAATCAATCAATCAATCAATCAATCAATCAATCAATCAATCGAAAGGCGACTAGCGCAAACTAGTACCACTCCATGCAGATAGATCTACAATGCTGCCAATCTACCCCAATGTTCACCCTTTCATAGTTGCCTTTCCCCTCCTCGAATCGCCGCAGATCTTGAGCTTCCCAAAGGCTCCCACCTGTTCTCACAAGCGTTGTAGTAGCCAACACAGTTTTAGCTTGAGTACGAACCAGTAGAGAAGGGAGCCCTCTATTAGCACCCACACACTGTTTATGTGGTTTAGTAATCTACAGCACTGCCAAACCATTGTTGCTTCAGTCGAACAGGTATAATTCTTTGTGCTTTGCCCTACGAAACCATTTCCTCCCACTTTCTGCGCGTTTAGAATTGCAGAAATGTCGTATTTTAACATCATGGTGCGCTTTCAAAACCCTATTGTGGGGCCGTGCTAGGAAGCTATGTCCTGCTTTTTCTCAAAGAATTCCCAGTCAACATGTCATCTCTTTAACTCGACAGAACAATTACCTCCCTGAAACGTTCCGTATATAAGAAATTACGGGAATACAAAATGTTTACCTTTGCTGACACACACCGCCGGAAGAAAACCAAGGATATGTGTCCGCAACGCAGGTATTACGCGTTGAATTTTGTCGCCGGTTTTATCTCTCTACAACCACCAGAAACGCCCAATCATGGTGTGCAGGAATTCCGCATCTACGGGGTATACGGGACACATATGGTTCCGTATTTCGCACTTAAGGCGGAAACGCGAGAACTGTGTCATACGTTTCTATTCTGACAAATGATTTTAATATTTCGTTTTTGGAACGATTCTGTACATTAGTAACGCCTGTGTGTCTAATACTCCGTATAAATTCCGTATTCCCATCATTCCGTATATACGGACGTTCACTGGGGAAACGGTGCTAAATTAGCCCGAGCCTTAATTTTCTAAACGCGCAAGTATAACGCAGAAGTGTGCGCTAAAGACTGCGTGTAATAAACTTAGTGTGCACAGAGACCTATCTCCACGTCTGACATTAATGCTTCTTGTCTTTCATTTGCAGGCATACGCTTCTCAGGAGTGCTTCATCCCATCGGACGACTCTCACACACTCCCACTTCGCGTGTCGTTTGTTTGGGAAAAACACACTATGCTTGCATTTCAAATGATTTGAAATGCACACGCAATACACACCGTTGCGGTGGCGCAAACCGATGTTGCATTCATTTCGTTATGTGTTCATCTGTCGCTTTATCTGCATGTTGGAAGCATGCTGTAGGTGTCGTGCATTCGTTGGCGCAAACCGATGTCGCATTCATCTTGTTATGTATTCATTTCCTGATGCTCTGGTCTGCCGCTTTACCCGACTGCCTGAAATGTGGTGTGGGTGTTATACATTCTAGTAACGTTAATAGTGACATGAATTTTATTGATTGCAGCAACAGGTAAGCATTCATGTTGTTTTATTTTACCGACTTTAACACCAGTTCCTCGTACTTCGCGCGCACACACGCACACATGCACACAGACATGATGGCGCGCGCACACAAATACACCCACGCAAACACACATGCGCGCGCGTGTGTGCGGTTTCAACAGCGGAGCTGTTGTGGTCGAGCTTTTACGTCCGTCTGCTGAAAGGGATGCGTCACGCAGGGGTAGGAGCCGGTTCCGAGACTCGCAGGTCACCTCCCAGAAAGCCGGATCCCAGACCCGCCGATAGAGGGCGCAGTGGTCTCGCAGGGGCTGGTTCCTCTCTCTACCGCAAGGGGAGGGAGAGTGGAGGGAGCCTACCACCACTGACGTTTAGCTTCCAATTTCTTTTCACGAACCGCAGAATTTTCGCGACGACAGCGCTGCCGTTCTTGGACGAGCGCCCGTTGACGTGCGAGCCTACGCAAGAGGACCACAGCTGGGCTGTTTTCAACAGATTTCACACTGGGTGGAACTGGGTTTCATTTATTTTTGCTTAAAGAGCAATGAAGAGAAAACACATTGCCCTCGTTAAAATCATACTAACACCACTTTAACGTAAACTTCGCTCAAATAAGCTACATAATTATAAAAATGGAATGGCCATGCGACCCACTAGCTCATTTCCCGCAACAGAACCTATGACATACCAACCAGCTCTGCCATTGGTGGAGGGCGGCAAAAGCAAACGCAAATTAGGCAGAGCTTATAATCTTGCCGAACGAGCTAATTGCGCTCAAATGTAAGGCACATTATTTTTAAAGCACTAAGTATGGTGGGATGAACAATTAAAATTACGAACGAACACGTAAACATCGAAGTACCGATGCGTACTGCTGTTGGTACTGCGCGCACTATGCTTGGTTTAGCTCCAGAGCACTGTGGGGCTTTGGGGTTGTCTCAAACGACACTTGCCGATTGGCGCAAGCAAGGGTGTCTTACGTGACCGTATTTGTCGAGCGAGCACCATGTTTCACGAAACGATTATTTTCTCCCTGAAAACCGACCAGCAAACGTTGGTCGAAAGAGCGAAGAAGGCCGGTGGACTCAAAGGGGTCCTGGACTGAGGACTCCTCTCACCGGGCGGGTGCCCCTGACACCAGCACCTTGCTGTTTAATAAAAGTTTATTATCCTCCTCCTCCTCCTCCCTGAAAAAAAAAAGTTAAAAAGGTCAAAAACAAACGAAAGGCAGAAAATGGCTTGCCACGGTATTATGGCGCCAGCTAGGTTCACTAACGGTAAACAAGGCTTCCCAATCGGCTGCAGAGCGGTCGGTTCCCGTGATGTCATTGCAGGCAACGAAAACGCACGATCTTAGCGGCAAAACGAAATTTTAACTTCAATTAACTGATTTCTCAGTGAGTAAAGCATCGTTTGCATTCGTACAAACGCTGGGGACACTATAAAACACGCAATCTTTCGAATAACACGAACTTGTATTAAGCTTCTTGCACGAGGTCTTCTCCATGTGCAAATATCACGCCAACGTATCCCTTAAGGCAGTGTAGACGCCGCGGCAAGCGCAGAACCATTCCCGACCAGTCGGTATCACGTGAGATGCATTCAAATTATAATGACCTGTCACGAAAAAGCAGCGTCACTTTTCATAAACTTAACGTCGCTGGCTACAACGACAAGAGCAGAGTGAATTCACACATTCACTGAGGGGTTCATTGAAACTGCGTTTATTGATTGAACTCCAGGGAGCGCGATATTTCATTTAGAAAACCACCAGCACGGATCCGCTTAGCCTGATCTTTTTTCCTATCAGCAGCACATTGCGGATGATGATAATCTGATTGGATGTCACGCGTAAAGCTAGCGTTCTGACGATACGCGATTGTGCATGGCTCTGAGCTGAAGGGGACCGTCCGCTCCTCCTCCTTACAACGACAACAGAAGGGGCCGTAATAGAGTGTAGCGAGTTTTGCAAGGTCAGTTGCTTAAAATAACGGGACTTGTAAGTTCGCTACATGACCTCTTCATTGTTAAAAAACCAAACAGGCGAATATTCTGCCATCTCGCCAGTGATTACTAAACCAACAAACTAACTTCCACATGATGCGTGTAGATGTCCTCCAACAGACGTGATGCAGGAGATTTACTGCACATTTCCCAGCGTACTTATATTCCCGGCGTACTTATATTCCCGGCACATTTCCCGGCGTACTTATTTTCCCGGCGTACTGATATTCCCGGTACATTTGCCGGCGTACTTATATTCCCGGCACATTTCCCGCCGTACGTGGGGAGTCCGGTTCCCACTTTTTTGCGCTGTGTTTAAATTTAATAATTTCCGAATGAAATGTTGATCATTTCAGAGTATCAACGTTTTTATGTTTCATAACAACGGGGATAGCTCCACATTTTATATCAAAAGCGGGTGCCAGTTGGGAGCATTTTCTCAATGCAAGCAATATTATTGGTTCGATTCAGGGACATCTTTGAACCTATTCTTTTGCTATTCCTTACCAGGCCCCCAACCTTGTCCACGCGCTAAAACGTTTATGTGATGCTAATACGCCCAGCTGAGCACAAACTCCCCCGCTGGCGTTCTCCCACCGGTGTTTTGTTTTCTACGGGACGTGCGGACATGAAAGAGTAGGCGTTCGCGGAGACATTTGCACGCCAACTATCAGCTAAATGAGAGCGTTTGTCCTTAATAACGACACAACTCATTCATTATGCCCAGGAACGCGGAAACCAAGCGGGCCATGGATTCGACCAACGCAGCGTAAGTAAATTCCTCAGCTAGTTCAGCAGCTAAAACCAGCTGCAGTATAATGAAGTATTGGTGTCAAGGAATCAGATGGAAAATGTTGATAACGAAGCGGACGGCCCATCTTGGCTCCATCTTTGATGGCCTTCCACTCCATAGGCTTCACTCACTTTCGCTTTTTCTGCAGGCACAGCTTTGTTTATTCAAGGGAAAGTCTTCTTTTGTCATCAATACTACGCGTCAATACTGCATCTGTGCTGGCGAGTACGGCCCGAATTATTCAAACCGAACAGAAACCCGGCTTTATTTACTAATTTATTCTTGTGTGGGACGGTCAGTTTGTTCAGCCACTGAAATTGTGAGTGCTTTTACACGAACTCTGCGTTCAAACATTTCCACGTTTTTTGGCAACTCCCGTTGTTCTTTGCTCCGAGCAGACTGAGATGTATAGCTTGATGGCATTTCTACGTTTCAAGCGTAGTTGCCGTTTTAAAGATGATAGTCTTTCTTGGGCTACTTAAACCCAGAAATTTTGGTCTGTCTGTATGTCTGTTTGTCTGTCTGTCTGTCTGTGACTCGATTCAGCCACCCGGCCAAAGTAAAACAAGGCCTGCGCCATAGTCACATATAGGCACAGTTAGATCTGCCCGTCTAAGTCCGGTGTAATGTTCATAGTTGTCAACATTGTTGAAGAACAACGAGATATACGCAAATATAAGACATCAAATTAATACAGAAGTGATGTTTGCAGTGTTCCTTTATAAAAAATAATAGATGCTTGATTTTCGCGAACCTAAATACTTCATCAACTGCAGAAAAAAAATTCACTTGGCCGTCGCCTGCTGTCGCCCGCGCCACTATAGCGTCTGGCGCCATTTTAAGAAATCAACCGGCAACAGTAGAGAGTTTTAGCTGACCGTTTTTGACGCTCCGCTATGCTCCCGACGTCCCGCTCAGCACAACCGGAGCGTCAAGCAGCCGAAAGGCTTTTAGCTAAGCGATAACCATATCTCTCTCGACGGGGAATGATTCGCGTGACTCGTCGTTTCGCGTGCGCCTGTAAACCAGAACTTCAACCTAAAGGAAACATAAGAATTTGTATTTGGTCGCCCAAACAAAGCAAAATACCGTGTTTCTTGGCCTCATTTAACATTTCTTTTTTGTATAATGTAGTCGCTGACATGGTATAATTTTTCTAAATAACAATAAACAAGCCGATAAACTTTGGAATAGCCAAGCCAAGGCTGTCTTTCTCGGCGCTGCATAGAAGCAGCCCCACGCTTCGGTCAACGTTTTTCGCTTCCGTTCTAAAGATATTTGAGGTGTGTGGCACCATTGCCTATTCGGAAGCGCTTTCGCGGCTTCTTCGGTCGTGTTTCAACTGAAGAAACGAAGTTTGCCGGAGCGCACTCGCATTGCGGGGGCAGCCATGTTAAAATTCCGCCCGGTAGCGTGAGCTGCCGCGACGGTCCGCTAAGAGGCCCCGGTTAGCGGAGCGGGGCCCCGCTCCGGTATCGCCGGTAGCGCGCTAGCGTGCCACGCATGCGCAATGGCGCTCCCGCTTGCTATCGGAGCGGAGCGGACCGTCAGAAACGGTAAGCTAAAACTCTCTAGTTACGAAAGTTTCCACTAGATAGGCTCCACGTTCGGCTCGAAACGCACGTGGAGTAGGGCAACGTGGTTCTATCAACGTTCAAGCAGAGTCATTCAATGCCTTTCGGGTCATGAAACTTCGCCATCACGCTATGGGAGAGCTTCGTACGCTGTGGCGCCGCAGCGCTGGTGTGGATCGGAGGGCAGCCGGGGGCGTGGTCAGAGCGCGTTTGGCAGGGAACGGACCACGGAGCACGGCCGGACTGGAGCAGCGGCGAGCGCGCACTTTCATACGGCCTGCGCTTCGGGTATAGTTCCCACCTTTGACCGCCGCTAGTTCGTGTCGCTGCGGACCAACCCTCGCCGGTTGACCTACAGCACGCGCGGGGTAGGTAGAGCGGCGGCGCGCGCGCACTTGCCACTGCTCTAGCCCTGCCGTGGCTACACGCGATACCTGTCCGTGTAAATTTACATGTGCGTCATTAAAATAGGCGACTCCTCCCCCTTCTGAATTTTCGGTCTAATAGGGTCAAACAGCCTAACATTATCACTCGGAAGCGGCTAATCAAAAAATTGAAAGAAACATTTTAACTCGGGGCACATGAAGAAAAATGTGCGAGGCCTTCATATCTTATCAGCGACTGTATTATATGAAAATGGTGAGACAGGCAAATAAACACGGCACTTTCCGTGACTGAAATATCATTTCTTATTTTTTATTTTTCCTTTCGGATGATGTCTTGGTTTGCACACGCACAGGGCACGACCAGTGACGCGAATGATTTCCCGTCGAGGGAGATAGGGTTATCGCTTAGCTAAACGTGATTCTGCTATTCACGCTCCGGTCGGGCTGAGCGGCCCGCCGGCAGCGAAGCGCACTGTCAAAAACACACAGCTGCTCGGCCAGAGGCGATGCGTCGACTAACAGAAAGGCGGGTTGGAAGGGCAGGGGGTTGGTTCGAAGCGCCCCACTGTAAAGAATCTGCTGTATTGGTTCCTTCTTGGGTGCGCAGGCCGTATGAAAGTGCGCGCTCGCCGCTGCTCCAGTCCGGCCGTGCACGGAGTAAGATAAAACAGACGCTCGCCGCCTTATCAGCAGTGCGCTTTCGCTTTACGTGTCGTGGGCCGCTCAAATGGACTTGTCATTTTGTGAGTGGCGAAAAAACTTGGTGCCAACGGGCCTGCTGCTATTGCGTTCCTGCCTGCCGGTCTGGCTACAAAGCGGAGGCCGCCGCTTGATGCCCTCCGATCTGCGTTGGTGCTACTCGCGGTAGCCTTTGTCCCCGTACGAAACTTGACTGGGAGTTTCATGACCAGAGAAGCATTGAAAAGGCTCTGGTTCAAGTAGGGCGCCTCGATTCACGCGCGCCTCCGCCGTACGACACCCGGCCTGGAGCAGTAGAACGCGGTAAATTTAAAATGATTTAAGCAAGCCTTTGGCGTCTTTCCCTTGGGAGGAGCGCGGCGCAAGAGGAACAGCATGAGGGGTGAGCGGAAAGCGAAGGGAGGCATTTACTTGGCAAAAATCGATAAAGACTATCGTCTTTCGTCAACATTTGCAACGAAAGGAGCAGATACGCGGCCAATTTTTATTCCGCTTTCCCGTCTTCTCACCAATTGACAGGAGATACAAGTGTTTGCGGTCGTTTGCAAGCCTGCGCAGAAAGCGTTGTTTTGCGAAGTTGAAGACATTTTGGGCTTTAAAATACAAACTGCGGGCAAATTAACGAGCACCGGAACACATGACGACAATACAAGCGCAGCGTGTCCTCATGTGTTGCTGTCCCTATTAATTTGCGCGCAGTTTGTATTTTGAGATGCATCATTACCAACTCGCCCAACTTTCACCCATTTTGGGTTCGTTTAGGTTGTAGGCAAGAGGCGCCACTAGCAAAGTGAGCATCGAATGACAATGAGCTGTGCTCTTTATACCACAATGTGTCGTTGCGTGAGAACTGCGTCTTTTCCCCGCCTCGGTGGCCGCTATTCTGATGGAGGATAAAAGCGAAAAAAATTCACGCATCTCCACGAAGTGAATCATGAAGAGTGGGCGAAGCACTGGGGATCCTTCTTACCGTAAATCACCCGTGGCATTGTCCACTCGCGCATGTAAATGAGTGACAACGCGTGTGTACAGTATCTACAGTTCCAAACCAATCCAATCCGGTACAATCCATTTCAATCCAATCCAATCTATTTTCAATCAGATCCAATCAAATCCAAATCCAATCCAATCCAATTCTCCTCACGCATGCGCAACACTGTGCACCCGGACGCCAAGCCACGGACAAAGCGAGGTCCTAAGGTGCTTCGCCCCTAAGACGTCCGTGTCCATGAGATTTTGGCGCACGTTAAAGATTTCCTCAGGTGGTGGAAATTAATCCGGAGACGTCTACTACGGCGCGCCTCATCACATGCGCTGCGTCGGCGCGTTAAGCCCTGCAATCAAATCGAGACCCGCGTCTGATAGAAATAGTCGCCTAGGTCGCCCAGTGTTCCCGGTTGGCAGTCTGAACTCTGAGTGCAGAGATACAGAAAGTCCTCGTGACTGCCACGGAAGCTTTCGTGTGAATACCTTATCAAGTCACAGCAGATGAAGATTGATATGCGCAGGGCGTTTTCTTACAAGAAGCTTTACATGTAAAAATCACGCATCTAGCCGAAGTGAATCATGACGAGTGGGCGAAGCACTGGGGATCGTTCTTACGATAAATCACCCGTGGCATTGTCCACTCGCGCATGTAAAGAGTGACAACGCGTTGTACAGTATATAAATTCCAATCCAATCCAATCCCGTAAATTCAATTCAATCCAATCTAATCAATTTCAATCCAATCCAATTCAATCCAATCCATTTCAATCCAATCCTATCCAATCCATTTCAATCCAATCCAAATCCAATTCAATCTAATGCTCTTCGCGCATGCGCAAAGAGCATTGCCCGCTCTGTCCGGGGCAAAGAGCCCCGGACAGAGCGAGGTCCTAGGTGCCTCGTCCCTAAAACACGTTCAGGAGGTGCTGACGTCGCAGCGCGTGTCCAATCCTTGCCCTCAACACTGCCAACAGTCGATCCAAATTAGCGGCTACTCCTTCGCAGGTACCACTCGAACCGTTTCCGTGAATTCTGTGCCTCCCAAGTAAAGCTGGGGACGTTAGTCATTCGGTTTGCAACGCAGCGTTATCGAAGTTAACCAAGTCTTGCCCCCCCCTCCCCCCGCGATTAAGGAGTACTTTAAAATAGATAATGCGCAGAGTACGTTAGGACACGATTATTGTGGCCACGGTGATTTCTAGGTCCGTACTCACATGAATAAAATTGAAGCCATCGCATCGAATGTCATAAAGACCGAATATAGCAGCTACTAGTAGTAGTTTGTGTATTTTAGTGGCGTGAAGATAGCCAAAAAGCACAAAGCCGGGTTATTTGTGGCCGTTTTAAGCTGTAATACATGGGTCAAATTGAAAACTCTTTGATTGGAAGGTCATTCACCTAAACGGTGAAGATTGCCAGGATAACTGGTGCCATGTTACTAGCTTCCCAAAAATGACTATTAGCACACGGTTTTCGGAAAACTGTTTTGTACTCGAACGAAACTGAAAACGCCACGCGGAGATGTAATCAACTTGAAGAGGTTGGCGCGTGGGGACCCTCACAGCCTTTAGAATGCCAGAACAACTATGAGATACTGCATCGCTGTTAGTGGGTTTAAATTGGCCATTCGGGCAGGTGGTTTGAAGGGCCTTGCTAAGGAGCATGCGTGTGTCTTTTACGAACAGGCACTCGCCGTAGTTTAGGGCTGTACGGTTATCGGTTAGATGCTCCCTGTGGTTTCAGCTCAGGACGCACGACTGGTTCACGGACCTGATATTGTCAGTAACGTGCTATTCAGGCAGACTATAAGCGATTCTTGGTTGGTAGATGCTGAATTAAGAATAGAACAATAAAATTATTAGCTATTTCTTTCCCCGAAGGTGGATGACCAGTGAGTGAAGCACTTAATCACGCGACAAAAGCGTGCCACCGAAATTAGGTGATAGCTAGGTACGAGGAAATTTAGCTCCTCTTTGTGGATGGCAATCATATCAAGTAAAAAGTACCCCGTCTCGGATACGGTACATGCAACCGTAGCCATAATTTTCCCGTGATTAAATGCGGTGAAACAAAGTTCGTCGTACTCCGTTTTTTGGTTAGATAATGTAGTGGACGCTCGAACAATGGAGAAAATGGAGCCAGAGAAAACGCAGACGGTGCTCAGCGGAGTGTCGCTGTAGTGCCGAACACGCAGTGAACTTTTATGCAGCTAGTGACTTCTCGTAGGCCAAGGACGCGCGTTCGATTCCCGTTCGCGGCGGCCGCCTTTCTGATGGAGCGGAAAGCGAAAACGCCGTGTTTCGAGATTTCGGCGTGCGTTAAAGATCCCCAGGCCGTCAGAATTAATCCAGAGCCCCCACGACGGCGCGCCTTATCGCCTGTGTAGCGTCGGCGGGTTAAATCCTACAATCAATCAATCAATCAATCAATCAATCAATCAATCAATCAATCAATCAATCAATCAATCAATCAATCAATCAATCAAGCAATCAAGCATCAATCAATCAATCAATCAATCAATCAATCAATCAATCAATCAATCAATCAATCAAACTTCTTGTATCATTTTCTGATGGCACGCGTACTCCCTCGGGAACGAACAAGTGATTAGACGCTTTCACTGCGAAAGCCGTCGGTAGCCGCGCCACAAAATCGGAGGCGCTTGTTCTAAGGACAAAGAAAACAAAAAAAAAAACACCGGCCTGTTCCGTGGTTTGCACCCGAAGCATTACGCTTGGCCTAATTAGAATCCAAATAACCAAGAAACAACAGTTGCGGGGACAGCTATGAGGACAGTCGTGCCCACTACGAGCCCTCCACATTTCAGCGGGCCCTCAGCTCTTGTGCGGCGTTGCGGAACCAGGCTTGTTGGACCCTCCTACTGTGACGGTCGGCAGCGAGACGCTCGAAGCCCTGAAACTCTGCGACTACGTCATCCTGGACATCCGGCAAGAGACCAAGCAGAATAACTTCCTCTACACGGGTACGTCGTGTCTGCACATTAATGTCCGCGTGTGCTTGGGGCCGAACTATATGGAAGCGACAGCGGACACTTGGTCAAGACCATGCGTCCTGCTCCCCTAACTGGAAGTTACTCATGGGACGCCAGCTGTTTCCCAAATTACTCAGCGTATAAAGGAAATGGTTTAAGAATATCAACCAGCATTTTGCGATGCCGTAAAACGTGCCTTTGTGTTCAGTATGACAAATTCAAACGTCTGCGCCAACCTCCAGACGGGTCAGAACTCTCTGGCGTAGAACGTCCTTTATAGCATCGCTCTGGTACGCTCATTAAAAATGTATCTGTCCTACCTTATTTCTTAGCTTTCACCGAGATGTTCTGAATCAGGCTAAAGTATGGGGTGGAGACATAGCAGTCGGTGGTTGATTTGACATGGGCTTGCTTGGGGACTTCCTGGGGATTAGGGGTCACGCAGCCGGAACAGCACACCATGTGTTCGGAATTCCGGGATGACGCAACGTCCTCCCACTAAAGCTTTATTTTTGAGTGAACTTGTGGTCCACAGTATACTCTGCAAGAAAAAAAAAAACTTTCAAAGAAGCAGTCAAGCAGAATGGCCTAAGAACATAAGTAGCGCAAACGCAGTCTAAAATGACACCAGGAATACCGCAGAAACCTAACAAGAATTCCTGTCGTGCGACAAAATACTTTGTTGTTACAACAGAAGCCCTGTTTTTACGACAAGGCCATCTGTTGTTACAACACACATTTACGGTCGTAACGACAAAGTCAATTTTCTCAACGGCAAACATTTCTGTAGTCACAACAGAACTGCCTGTCGCTACGACAGCCGTGTCGTTACATATACAGCTGCCATAATCATGGCAGAAGAATACAAGACAGTACAACGCGCAAAAATACGACAAACTACAGGAATTTTTGTTGTCGTCATTTTCGACCTAATAAGGAATAAAAGAATAAAAATGGCAGCATCTTCACTCCCTGGATGATGGTGAAGGTGCGGAGTACAGGGACTCGAAATGACATCCAAGTTGCGCCCCGAGTGACATCCGATTTGCGCCCCGACCGTCATTCGATTTGAGCCGTGAGTTGCACCTTGACTATTCCCTAAATGAAACTGCAACTCACGGCTCAAATCGAATTTCGCTTGATTTTCGCTTGATGGTGGTGTGCGCACGGATAAGGCACTCCGCACCGTTACAGATGGGGGAGTTAGCCGTTTGACTCTCAGGTACTAACTCACGGTCGTAGCACAATGGGAAAGACGACTGACACTAATTCTGTCTGGTTTAAACGGCACAGGCTCGAATTCTGTCGGTGCCTGTGTGATTTGTTGCGATTGTAAATGCTGTTCGCACGGACGCGGACGGACATTGCGCGGTCCTAAGGTGCTCCGCACCTAAAAAAAAAAACCCGCCCGCATCTTCCCACGGGGGGAACTCGAGTAAATGCGTCGCAGAGTGGTGGGGTATCGCGTGAATGTTGCGTAATTGGGTATGGTTTGGGAATGCTTAATTGTTATTTCGTCTTTATTATTCTTATTTATTGAATGAAGGAGAAGCGAAGGCAAGGAGTGTAAAGTTAAAGCCTGTCTTTATTGCTTGGTGCCGTCAAGCAAAGCGTCAAGTGAAGCGAAAGCCAAGCAAAGACGCCCTTGACTGAATTCCGAACGCGCGCTCCGCCGCTTATATACACACCGCCCGCGTTCGAGGGAGAGGAGTACGGGGGAGAGACGCGCATGCGCACACTTCCGTACACAAGCGCGCGAACTTTCCACGCACCCACCACGCCGTTATCACGTGTACACGCCCTGCCGCCGTTACTGTTGAGCGCGACGCAGCGCACGGGTAGCTACGACGCATGCGCGCACAGACGCGCTCCCCCCGCACCGCCGCAGCTTTTGTTGAGAGCGACGGAGCGCACGGGGTACACGCACTCCTCCCGCACCGCCGCACCTGTTGTTGATAGTGAGGAGGGTACGGGGGAGAGACGCGCACCTGCGCCTCGACGCGACGCGCATGCGCAGTGAGCGTGTGGACGGCGCCGACAACATCGCCGAGTGACATCGCGAGCCTAAGAAATGCTCCGCATTTAAAAACCTCCCCGCTTCGCAGGTGATTACACTTTCCTCGCCGGCAGTACCGTGAAGGTCCTCTTCACGCTCGTCCCTGAGGTCATGGCAAGCAGCGGTACAGACCTACGCGACCAGACCTTTGTGGCAGGCGTTGAACGCGCAAGCAACGTTGTGCTTCTGCGTGGGTTCGGCTTCCTAGACACGATCCCAGCGCTGCAAGATGCCACCTTCAGCTCTAGCGTTGCGGCCCCGCTCACGTCTGTCTACAAGGTGCGAGATAAGTCCCGTGATGGCATGAGTGATACTTGTAGCACCGTGGTGAGGCGTTTCTAGAAGACCAGGAGCACTAAGGTTTCGCTTCTGTTTTTGATATATTTTAACGGCTAACGCGTTTCCACTTACAGCAGCGTTGATTGAATCGAGTGCTTTCATTTATACTAGCTGTTTTTGAAGCCCTTGCTTGAGGCTTTCATGGGAGGAATGTGGTAACGCGGTCGCAACGATGTGGAGACGGCATAGCCTATCAAGGAGGTGAGCAAGCGGCAACTGCACTTGCAGCAAGGTAAAAGAATGTTTGAGCAAGATATTGTCGAGAAAAAAAAGAAAACATTAGGCTTATTTGAGTCAAGACATCAACATCAATACACAAGTGACATTTGCATTGTTCGTTTAGTTAAAAATACATGGCTCCTTGATTCTTGCGCTAGCAAATAAAAATATGGCTTGAGAAAACAAAAAAGTGTCCGCGGGAGCCCTTTGTGGCAGAGTTCAAAAGTGACAAAAGCTTCCCGTGGGTGGCGCGACCACTGGAAGACAGCAACAATGAATGGCGCGAACAGGAATCGGTCTGCTGGTTTGAAAAAGCTCTATATAACGATTAGCCTTGCGATTAGGGAACGCCAGACAGCTTCGCTGTCAACATCAGCGTTCGCGAACGTAACTCAGTGAAAGTGGGCAAAGTTTTACGTGCGGAGCCTTTAAGGAGCCCATCTTGTCGCCATAGCTCTTCCGGGATCACGGTAACTGGCCACCTAGTCACGGCGTCACACACCCAAACAGAGGCTTCGAAAAAAATTCACGCACCTCACGAAGTGAATCACGATGAGTGTGGGCGAAGCACTGAGGCTCGTTCTTACCGGAAATCACCCATGGCATTGCCCACTCACGCATGTAAATGAGTGACAACGCGTGTGTACAGTATATACAATTCCAATCCCCAATCCAATCCGGTACAATTCAATTTAATCCAATCCATCCATATCCAACTAATGCTCCTCGCGCATGCGCAACACTGTGTACACGGACGCCAAGCCCCGGACAAAGCGAGTTCCTAAGGTGCTTCGCCCCTAATGTCACCGCTTCCCCTGATCCGGATCGAACCTGGGTCAGTCAAGCTACGAAGCTGATGTCTATGCCATTGCGCCACAGAGGAACACGTTACTCATAAGCAAATTGTTGGAGTGATCTTTTCGCTGCGACGTTGCCACAGAGGCTGCCGTTCCTAGGCCGCAAATAAGTGCACAATAAAATGAAATAAGGAAAACATGATGGATTGACGCTTGAATCACCCCAATATAATAAAAACTCCACCGAGTGTCTCTTCAAAGGCCTGTTCAGGGGCTGCGGCACCCTCACTTGACTACTTTCGGTACCAACGCCAGACTGATACTGAAACGAGTCAAGACATGGTGCCAAGCCCCGTTGGAAAATCACTGGTCCTCTCTTGGCAGCTTTCAGCGTTGAGTGTAACTTGCTTTAATTATAACAGCGGAGCTGCTGTAGCGGGCCGTTGTGTGTGGGGCCGTAACGTGTAACGCGTTAAAAGTACTAAGAAAATGAATGCCGAGCGCTCGTGAGCGCGTGCCTTGCAGCGACCGCCGACCGTCCCCGGTACGCGCAGTGGCTTTAACGAAAAAAAAAAAAACAACCGAAGAAAACTCCGAGGAGAAAGAAAATGCCGAGCGTGCCCGTGAGCGCGTTCCTCGCGGCGACCGCCGATCGTCCCCGGCTCGCGCAGTGGGTTTACAAAAAAAAAAGAAAAACTAGAGAAACCTCGAGGAGCGCCTCGCGTTTCCTAGCAACCCACAATGCCTCAGCTGGCGCAACACCTGCTCCATAGAACCTCGGCGCGACTCCAGCAACGCTGCGCATGCGTCGTGCACGTACACGCCGACGCTGCGCACCAGCTGCCGCCAAGCGATACCGCTCATGTAATGCTTGGCATGTAGAACACAATATCGATGCATATGACGATGACTACTACTACCATAGTGCAAATAGACGGGGGAACATGTAAGTAAACAACTTGAAAAGCGTACAAATGGGCGGTGATGTCTCGTTTAGAGCTCATGTAGAAAGAAATCCTGCAGCTTTGCTATGGTTCAAGCCTTGCGCGACTCAGTGCAAGCTTCGCCAGCTTTTTTGTTCTTGAAGTCGTCACTTCAGCTTGCTTTCAAGTGCGCATGTTCGGGTTGCATAAAAAAGAGATCAAACAAATTACTGTATCTGGCGTGTAAATTTCTACCCGCTGACGATGTGCAGACCCTGGAGGACATTATGACGAGCTGGGAGCCACGGGTTCCAGCGGACGATCGGCTACACTTCTTGCCTTCACTCCGGGGAACATGCAGATGAATAAATTAGGCTATACAGTCGAACACGGGTATATCGAACACGGGTATATCGAATTATTGTCTATATCGAACTCATAAATTATCCCCTTGAAAATTCTGTGTAAAAGTATAGGAATTCGTACGTTTATATCGAACCGCATTTTTCCCGACATCGGGTATATCGAACGCCGCGGGAGCTGGTAGGTGCTCTTCGGCGGTCGCTGCACCCCCGATTGAGGTTGAGGAGGATGTGGAGGAATGCGCGGGCATGGCGAAGGTCGGGTAAAGGAGGCGACTCCTCGATAGGTTTTTGATGAACCTCCGCATGGGCACCGAGCTTAAGGTTGACCTGGTGGAAGCCATACATATGATTACAAGCACTTGGAACGGCGTGAAGAAGGAGACCGTGGCCAACTGCTTCCGGAAGGCAGGCTTTGTGACGGCCGAACTTTCCGAAGCTTGCGAAGACGGCGACGACGACGACGAGTGCATGGGCGACAGGTTTCGTGAGTTGTTGTCCCTTTTCCCGGCTGCTGTTCCAGCCGGAGTGTCTCCCGACGACTTCGTGAACGCTGACACCAATGTTCAGGCTGTTTCGAGCCTCGGTGACGAGGATATTGTATATGCGGTCGCAGGAACCCAGGCCGATAGCTCGAGTGGTGAAGATCGTCCGGACGAGGAGGCGGCTACACGATCGTACTCCGCGGGTGAAGTGGCCGCTGCGTTCAGCTTGATTCGCCGTTGTTGCGGCGACATGGAAGGAACTGGGCTGTCGCACCGACTTTTGATCAGGATGAGCAGGTAAGTGTTAAATAAAGAAGAAATTTGGGCGGGGTATTTGCTAACTAGGGAATTGCATCCTACTAGGGAACACTAAAGGGACCCGGCAACACTTCTTTCAACTTTTCTCGAAATCTTAAATGCTTGCAGTGCATAGTCAACCAACACATCCAGCACTTTGATTACGGGATCACAAAGTACCTCAGCTAGAAATTACTGCTCTATGCCCATCAGATAACTCGTCTGTCATTCTCCGTCTTGGCGTTCTATGACCTCTGGAATGACGTCATTGCAGCAGCGGTGTAGCGGCTATGGGCCGGCTTTCGTTCAGCTGCAGATATGGACGCATTCGATAGCCACTTCAAAAGGGAAGCCACAAAGGCAAAGCAGCAACGGAAGGCGTATTCTGCTCCGACGAGCAAATCACGCAAAAACGCTCTGTGCTGGCGATAACTATAGCTTTCGCAGTGCTTCCAGACGCGAAGGAAAGAGTGAAAGCGGTCATCGGAAGTGTAGCAGAGTCCTTTTAACACAGGGACAAAGCTACAGAAGAGGCGAAACACACACTAGAACCTCCATTCAGTTGATGCCACAGAAACATGGAAAACGCCCATATGTGCATGATACGTGGAAAGATAAGCAATGCTGAGCTTTCGTGACACCATCAAGTGTGACGTTTTCCCTATTGTTTTTTGTGTTTCTCACTGTGTTTTTATGCTTATCTTTCCACGTATTATGTGCATATAGGTATCTTCCATGTTTCTGTGGCATAAACTGAGATGAAGTTCTAGCGTGTGTTTCGTCTGTTCTGTAGCATTGTGCCTGTGTTAATGTTCACTAACACGAGGAATTCCCCAGTAAATGTTGCCGACAGAAATTTAACGTCATTAGTGTCGCGGCGCGCATTTGGTTTAAGCTTTTTGACCAATTGAAACAACCTGCTACCTGCCTTTGCTGCCTAATCTCATAAAATGATCAAAATAGCGGATTCTTTTTGGAGAAAGCGCGACGGAAAGTAACAATTTTCTGTGTTAAGGTTTGTAATCGTATGATGAGTGTTCTTTCACGACGTGATCTATTGTTTTGTAATCGCTATTATCTTTTAAAGACGACAGTCTTTTTGGGCTACTAAACAGGGAAATTTTGGTCGGATTGGTCTGTCTGTCTGTCTGTCTGTCTGTCTGTCTGTCTGTCTGTCTGTCTGTCTGTCTGTCTGTCTGTCTGTCTGTCTGTCTGTCGGTCTGTCTTTAGATTGAGCCACCCGGCCAAAAAGAAAAAAATTCTAGCAGACACATTTATGCGGGCAAAAGATTTCCAAAATACAAATTTTGGTAATTTAGTTCATACTAACATTGCTCGACAAAAAGGAAACATGAGGCAAATTTGAGGCGGAACATCGCGCTTAACTGATGGGGGCTGTGTCCTTCTATATACAACTAGCGGTAGTGCCCGGTGGTGCCCGGGTGTGTCACTATACTAATGACACTAATGAATGTAACACGTGTCAGTTATTTCTTACTTGTGATAATTAGGTAGTTCACCGTAAAGTTGTACACAATTAGGAACTGCCGCCTGCTCTCAATACGTGCGCTTGGAGGTGTGTGGTGATAAGAAACGGCTGGAAGACGTGTTTTATTGGAACTCTCCCGAAATATATTGTACCAAGTTGGTGCGCTAAAATCGACTACAAAGCCATGCGAAGTGTTATCTCAGTAAGAGTGAAGGATACTCATGAGTCACAGCATTATGATAAGTAATATGGGCTCATACGGGAGGCGCGTGGTTGCAGAAAGTCCCAAGAGATGGCTAGCGCTATGCGTACGCGGGAATAATGAACTGAATTCCACGTTTAGAGGAGTGCAAGTTTGGGAGAGGCCCTGCAGTTGGCGTAGACAGGCTACTGCTGCTGCTGATGATGATACTGTATGTATGTATGTATGTAGTATGATGTATGTATGTATGTATGTATGTATGTATGTATGTATGTATGTATGTATGTATGTATGTATGTATGTATGTATGTATGTATGTATGTATGTATGTATGTATGTATGTATGTATGTATGTATGTGTATACTATTGTAAGTACGGAAAGGTTCTTGGATTAGTGATCCCCCTGTCGAGCCGTATACCTGTAAGCAATGTAAACGCCTTCAATGTTTTTTCATGCTTGTATTCATTTAAAACATGGGGCGCTAACGACAACACCACTGCGCGTCGCTTCTTGCAGTACGGTCACGTTCAACCTGGTTATCATAATGAGAACCGTCCAGAAACTTCTACCTACATGCAAAGTTTTTGCCTCTTCGGCTTTCGACCACCATTGCCTGGTGTTCGAGAACCAAACATCGATGGTGAGTGAACTGTTAACCAACTTTGGCACCAGTGCCTATGTGGTCATGACTTGGGAGGCTTAAGGAATGCCAGAGCGTTTCACCCTTGATTTCATGGAGACACTTGCTTTTTTATTAAACTTTTGGCCATTCGAAATTGCCAGGTGCTGAGCAAAAGGCCGCTGTATAGGTCGCCTGACTAGGACCCTAGCATCAGACAGCAAAAGCGACAGCAAAAGAAGCAACTGTACATGCCTTAATACACACATAAATAAACACAAATATACATACACACTTTTAGCTTAACAAAAGCAATAAAAATAGTATATTCTACAAAGATATATAACTGAACTGGAACATAGACACGTTCTTTTTCGTGGCGAAAATAATTATTATAAAAAAATAAACATTATCGTGCCATCACTTACCTTAGAAAAGGAAACGAAACTAGCTTTGAACATGTACACAAAATAACACGAAATTAGAAAAGAAAATGTTACACTTCATGTAGAAAGTACATTTTTGTTTTCGGTCTGAAACCCACCAACGAGGACGTGTGTTCAATCATGTTAAACAATACAGCATGACTGTTCAAGAGATTGGGAATTTGGCATTTAACTGCTCGTGGGCCATAACTTGTTCTAGTTCGTATTTTTATAAAATTTTGAAGCCGGAAATTATATGCCCCTGAGTGTGTAATTTAAAAAAAATCTCTCCGTGAGCTTTAAATTCCTCAAAAATCGTTTCAGCCAGTCGCTGATTATACAAAGACTGAATATCAAGTATGCAATCTTGTTATGGAAATCTTGTTATGGAAGTATGGAAATGTATTGGCACTCTTGTTTGAGGTTATTTATTTGAAGCGCAGACCCTTCTTTTCTATGCTACCTTTGTTTCGTAATCTCTCTTGCATCGTTTTAGGCGTTGTTCATTTCTCTAACCGTGGTGGAAAAAATATTGACTTTTATTCACTAATTGGTCTTGAAGAAAACCAAGAGTTAGAAGCATCAATGCCGATGACGAGCAAGGCCGCATAAAATACAAGACCATGCATGATTAGAGAATGTACACGTATTTTTTTCTCTCTCGTCATTCCTAAAGGCAGTGAGTATGGCTTTGTGATTGCAAAATCAAACTTGGAAGGAGTAGAGTTCTATCCTAGCAAACAAACATAAGGATGTCCTTTTACCTACCCTAGAAGCGATCCATTGGCAGCAGACAAATATTCAACGTTTAAAACTTCACAGTGAACTGATCTCTTCACAACAGTTTATTCGTTGTGTTTTTGTTACGAGGGGATAGCGTTCAGTGCAGTTGGCGTGTATGCTTCCACTAAAGTGAAACAACGACGGTGCTTTCTTTTTGAGAGCCTAATCAAGATGCTCGATGATGACAGGCATGTCCTGTAGCCAGGTGACTAACTGAATCGTGGTAAAGGACGATCGTTCGAACCAAAATGTTCCTCTACGATACCAGTGCTGAGTTCCCCAGAGAAAGCTTGAGCGA
The DNA here is from genome assembly GCA_013339765.2 of Haemaphysalis longicornis. Taxonomy (NCBI): domain Eukaryota; kingdom Metazoa; phylum Arthropoda; class Arachnida; order Ixodida; family Ixodidae; genus Haemaphysalis; species Haemaphysalis longicornis. The sequence goes on along the minus strand of JABSTR010001070.1, from coordinate 274,673 downwards.
CATGCAACTTGAAGACGTTGTAGATTTTGCTGATTGTGCGCATATCGGTAATTATACCTACTTATCAAGGTTCGAGCCCCCCCACCCCCCGTCTCTACCGAATATATTTATCGTGAAACCTTGCCCATGATTTCGCTAATCACTCAGCGTTTCGTTTGGGTTCTTAGCGCGGGCGTTCGCTTTGGACTTTGGCTAAGTTGAAGGGGACTTTGGCGTCGGACTTTGGCCGTCTGAATTTTGGATCTTTAGGAGGGCGCATTGTGGACCTTGATTTGGTTCAGTTTGCATAAAGAAAGCTTCACTTTTCAACCACATTTCTCCTAGGAAAGGGACAGACCTAGGAAGTATAATTTGGGACCCGTATCAGCAGTATCAAATAAATAAGCTTGAGCGAGTTCAACGAATAGCTGCCAGGTTTATTTATGCAGAATATCGCAGAAATCAGTTGGTGACGGCTTTACATGCGAAGGCAGAACTTCCGTTACTGGCCTCGCGTAGAAAAACGTCAAGACTTAAATTCTTTCACGAACTGTACAACGGCAAACTAAAGTTACGTCCTGAGTTATATCTGCAAATTCCCACACGAGTCTCTCCTCGCATCAATCATCCGTATGCTGTTTTGCCTTATTCTCCAAGGGTTGATATTTTTAAGCATTTTTTTCTTGTCAAAACAATTGTAGACTGGAATAACCTTGACCCGCGAGTGTTTGTGGAACCAAATACCACTGATAGCTTTGTGAAAAAAATGGAAATATTTCTAAAATAATATGAGTTCTTTTCTAGTCCTTCGTTTGCACTGTGACTTGAGCAGTTTTTGTGCGTGTGAGTGTTGTTTATGATGTACTTGCCCACTCCTGTAACAGCCCGTAAGGGCTAACAGTATCTGAAATAAAATAAAATAAATAAATAAGCCAAGTTAAAGCTAGTGAAGTCCACCAGCTTCACTGTTTCCTTAGTTTTCGTATCTCAATTGTGAAGGTGGGCGAATTTAATGGGGAGAGTCCTACGGAGGTGCCTCTTGCAGTAGACATCACCATCCTTGCATTTTCGAGGAACTGGACGGCATAAAAAAAATGTTACAGAGCGGTGAAGACGTGACGAAGGGACGGGTGAGAAAACGGAATTCCTGATTTGTCAAAACCTTTCTAAATCTAGAAACACTTGAAATACCAGCTTTTTTGCGTCTGTGGGCTCACAATATCGTTGCTTTTATGAAGACAAGAAAGAAATTGTTATACTTTGAAAGAAAATTTTTAATTGCCTCATGACCTAATTAATTGTCATGGCTGTAAAGAATAAATACTCGCACTATCAGCTAAATGTTTCGTTTGTGTGCTTTTATAGTGCTAATCTTCAAAAACAAAAAAACGCGAGACAATTTTTGCTTGAAATACAAATTTCAGGGCTGAAAGGGTTAAGGAATGACAAAACAAACAGCAAAAGAGAACCTGGAAAACGTATCTTCTGCGGCGAGCTAACCGCAGCGTCACTCCATGATGGCCATAACTTTTGTTTTTGTTTTCGCAATGCTTGGTAGCACGAAGAAAAGAAAAAAAATACACCATCTTCCCGTGGGGAACCCTGATAAGGATGCGAAGCATCGTGGCGGTTCCGTGTGGTTCCATTGTGTTGCTGTTATGTTGAGTGATGTGGTGTTTACTAGCGCCAGAGGGAATTCCGCGTCCGGGTCCACACCGGAGGCAAAGGCACGCAAGTGCTGTTGTGTTACGGTGAGTAGGCGGTGGTTCTCGAGGCGCCGAAACTCGTCCATCATGTTCTTGTCGATGTTGTCGCCTCTGTGGTAGAAGACTGGCTTTATACGCACGACGTCGTGTAGTCTGGCGGAAGCCATTATACGCACGACGCGACTGAGACGCCAACGCGGCAGTTGCTGAAAACTGAAAGCACCCTCATCATATGGGTTGGCGGGTTCCCCAAGCCCCTTGGCGGCTTCGACGGAGGCGGCATGGCATTCGAAGTTGGGGCACGATTTAGTTGCTTTAGCGATTTCGATCGCGCCTTCAGAGAATTTCAGCTCCGGAACAACGCCTTTTTCGTAGTGAAAGCTACAAAAACAGTGGACGTCGTCAATTCGCGGGTAAGTGTGCGACTTGAACGGCTGCAAAACAAACTGAAGTTCACAAACGCGACAACAGACTCGGACATCGCGATAACACCGTGAATGTTAATTAAAGCGCCCTATTGTTTTCGGAACGATCGGTGCAGTTTGTTGTTGAGTGTCGCGGTTGCTCGCATGACTGTTATGTTACACGCTGATACTTCTACGCATGCCGTTTTGTTTTATTGTCCGGAATAAACTGGTTCTTTCTGTTTCTTGCGTGTCGGCGTCATTTTGTCGAGGGGGGTCAGGCTCGCGAACCCTTCGCACATGAAGGAAGTTCCTTCACGACGTATACATAAACCAAGCAGTTCTTGGAACGTTCAGTGCACATTTGGTTTCTAACTTCTAGTGTACTTAAATGGCTAATGCCCAAAGCAAACATGAAAGCTGTCATCATTGCTCAACACATGTGGATAAGCTTGAAATTAAATGTCGTGGGTATTCATTTCGAAATGGTGAAGATTGGCTTGCATGTGGCCACCGAAATCCGTTTAAGAATAAAATGCATGCATCATCTGACTTCGTTTTTTTATAATTTTGTTGCAACTGAACTTGAACCTGTAACTTTCTTATTAACGCGCATGAGCAGAACAATTTGCCGCATAATTTAGGCTATCGGTCACGTAATCCTCCATATACGTGTTAATTCTAAATATAACACAGGTGCTTCCACCCCACAGTATTAATTCGGAGGCTGGATAAGAGCACCGAAATCCGTTGTGGGTTCGATGCGATCGCAACCCGAGCGCTTCTCAACTGCATTGACTGTGACCCGCCGCGGTGGCTCAGTGGCTAAGGCGTTGCGCTGCTGAGCACGAGGTCGCGGGTTCGATTCCCGGCCGCGGCGGCCGCTTTTCTGATGGAGGCGAAAAGCAAAAACGCCCGTGTGTACGAAATTTCGGCGCACGTTAAAGAACCCCAGGTGGTCAAAATTAATCCGGAGCCCTCCACTACGGCGCGCCTCATCGCCTTCGTTGCGTCGGCGCGTTGAACCCCACAATCAATCAATCAAATCAATGCATTGACTATGCAGATGTAAGCCGAGATAAGAAATAAGTGAAAATTGTAACCTAGGTTATTTTTAGGGAGCTGAACGTTATTTAAGAGCCCCAAATTTCCCATCGGTAATTGGGAATATGGTCGGTCTGTCAAGGACGTAATGTGGCACAGAGCATGTTAAATAAGTCGCATAGCTGCAATCGTAGGTGAAATAAATGCATTATCCGGTTCTATGTCTTGCTTTGCATCCATAACATTAGCTGTGCTTTTTTTATTGCGATACGGAGCGCGAAAGCTAAACGAAAACCCATTTTGAGGAGCGTTCTACGGCTGTCATTTGAACCATTGGCTTGGTCATTTGAACCATCGGCTGTCATTTGAACCCGTGGTATGGTACCCGTGGTGCGAAGGAAAAGGTCGATAGAGCCACTTGGAAATTCGGCAAAACGCTCTATCGGGGCGATTGGGACGGGCGGAGAAACAGCGCGGCGCCGGTTGCTTTGGCTACCGCGTTGGCGCGTCATTCACGTCGTGCGTATAGTGGCTTCCGCCAGACTTCACGACGTCGTACGTATAAAGTCAGTCGTGGTAGAATCGGTAGTCTCCGTCAGCGTTGGTGAGGTAAAGGTTGTCGACATTGGTGCACCGGCTGAGAGCAATGTACACGCCCTCCTCTTCGCAGCTTTGTCTTCTTCTCCTTCTTCTTCAGCGGTTCCCCCCGACGCTGACGACGGGGGGAACCGCTGAAGATGACGACGGTGGTTGAACGCGAAGCTATCTCGTGCTGGATTCTTTGGTTGGCCAATCCCTAGAGGCATCCTGCCACAATCAGCATCACAGGCGCTGCAGACGGGGCTGGTTGAGCTGCAAGGCGCGTGGTGGTACCCGCCACAGCTTTCCCACGGGAATTTCAACATCCTCCACTAAAGTTTTCAGTTCGTTGTTTCCGGTGACGTTCAGCTTCGCCTGCCTTCGTTGTATCAGTAGCTTCTTGACATAGTTTGAATGAGTCATGGACATGAGGTGCGTTCGTAGCACTTGCTTCTGTCCCGGATTTGTAGCGCATTGGGAGGAGCACCGCCTGCCTCCCGTTGCGGGTAGAGAGTCGTGGGATCGAAACCAGGCGCCGCTATTTCTTTTTTTTTATAGTGTAGGGGGAGAGGTGCGGACAACGGACGGACGCCGGACATAGCCCCGAGCAAGCGATGCTTTGCATCTCAAACGCGTTAAACGGAAGTGTTGCTGGGCAACTTCTCAGAGCACGCAGCTTGTGAACGAGGCTATATAAAAACTAAAACATTCAGGCTTTATGAATATAAAGAAACACCTCTGTGTTTACGTGCTCACAAATCATGCGAAATTACAAATATAAATGATATCTATCACTGTATTTTATTTATAAAAACTGCACCATTTTGCACACACCTATGCCACAAAAATTCACAACGTGCAAATGCGTCATTGTGTGACACACAAGGGAACGCCGTAAGAAACCTGCTCTTCACTTCCAGGAAGTCTTAAGAGACATCTAATATTCTTTAATACACAAAGGCTCTTCGCCAGTTGAAATGTCTCAGGAAGTATACAAGGGCTAATTGCTTATTGCTGAACGCCTCAAAAAGAATTCGTTGCCCTTGGGTTATCGCGCGTTCCACTGCTATTTCTTCTGGCAGCCTTAAGAGATGCTTGATGTCTCTTTCGAATCCTGAACATGGGACTCTTAGTTTTGTTTACTCATTCGTGCAGTGCGATACCTTAAGAGGTGCTCGGTATATTGTTAAAATCCTCGATAAGAGGTTATTACCCTTGGTTCCTCACTCGTGCCACTCTAATTCCTCTAGCCAGCCATAAGAAGGGTTTGATATTGTCACGGGACACATAGGCGGGTAACGTCGCATACTGCCATCGCTTAAGAGAGAAGACGACGAGGGTGACAGAGAAGTGGCTGTGTCCTTGCGCGCGCTGTCTTATGGCCGCCATGTACATTCTGTAAATACGTCCATCGCATCTCTTTGTAAACAGACCACTTCCCATCAACCATCGATCGCCTCATCACTTCCCCCGCCACGTAACAGCATATAGCTCAAAGCTTTTAAAAACTTTCAAAAAATACACTTCGTTCTTCACTCGTGTCATTGCAGTTTCTAAAGGCGGGAAGTAAAAGGGTTTCAAATATACTCGAAAGCTTAGTCACTCGTTGCTCTGTAATCCCATCATACAACCATATAAGGTGTTTTTCACATCGCTGAAAACTTCTACAACAGGTTTCTACTTTGGATTCCTCCCTACTGCCACTGAATTCCCATCATAGAGCCGCAAGAGAGGCTTGATATATCGTTAATAGCCACGATAAAAGCTGGTACGCTGGTTCTCTCACTCTCATCACTATTGACAAGAGACCTCAGTTAGCAGATTTTGTGAGGAGCGTTACACTTTATTTTACAAGCGAAAGAGCTGGCTCACAGCTTTAGACTGACAGAGGCTATGCGCTTTAAATTTTTCTCAACAAAGCGTGCCATGCTGCGAAGCTAAGGATGACGATGTTCAGCGGCGGGTTAATCGCTTCAATATTCGTAATATTCGCCTACCCGACAAACAAGGATACGTAGGGTGCGACTGAGCTGCTAACTTAATCGAGTATTCGTTAAGGTGTTCGCATTTTCTTTGTTGCCATGCTACCGTATTTTTTCTCACAAATGGCTTATTTTATTCAGGATGGGTGGCAAAATTTCACGGCTGTTATTTTCCTGAGGAAATATTTCTTGAACTGCTTTAAGGTACTGTGAAGCCGAAGTTCATTTTACCTGAAATGATTCGCATTTAATTACTTGCTAAACTTCATTTCGCAAGCTAAATGTGATGTTTGCCCAAAAGGTTTGAGCCATTCGACTTTGCGAAGATGGATGATTGGCAAAATTTTTAACAAAAGCTTGATGTGGCTGAGTTGGTACATTAGGCTAAAAAAATTACTCGGCGCTAAAACAGGGACGAAGAAGAAACACGTAGCACTGTGTTGTGTGTTACGTGTTTCTTCTCCGTCCCTGTTTTAGCGCCTCGTAATTTTAGCAAGATTTTTAGCTCGTGATGTGTGTGAAAAAGCAGGACACCTTATTAAAATTAAAGATTTGACAGACTTTTACTTTGCTCAGGCATTTACGGCCGTCATTTATGAGAACCACACGTATATATGAGTGGATCCATTTATTGTGACACCGGTGATCTTGAAAATGGTGTTTTTACGATTCAGCGCGGTGCTACCCTGTTCGCGCGTTTTGCACGTTCTTTCTAGTGCTCATGTGGTTTGCGGAAGAGCCTACCTTCATCGAACATGTTGCTACATGCACCTGCCGTGCGGAGCCCGGTGGCGATGACTCAAGCCGTTGCAGCCACAAAATACAAAAAATTGCCCCCACCTCCCCGAAGGGAATCGTGAGGAAGTGCGAATGCATTTCTTGCGCCGAGAGTACACGGCGTAGTAATTCTGACATCGCCTTGAGAGGCGCCCAGCCAGCGAACGGTCTAAACTGGAGCAGAGCGAGCCAGGAGACTAGCGAGAGAGAGCGCACGAGCCGACCCACGGAGGTCTGGAAGTTTATCGCTGCATATATAGGGGGGCACGCCGCGCCGAGCGCACCGAGCCAGGTGGCTGAGAGAGGAGGCGAGCGCAAGGGGAGAGGGACGCGCGCAGCGGCGCACGGCAGCTGCAGCCGAGCGAGGGGAGAGGAGGTGCGGGTGCGTGACGTCACGGCGCGGGGAGGGAAAGTGACACGCAGCGGCGCACGGCAGCTGCCGGGGAGTGGGGTGGAGTGTGTGACGTCACGGCGCGGGGAAGGGAGAGGGACGCGCGCGCGCACGCCGTCGCGCCGCGAGGAGTGGTGAGGGGCGTGTCGTCACGTGGTGAGTGACGTCACTGCGCCGTTGCTACCGACGCTCCTCTCCGCTCCACGCCGTTGCTAGGGAGAGGAGGACTGCGGACGCCGCCGCCGCCGCCGCCGCCGGTGGAAGGTTTGGGGTCGCTTATAAAGTGCATTCGCACTTAAAACATACTTTTCACGCAGAGACATGCACCTGCGAAGCGGACGTCGTTTGTTGGCATCTCTCCCCCTTTCTCAGGCTCAGCGCGAGCCGCTAATTCCGGCCCTCACAAACTCTGAAAAGAGTGTGCGTGTGTGCGCGCGCGTGTGTGCTTGTGTGTGTGTGTGTGCGTGTGTGCGTGTGATCTGTTCGGGCCGTGTGCAAAAGCACTAGGAGAGTGGTGGTGGAGCTGTTACTGCTTCTGTGTATAAATCCAGGGCTTTCTGTGGCCGTTGCGAGACGGCGTCGGGCTGCTGTTAAGAGCACTGCTTACAGCGGGAGCGCTCCAGTCCCGGTGTAAGCTCGCTCGTAAGGGTACTGTTTCTGTATCATCGCAGTCCATCTCTTGTCATGCAATAAACCAGTTAAGTATGCCGTCGGCTTCTTGTGGAACACCAAGGCAGCAGCTTTTGCTGGCCGCTCGATTACCACGCTACCACACATGACGGAGGCGTCGTAGCCCGGTTCGGGGACGCCTTCCTGAATGTAACAGTGCCTATTGACAATAAGCTCAAAATGCACGTCGAAGTAAGGAGACGTATAAGCTAGAGTTCGGAGTGATGTTTTCACCTTGAAAACGGTGCTCATTGTTAACTAGGTGCTAACCAAGTGACGAGATGTATAATTTTACGGTCAGAATGACCCGTTGAACGACGTGCGTTTTTTGTACTGCTCGCGTGCTAATAGCACACATCCGGGGAATTCGTTTCTGACCGCCTCGCGCTACAAAGAAAAGCGAAGAAAAGCGAAGACTGACCACGTAATAAAATATATTTGATGTTTAGAATCCGCATACGGGTTCCTTGAGAACAAGAAACCGGTATGCGGTTCCGGAGCTTCAAATATATATTTTTAGGTGGTCAGTGTTAAAGGAACCAGTATGCGGTTCAGAAACGTAAAATATATTTTATTACGTGGTCTGTGTTCATTTTTCTTTCTATTATCCCATGCCTGACCAGATGCAATTTCGTCTAGCCCTTGATTACCCAAAGAAACGTGGAGTCTCAAGAGTTTCCGTTCGCAGAAATTTAGTGAAAGACATGAAACCCTACCCGCATAAGCTTGGCTTGGAAACGGTCACCAGTATTACCCTTTCAAAGTTTGCTTACTCAACTTCAGCAGTGGCGCCATTGATGAGATCCTGAAAACAGTAACCAGCGTTTTAGGTCTATGCTAGTATTCAAGCCGTGCCACAAAACTGAGACAAAACGCACCGAAAAAATCGCACACTCCTGCAATCGGTTGCAGCTGCTCTGGGCAGCCCCAGTCACACAATTGCCTCTGTGACCTCACACCTGCAAGGCAAAAAGTGCATGGCGAGTTTCCCTCTTTCGCCTGCTTTCTTTCGCCTCCTCTTTCGGGGCTGCCACCATCGCAACTGTGCCAAGTTTGTGACAAAAATGCATGGCGCTTATTTTGACCTGAAAACGTTTCCCATGACGTGAAACACAAGTCGTCTAGAAGACGTCTTGAAACAGCTTGAAACATCTCGAAACAGCTACTTTTACGCGAAGAAGTCTTGTAAGCGTATACTACAAGCAGTGTCAAGAAGTTTGTTAGTAAACGTTTCCAAGATGTCTTGGTCAGAGCAAAATACTTGATGCTCTGCGCAAGACGTTTCATATACCTCTTTTTTAAGCACTTTATTAAACATTTCTTTAGAAATGCGTTCTTGTGCACAGGTAGCCTGCTATGGGCAGCATGCTACGATAACCAAATAAAAGTTTGGTTCATGGTTCATTAGAACCAAACTTTTATTTGGTTATCATAGAAAAAGGCTCATCTGAATACTTTGTTCTCTCGGTGAGGACGGAATGCGCGTTTTTCGCTTTCGTTAGCTGTATAGTTATGCTTCCTAGAGTTGAAACAGTTGCGATTCCTACACTTTATGAATAGTAGGGCCATGAAATAACTATATCACCGCCTTTTCAGAGGGACGTAGTGGATATGTTACCCAGCATTCAGGCACCGAAAGCGTGGTTTGCTCTTTCCATGAGCCTGGCCTTGTACAGATATTTAGGAGGAAACATATTCAATGTTCATGTGGACCCCTATACCGATCGTCTCTGGAATGGCAGTACCTGCCACGTCAAGCAAGAAGTCGCGAGTTTCTCCCAAGTAAGCCACGTCTCTTTATGGATTTTGGTTCAATTCAATTCAAGTCTTTATTTTCTCAGTAGTTCCTGTGTACCTGTGTACACAAGCTGCGTACCTGTATACACAAGCTGTGTACCTTTAGTACACATCTTGACAGCGCCGGGGAAGTCATTACAAGACAGCAACGGCCCTGCCCTACACAAAGACGATGCATACAATATCAGAAAAAAACACAAATACACAACAATTTAAACTGGCAGTTGTAGCACCGAAAGCAGGTTTTTATGCACACCTATCGCAAGTAAAACTGAGTAAAAATAACCCTATTACATTAACTCCAACAGCTAATAATAAATACAGAAAGGCAGTACACAAAAGTATAGCAGTAACAAAAAGACCATTTTGCGCAAGCTGAAAATGCCAACAATAGCAGCCTAAAGGTTTACAAATATTGTCGCATTTGCTTGAATGTCAGAGAATTGCAGCTGTTTAGAATGAATGGAAGGTCGTGGCGGAGTATTTGAAACTCGGAATTGGTTCTAAAACAAGGTAGGAACCGTCCATCTGTGCTTCGCGTGGCAACAGAATGAATATTGGCAGTATTGTGTGGTATTAGAGTATTCACTGTCGAGACAGTCGGGGAAGTAGGGAATTGAAGCCTTAGATGTGCTTTCCAGTCGAACGCTGGCCCGCGATCCAGCACCGGAGTGAATAATACATTCTGTCATCCAAGGATTTCCTCCAATACGCAGTAACGTGCATGCTGTTCCACTAAAAGCATTATGTGGCGCAACAATGCAAACAGAACTTTCTTGTCAAATCGGGCACTGGTAGTCATCGCGAGCCGAAATGTAGTGTTGTCTGCAGGAATTGGTCCAACAAGGTGGAGCTGAACCACACAGTTGTCTCACACAATTGTCTCACAAAATTGTCATACAATTGTTTCTTTCGCATTATGCGCGAAAGAAACGATTTCGTTGAAAGAAATGGTATAGCTTGCATTCAATAGCGAGGTACGCATGCAGGAAATCATGTCAGTGCGCCGTCACTGGTTACGACGGCCTCCACGGGATGGCGGTACTTGTCCGTGCTAAGCGCGTTAAATGGGTTGAACATTCCAAGCTCTAGCCCGCCGAACGCAAAGCAATGCATCGGCTCCAATGTGAGTGCGATTAAAAACAACTCTGTTGACACCACCGTTGAGAATCGGGTGGAAACGGAGCAGACGACGCACGCCGGTGTTGCACAAGCCGCGCCATGCCCGTGGCGCTTCGGTCATGTCCGTGGTCATTCCAGTGTTGCCAAATTAAGAAATTGACAGCTAAACTTTTCAACGAATACCACCTATACGGTGGCAAGTAGTATTCTTAAAGGGGCCATGAAAGCAAACCACAACTTTTTTATTTGAAGGAACTGGGCTTCAGTACCCCACTCAGCTCCATTCGAGCCGCACGAAAGACGTTTAGTAACCGAGAAAGTGCAAGAAGACTTAAAAATTTCCAAATTTCGCTCTACAGTGACGTGTTATGGGCAGAAGTGACATCATATAGACACCGCTAAAGACAATTATCAGTGCTTTAACTGCACGTTAGCATTTAAGTGATGCGATAAAACGGAGCTAGAGGCCGCACTACAATCACCCAGTCATGCGTCCTAGCGATCGGTTAGCATGGTGGCCGCCAATAGGACAAACAAGATTTTGTGAGGTCATAAAAAGCTGCTGGGAAGTGGCTAGGGAGACGCCATTGTTTCACATGTTTTCTTTATTGTCTCCTATTTTTCGATGTTTGCGATAAAATTGGCGTCATTGTTATCGTGAGAAAGCAGTCTTTGTAAAGAACCAAACTTGTACTTTGTCTTCGCGGCCGCTTTAAGAGCTGCGCAACATTGCGAATGTGACACCGGTAATTTATTCCCGCTTGCGCAGTATTCAATTATTTTCCTGTGTTGTTTCACTGAACGATTGGTGCGACTGCTGGCACGAGCGGACACGGTCGTTTCTAACAATATTGTGCCTGATATTTACCACGCAAAAAGGCTTGTTTGCTGCTTTTCAAATAGTTACGAAGTGATTTGTAGACCGGCAGCTGCTACACAGGGCATTATTAGAGTTAAAAACATCAACCTATTTTCGTAACGAAGCAGCACATCTTCCACTCGTCTCCTCATTGCAACAAAGAGAGAGCCACCATGGCTCATATCCTATGGGATTGGGAAAACCACCCGCAAGAAGCCAGAAACACTACAATTCCGCCAAGATTCATGGACGCCATGAAGAATGGAAACTACGAAGACCAACTCCAGGCTGTCCAGCTGGCAATGGCTGGCCTCGAACGCCAACGGCCTGCAAGCGCCGCCTCCACGGAGATTGTGTGAGCAGGCCTGGCAGGGGCTCAGCTATTGCGACGTACTAGCCGCGTCTTCACAGCAGGCTCTAATAAAGGTTGTTTCTCTCTCTCTCTTCCACTCGTCTGGCACTCTCGATCTACCCAGGCATCCAACCTCGTACCATTCTTATTAACCATCGTGAGGAACGGGCGACCGCTGACCACTCCCTCTAAATCATTGCGTGCGTACATGCAAGTTCTACGCACGACGTAAAACAGGTGGACCATCCGTTTGACCGAGGGGCTGCCAATAAATACTAAACGCAATAGGAGTAGGCCATGGACTCGATGTAAAGATGAGCTACGAAAACCTGGGGCAAAACGAATGACTAAGTTAAACCTAAAGTTGCTAAGTTTAAAGGAAACTGAAGTGTTCGTGTAACCAGGCACAAAGAAATTTTCGCTGTACCCAGACCTTGAACGACTTGTGATGAACGATCTCCGCCTTACAAACAACCTTCCTTGCTAAATTTATTCAAGCCATGAAGATTTTTATCCGTCATATGACCCAAACAATCACATCAAACGCTTCGCCGAGCTCATTTCATCTCGGGAATTCCTCGAACTGCATTCCCTTTTCTTTTAGATTGCTGCTTTTAATGTTCACGTCAGTTCATGACTTTGCCTATAAACTTTTCTTTACTGTTTTAGCGTTATGTTACGAAATTTTCGTATCACTCGATGCTATGTAACACTTGGCAATTTCTTCGCACTCATTGTTGATGACTCATCATCATGCTGCTGTTTGCTAACTTGTAACGGGGTCGGGACCTCGTCAAGCTGCTCAAGCTTTTAGTCCCGTACTCCTCCTCTTCAAAGGAAATAAAGCTTTTTTATTGATTGATTGACTCAGCTAGCACTAAATAGCACTAAATGAATAGCACTAAATGGGACAGTCCTTCGCCATGCAGTTCACAAAATGGGACGTTGATGATGATTATGATGATGATGATGACGAATTAATTGCAATCATTTTTACGCAGGTCTTGGTAATGATCACGGCACAGTGATGTACGTACGTACATAGCTGAGGACAGTTTTTCCTTCATTTTTCTGTTTTTCTCAGAGGCTGGCATTCATCATACCGAGTCTCTCCTGCCCACGATGAAAACTAAATGCGCGTTTTATTATTGCGTCGGCCATCACCGCCACACTTTAGCAAAACCTTTTACCGCGTATTGGCGCTTTCACCGCGACCGAACGTAGCGCATTGTTTTATATACCGTTTCATTTTAAAGCGAAAGCTTTCTTAGTGTAACCGATGGCGTCCTGTCCAAAAGGAATTCATTTCCCCATAGCGCGGTTGGTTGTCCCAGAAGCTCTAATATCTGGACACACTGCGCTTGCGTGAAACAGGGCTGCCATTATGGCAAAACGGTTATTTGAAAATCGCGAAAAAGGAACGATTCTGAATAAGACAAAAGATGCATCGATCGTGAAGGAGCACAATAGTATGTCTTTATCTCACGAACCACGTATCGGTACTACACATTTGGATCGTTCGTAGACGCGTTTACGTTGTGTGCGAAAAATCGTCGCATGGGTTAGCTCTTCGTTTGCTATTTCGGTCTTTGAATGTTTGACCATCTATTGGACTCGCTTTTGGCAAAGGTTGGACGCTGTCCTAGCTTTCGCGCTTTTGTCAACTTTTTTTAGGAAGGAATGGTAATCTTTTTTTCAGGGTTTCAGGGCACCTGGAAGAAATACGCAAAAGAGACCGGCGCCCGGATGCTCAGAACTGGGATGACTAATGTAATATAATACTACACGATGATAACGGTGGATTTAACACCAAGCGCGGGATTTAACACCCTATATCAAACTCCACGTCAGATTGAAGACAACAGCCGTGCCGAGCGACAACAGTTGTTGCGTGCGTGAGGGGAAGAAAAATAGGATGTGAATTAGTTGGAGGGTGAGCGTTTGAACACTAGGGGGAAAATTGAAACTTGCGGTGATACTTAGGCAAGACTTTGAAAAGGCTGAAAGTATTCGGTTGGTGCCGTGGGAGCACATTAGGTGTCAAGAGGCTGTTAATACCACTATTAGTTTTCCAGCTATTATATTTCCAGTTTATATCCGATAAACCTTGTCTCAGTATGTCTTGTAGCTGGTGCCGCTGTTGCCTGCGGGAGGGCGAGCGGCCCGAGGCCGCTGAGAAGGACGATGTAGGACGGAGGTTCTCGAGGCGGCGACCCACTGTGCATTGGGCGCAGTGTGTGTGTGTGTATGTGTGTGCACATATTAGTGTATCGAACCGAAAAAAGTACCGGTTCGGTTACGGTTCTGGTTCAGGCGAAATCATTTCGTTCCGGTTCAGTTCCGGTTCGACAAAATCACGTACCGAACCGGTTCGCGAACCGGTTTGCTTATCTGAATGAGATAGCCCGTGCGGCATAAAAATAAAGAATGCAAGACGCGCTTCGCTTGACACAGATAACAGAGCCGGGCGTTGCCGGGCAGTAAAAACAAACAATAAACAAACAAACGCATACATGGTTCGCGGCAATATATATATATATAAAGTAGCGCCCCATACCGGTGGGGACCGTTGCTCAATGGATGATTTCGCCTTGCAGCCGGAGTCATATTGAATACTAAACGCAATCACAGTGTTGGGCATAAGTATACTTCCTGCAAAGCACCTTTGTTGCATTGTACATGGTATAATCAGACAGAAAATAATTTTTTTTGTTGGAATTAGGACCCCACATTTGACTCAAGAACACCTGTCAAGAAATTCCCCACGTAGACAGAAGACAGCACACTTGTGAACAGTGGTACCAAACGAATAATCAAATTCCAGTTTTACGTAGAGCTGGCATACGCAGGCTTTGTGTTTCGTCGGGTACAGAAGTAGCTAATGTGTCTTCTGCCTCGCAGGCAAGCATGCACTTAAATCTGGAATGGTAAGATCTAGGAGTTTTGAAGGATTCCTTATGAACACAAATTAGATGTGACCAAACAGCTGAAAAACTGAGGTTCGACTTCTGAAACCACGCTTCTTGGACCTTAGTGTATTGTAGCAGTGGCGTACGCAAGGGGGGGCCGAAGGCCCCTGAGAAATGTTCAGTTAGGGGGGATGAGAAATACGGCACTTGTATGCCTAATATCTAATAACGACTACTGATTATTGTTTTTCTGTCGCAAGTGACTACCCATGAAATTTGTGCGAATTCGACGTCAGCTCCAACCCAGCGAGCAGCCATTTTAAAGTGACCACGAAAAAAAAATGTAATCGGAAGGTTGACTAGAGCACACAACATAAATTCATTTTTTAAAATTTTTCCTGATTTGTTTTTGCGTTGTTTCAATTTTTTCTCTTTTGATGCTCTCCCCCTCGTCTCTTTTGATGAGGGGAGGGGGATACGGGCCCCTCCTAAACAAAATCCTGCGAACGCCACTGCCTTGTAGTGTATATATAAAAGGAACCGTCGTCAAAATACCCCCGGCAACACCAGGAATGATGATACTGATGGCGATTATTGTAATGATTATATCGCTGTCGTATCTTGCAATTTTATTTCACTAATCTCGAACTTCTATCTAAACTTCTGCTTTCACTCCTGCAGTATTGCTACCAGGAGTTGTACCTGACTAATCTCCCAAACCTCCGCCCCGTTGCCCAAGGGACACTGCAACTTCGTTGGGCATTTCCAGAATGTCACGAATTTCGAGGACGCGACATCAGTTTCTAACAAGGTAAAGAGTGCATCGTTCATGCTCCAGGCGCTTGGTGCATGAATCGGCCGGCTGGTCCAAAACTAGCTGAACAATAGGGCCGCGTATCTGCTCCTTTCGTTGCAAATGTCGCCGAAAGACAACAGTCGACTGGCGCAACCTGCCAAGTAAAGGCCTCCCTTCTCTTTCCCGCTCACCTCTCATGCTGTTCCTTTCCCGTTTCCTTCACACTGGAGGTTTGCTCAGGTCAATTTAAATTTACCGCGTTCCACGGCTCCAAGTTGGGTGTGCCGACGCCAGCGCTGCCGTACAGCGGAGACGTGCGTAAATTGAGCACCCTACTACTACGACATTTATAGAACCATGATGGCCTACTGCACTATCGTTCCAAGCGGAACGTGGATCTTATCTGGTGGAACCTTTTGTTGCGATTGCCGTTTGATTTCTTAAAATAGGCGGAATCCGAGCTAGTTGGATCACAATTGATTAAATACTGGTCAACCTAAATTTAAATGCCGCGGCTCTTGCCCCTCACCAGCCCGATATCTGCTTGAAAGCGGTGCACCAAAATGGAGACGCGTTTTGATGACGTAATCAAATCGCTCCTGTAGAATATGGCATGCAGAAGACAAGGACCCTATGTCACGCAGAAAAAAAGACGCAAGTCTCGGAACGTCGTAATTGATGCAGATTTTGCGCAATTTCCAGAAGGTATCCTAAGACACGTTTTTAGCAGCCGCTTAATTACGACAGACCGGATTTTAGGAAACTACCTATCTTGTTCCTTGCGATCTTATCGCCGCACCTTGATATATGAGCAGAAATTGGAGGTTAAGAAGGGCTTTTATGGTGTTTTTATAGTGCCTATAAATGCCTATTTTGGCGTTTGTGCCTAAATGCCAATTAAAGCCATTTTTCCAAATCGCAGCTCTTTGATCAGCATTCCCAGATTTCAAGCCATTTTTTCATGCCTTTGTTTACTATATGGGACGCTCCAACAAGCTGCGGTGGCCATTGAACATGAATGGGAGAAGTGTTCTTGTTTAATGAAGGCAATTGATCTTCGTTTGTGCAGCCGTTTATGCGACGATTAAACGGCTGTGCTCAGCTGTTGGAGCGTTTGTGCCATCATAAAGAATAGCGGTTCTGGATTTCCTGTCGTAGATGCAGGATGCGCACGTCTTCATTAAAAATACTTGCGTTTACGTAAACATTTATGGTCCCTATATTTACGACTTTGAAGGCCTAGTACGCTTCTTGCGTGCTTTTCTGGCGCCTGAAATGCGATTTCTGAGCCCAAAAAATTCGGGCACTATTATTCACAGCATCGTTGCTGTTCCGCAGAAAACAAATGCATGCTCGAGACGCCGAGCTCGTACCAAACTCGCCACTGACAAAGTAGAGCCAAAGCTTTGCAAAACACTGTTTGAAAAAAAAAAAATCTATGCATCTGCACGAAGTGAATCATGACGAGTGGGCGAAGCACTGGGGCCGTTCTTACCGTAAATCACCCGTGGCATTGCCCACTCGCGCATGCAAATGAGTGACAACGCGTGTGTACAGTATATACAATTCCAACCCAATCCAATCCCATACAATTCAATTTAATCCAATGCATTCTACTCCAATCCATTTCAATCCAATCCAAATGCAATCCATTTTAATCCGATCCAATCCAATCCAATCCGATGCTCCTCGCGCATGCGCAACACTGTGTACACGGACGCCAAGCCCCGGACAGAGCGAGGTCCTAAGGCGACACTCTTATGCCGCCTCTGCCTCCTCTCATGTTTCAACCGCCCAGCTCTCACGCTGTCCCCCTCCACCCATTGAAAATTTGCAGAGTTCAATTTTCCCGCGTTCCAACTGCTGCTGCGCCATCTGTCGCGACTTTCTGGACTTGACTCTCGAGCCAGGAGGGCAAGAAAGGGGAGCTAGACTGTTTTGTATTGTGTTTAAAACATTGTTTTAAACGCGTTTTTTTTTATTTGCTGCCACAGAAACGGAGCCGACGCCTACTTCTATTTAAAAGAACAGTGCGAACACCAGTTATGCATTGTCCTTCTTGCTCAAATAAGCCTAATATTATCTTTCCGCTAAACAATGTTGAAAAATATGGATCATATTTTAAATTTATTATGTTTGAATTCTTTCTATTTTGGCCGGTCGGCTAAATGAAGAGACAGGCACGCACAGCCAAAAATTTCGGCTTTTGAGGAGCCCAAGAGCGACTGACGTCCTGAAACAACCGTTAATGCGAACACGATTCGCTTCCGTCACGGTTAATTGAAAACTGTACGCGCGGGCGGCTTGACATCTACAGTGAAATCTCGATATAACGAACTTCAGGGGATCGCGGAAAATTGCTCGTTATTCTGAAAGGTCGTTGTAGCGAAAATCGCAAAATTTAAGACAACAAATAATATTTCAATGCCTAAAACGACTTACCTGTACAGAAGTGCATCCTTGAAGTCATTTCTCACAAAAAATGCGCAAGTGATCATGAAACAATCACATTTATTTAACGTAATTGGCAATTTTCTTCTGGTGCCTGCAGCCCAAGCTTCCTAGCATGAAAGACTCCAACTCTTCCACATTTTTGTGGACTGACTCATTGGCCGTGCGGTTTTCCCCCGGCAATGTGCAGAGTTTTCGTATGCTACCCAGCACATCCGCAGTCCTCACGTTCTCTTATCAGTCTTCGAGTGCTGCCGCGACACCCTCGGAGGCATTGTCGTTCATGCCTCGCTCCCTTCTTCATCCTGAACACTCACGCTTTGGAGAATGTCCTTTGTTGTGAGCTCCGCGGGTGTCCGTGAAGATCCAGCAAGCCACCCGAGCAGCGGCGGAACGTAGAAAAACTTGGGGTGGGGCGCGAATAGTGCGGCCGCGGCTTTCTGGACGGAGGAGGCCACCCATGCTTCATTTTTTTTCTTCTCCTCACCTTTTTTTCTATCTCTCGCATCGGCTCGCGCATTCGCGGAGCAAGTTGCAAGATGTCCTCTTCTGCGCTGCGCTTTGCCGTGTAGTGTCTGCTAGCATACGGCTCCGGTTGCCGCGATTGTTTAACGGAAATCTAAGAATCTCCGGCCTTGGAAATATGAGTTCGTAGTACTGAGGCGTTCTTAACATGGCGCGTAACTAAATAAAATGATCGTTATTTTGAAAAGTTCGCTATTCTGAAGTGCGTAGTAGTGAAATAATTTTACATTGAAACTATAGGCAGTCGGCGTGGGATTTCTTAAATGCTCGTTAATCTGAAACGTTCGTTAATGTGGCGTTCGTTGTACCGAGATTTGACTGTAGTACTTAACCAGGGAAACGAACCAGGTCACTACGCATTAGGCTTTGTTGCCTGTTAAACGAAAATAACGCAGAGAGGAGTTAACGTCAGAAGAATAGACAAACCAAAATCCATATTACGGACGCTTTGAAGTTGTAGTGGAAAGCGTTATACTTTTATATTAACAGCAAGGACAACAAAGACAATATCGGACCGCTCTTGTTGTCGTTCTTGTCCCTATTGTTGCTATGCAAAGTATAAGCACCAACCACCTGCAGATACCCCGTTAAAGGGACACTGAAGTGATATGTAAACATTGCGGGATTACTAGCGCAAATTGTAGTCCGGAGTCCCCAGGCCATGTTTCGACCACTCTGGGCGCGTTTACGCGATTTTATTTAGTAGAAAAATTAATTCAAAAATGCTGTCCTCCTCTCTTTACGCTCGCCCATTTTCTGTGGTGTTTTCGTGTGACGTCGGGAGGAGCCGAGCTCGCAATTGGCTGCGCTACTGCACGGCTCCCCGGCCTTCAGGCAGAGTCAGTCGGCCCAGCGTTTCGTCCGCCGGCCGCCGACGGGTCGTCGCAATTCGTTCGCTCAGTTGAAACGAAGCCAGGACACGTTTGTGAATGCAAGAATGTGCCTTTCTTTACTTGGTTAGTTTGTACACTGTATCTATCTCCAAGTCAAGGTCGCTTCACACAAGCGCTGCACAAGCGCACATGCGACGTTTCGCTGACTGGTAGGCCAGTAGGAAAATATAAGGCCTCTTGAAGGCGGGAGAAGAGTCAGCGAAGTCAATATAGGTACTAAGGAAATAAAATCAACTGATATTTTTACCGTACAGCGTAAAACTAGGGTGCGGGAAGCAATTTTTTTGCGCTGGGCGAACAAGCACAGCGGTCAGCAGCACGACTACGCATCTGCGAACGCTTTTCCGTCTAAGAAATGCAATTGCTAGACGTGATATATTGTGGAAACTTGGGGCATGCTTACTGCACAAGCGCAAAACAACAAATAATCACCTAAGCTGCTTGAAATGCCAAAACTAAATGAAAGTGCAAACTGGTTATACAATATATACCTTATATTACCAAAGTCTGCACAGCCCGGTCCGTGGCTGAGTGGTTTAGAGCGCTGTGTATGTCATTGTAAGTGTTCTGCACGTCGCGAGTTCGAATCCCCGCCGGTGCGTGCTATTTTTTTTATAAGTTAACTTTTTCGTTTTCCGCCGATGTTTTCTATACTGAGTTCACTTTTTTGGGCCGCGACGTTCATTGCTCCACGAACTAGTTCACAGAACGCGCGCAGGCTGGCACTGGCGCGCTAGCGAGTTCTCGTTGGCGTGCTGTTGCCATATGCACCGACTGCATGCAGGCAGTAGGCACAGGTCAGAATCAACAGACCCTTGGCCTGGTGCGAACACGCTTTTTACGATACAGGCATGAGTGAGGCAAGCTCCAAATATGGGGGAAAAGCGCATGACATTTGAGCGTCTGCGGGGACGCGGAGGGCGTTCATGCTCTGCGTAGGCCTCGGCTAGTGAATGCTACGATTCCAAGCCGTCCGGGCAGGCTTATCTGACGCATTTTACAGCCGAAAACATGGCAGAAGCGCGGTGCGATGGTTACTGAGATATTGAGAATGCCCATCCAACAACGCCATCGGTTGTGTTTTACAGAACCGAAACCGAAACCGAAACCGAAACTTGTTTGATTGCTAACCTTGGGCATCGTCCAATCACGGTGCTCCCTCCTCCCAACGTCACAGCTTTAGTTGGTGGGGCCGCCGCAAACCGCGCATAGTAGTTTTTCTTCTTTCGTGCTGTTACCGATTTGTCAACCGGATAAACGATGAAACGTGGGCTAATTTGAGCCAGTCTACGCAGTGCATGCAAAAACGGGAGCTTGACAAATTCACTTCAGTGTCCCTTTCATTCTGGAAGTCGAATTCTTTGCGGGCTACGACGATGTATTCGCGAGTTCGGAGGTGTGTGGTGCGCTGACAGATGAGGACATCGTACCGTATTTACAGAGCCCCGCCCCCTATTATAACGCGCGCAGGTAAGTAAAATTACTGGACACTGGTTCTACCGCTCAAATTTAGAATTTTATTTCGGGAGTAGTTCGTGTCCACATCAATGCTGCTGGCCGCTTTGGAGCCGATTTCGGCTTAGAGCCCAATCGTAACGCCCGCACAAATTTGAAGGGTAATTTCAGCAAAGAGGGGTACGTGTTGGAATCGTGTAAATACGGTAGCTCAGGTCAGAATCGCAGAATCTGTCGCTGCCAGTGACTGCGAGTTTAAGAGAGAATCTCCAATGCGGTCGTCTGCACGCAACTCACAAGACGATTGAATGACGCCCCTCTCTCTTCAGCTTAAAGAGGAGGCTTTGCGGTACGTTCACTCGTTAGAACAAAATGTGCTGGCTGTTGTTGCCCTAATAGACGAAAGCAAGAGTGCAATCACGGATTTCTTCAGGCATTAAATTATGGACATTGCCTATTGCTTCCCAATCACAACGTACTGTTCTTATTTCTCACTTTCTACAGCTCGCTCTCACTTTCATTAGCTGGAATTTTAATTAGTTTGAACTTTGATTACTTCCAATTAAGACAGCTTACCGTTGTGGTTCGAATTTACAAGCTTTTACCGTACTTGAACAGAATTATGAGTGCCGCCTTCGTTCAGTAGCGTACGTCAACTGTCTACACGGGCGACGCTGACCAAGGGCTCGAAAGATTCCGACGAACGTACTATCAATATTTGCGGCATAAAACCAAACCGTCTTCAAAAGCAACCAGTGTATACTGTCGGGGTGGTTCGTGGTCATTCTTGTTCAAAAACATCACAGTGTCTCGGTAATGCGTTGGCTCCTTAGAAAAGCACAAATGGGCATCGAAAGGAGAATTGCTCGCGATTGCCACTCTGTTTATGTGTTGATATATGAGAAGAGGATAGATGCAGGTCGGCTCGTTTTTGTGCATTGGTTTGCGTATTAAAAAAATTCGCGCCGATCCATCCTGTGAATGTGGGTGGAAAGCAAAGCTGTAAACTGCACCCACAACGATTACCCATGCGACATCACTTAAATTCTCTCACGTCGCTCTACAAATAGTGAAACCAGAGAAAAGTGAAATGCACTTAGCCACACCATTTATTACTTCAAAGAGATATTCTTGGTAAGCTTAAATCAATGCATGATGCATGAACGGTGGTTGGTTGAGTTGTATTGGTGTAGCACATGAGTGGAAACTCTTTTTTTTATAAAATTAAAGGAAGCTCAAGCCCGATGTTCGACGATCTTACTTATCCGTCTCTGCCGCCTCGGACGGAGGCGACGAGATCGGCGGCAGAGACGGAGGAGGACGAGGAAATACTTCTGTTCAGATTTCTGAACGGCCCAGAGTGCGGCCCAGGGGAGTGGTTCCTTCTTCACTGGATCTCATATGCAGTCCGCGCCGCCTGTGCCCTGTCCACCAGCTGAAGCTGGGTAGGCAGAGAGGGGCTGCACAGCAGCATCTCCCATTGCTCTTTTTTGGTAGTTAACGGAAAGAGGGGAGGGTGCTCAGGGCTAAAGTCGCACACCCCGATTATGTGGCGGAGTGTTCCTACTTCTGAGCAAAATTTACATTCAGCGTCGTAGCGATTCGGGTACAATAATTGTAGACGCGTCGTGCGTGGGAAGGAGCCACATTGTATGAGCCGAAGGGTAGTTTGTTGTTCTCTGGAAAGGCCAGGGTAAGGCGAAGGTAGGGTCTGTCTCTGAGGGCGATAATGCTGGGTTATCTCCCTGAACGAGATCAGCGGGTGACTGTCATCGTGCAGCTCCATAGCACGGGGGGTAAAAGCGCAGGCTTGTTGGTGGATGTATTCGTTGCCCTCCATGGAAGCATAAGCGTTTGTCCAGATCAGCTGAACGGAACCGTTTGGTGAGTGGTTTTTTAGCCCACGCGGTGCAGGTCGGGACACCCAACCCGACTGGTAATTCCGGTAGGCTTGTTGGGAATCGGTGACTACCTTCCAAACCCCTGGTTGAGTGAGAGCCAAGGCGATGGCTGCCTCGTCTGCTGCCGTCATGTCTTGGGTCTTGAGTGAGGTACACGCACGGAGTTTGGTTCTGGAGGTAGCCACGAAGATGGCGTATTGCTGCCCTCGATGTTTGGAGGCGTCTGTGTAGATAACTGCATGATCCCCACCGAGGGTGGTGTTGACCGCTTGAGCCCGTGCTTGTCGGCGACCCTCGTGGCGTGAGGGCTTCATATTTCTAAGCAAAGGGAGCATCGGTAGTTCTTGTCGCCAAGAGTTCGGGAATACATCAAGGGGAGTGACATTCTGTGCTGCCCAGCCAATCTGGTGAAGGATGCGGCGACCCGCCGCAGTTCTGCTCCGTCGGAGCTTCTGGTTAGAAAGATGGCCCTCTATCAGCTCTTCCACCGTGTTGTAGAGCCCCGTGCTAAGCAGCCTCTCTGTGGGCGCACTCATGGAAAGACCAGTGGCCTGCTCAACCGCCTTTCTAATCATTACATCAAGCATCTTTATGTCCTCGTTGCCGAGAAGAAGACAGGAGGTTGACGTAAGTGATTCTCGAGAGGACAAAAGCTTGAATTAATCGAAAGGTATTGGATTCCTTGAGGCCTCGCTTCTTGGTGCCAACTCGCCTGATCATGTGTATGATTTGATTGATGCTGTGTTTGAGGCGCTGCAAGGATACGTCACTCTTGGTGTTGGCCTGTAGATGTAGGCCCACGGTCTTGATGCTGGGGCTTGGAGTGATTGTGTTCCTTGGTGTGTCGTTTGGCGTGAGGGTGGATGACAAGGAGCTGTGATTTTTTACGTGAACACAGGAGGCGACAGGCTTTAACACATTGGCGTGCTAGAAGTGAGATGCCATGCTTTGGTGTGAGCTTCCTTTAATTTTTGCTACTCTTAGAACATGCGCAAGGCGTGCACAGGGCCGCGAGATGGGCAGTGGGCGGACCGCACTGCGGAGCGACAGGTCGCGTGACGCCATCACGTGGCATTAAGCGAGAATGCAGGGGGTAAACCCGTAGATGTGCTTGGTAAGTGCACAACCTCTCTTAACCCATGTAGCTGTCTTCCCCAATCGATGCGACAACGGGCTCTCGCTTTGTTTGTCTATTAGTTCCAGGTTCGATTCCTGGCGGTGCCAGTGAATTATTTGTTCGCTGGAGTTTTCTGTTGACACCAATGGTCGCGAAAGAACCCTTGGTGGTAAAGGTAAAAAGCTTTGCTTTAAAAGGTGTATATTTAAAAATTAAAGCAGTTGCACTCAATGTGAAAGCTGTCGGAAGTGCAGAGCAGTGATTCGCCGTAATGGGCTGTACCGCCGTGATCCGCTTACTGCTACCACCCCATGCAAATCAAATTTCCCGCCTTTCGCGCGCCCCCTGCCTGAAACTGCGCCAGCGGGAGTTCTGTTCTCTTTGTGCTTTTCTCCCCGCACGTGCTGGCGTTGCAGTGCCACATTTTGCGCAAGCGCAGAGGATTAGATTAGATTGAATTGGATTGGATTGGATTGGTTTTGGATTGGATTAGATTGGATTTGGATTGGATTTGGATTCGATAAGCAGCAGTAAGCATGATAATCAGATAATCCTAGACAACCAGGAAAGCTAATAATAACCAGCTGAGCCTTAGCTCACGCTACGTAAATCCTGGCATAGCCGAGCTAAGCCACTGCTAAGCGCCAGCGGTTCACGAGTTTCGAGCGCTTATGACTATATAAACCTCTTGGCTTTCGAAGCCTCTGGGTTACGCCGCGGCGAAGGGACCATGACAGGCTACACCGTAACGCCGTGGCGATATGCGTGGTTCCAGCGAGCAAGCTACGACGACAAGGCGAGCGCCTAAAGTGCTCTGCACTTAAAAAAATTCTGGCTCCACAGAGACGCTCGATAAAGACTTGAACCAAGCTCGCCTCATTGGGTAGAATTCGACTGTTGTTTGCCAAGATGTTTTCTGTAGTTGGTAGACACAAAAAAAAAAAAAAAAACACAGCACCTCATGAACTATACTCTCAGGAAGTATAAGGAGGTCTGCGCAGAAATCTTCCCCCTCATTTTCCGCAGTTGATATGCAATTTTCGTACAGCTTTGTTTTTCCTGCGAAGATATTGCAAGGACGTTTTTCGGAATCGTTTGTGCTCTCCTCGACTTTCTCCGCGGAGCTCAACTACCCAGAAAAAAAGCTAAGGTTCAGTTGGTTATTTTTTGGTTTCCTGTTTGTCTGGGATCAGCTGATTATCATGCTTACTGCTGCTAAAACGATTTCCAATCCAATCCAATCCAATCCAGTCCAGTCCAATCCAATCCAGTCCAGTTGAGTCCAGTCCAGTCCAGTCCAGTCCAGTCCAGTCACTGCTCCTCGCGCATGCGCAGCACGGCTCTCCAGGAGCCACGCGAAAGGGCTATCAAGCGGCTCTGGCGCAGCTTCAGATCTTCGCGCTTGCGGAGCACGGCCCTTCAGGGTCTACGCGAAACTGCCCGACCTAGGCCAGTGTAGCTTACGCTACAAAAATAAGGCAGGCGTCCTGCTCCGTTTACTTCCGGGGTGGAGTGAAGGGCGGCCGAAATAGAATTTTTATAGGCGCCATTGAAGAAGTGAGAAAGAGTAGCGTTGGTGAAGTGTTGCAGGACCATCACTGACTTTTATGGTTCTCTTGTGGATCTTTTCGTATTCAACGATCGAATCTTTCGGACTGCATGTTGACTTGAACGGTTTAAACTGAGACGCTTTTCAAACACTCTCGACTCCGACAATAGCCTGTCCCGGTGCTCAAGACCCTATCATGAGTTTTTGGGTACGCTGTCATGCGCAGATGACCTCCGTGTACCGCCACCTGAAGGACCAAGGGTACCCAAACGACCTTCCCGGCTGGCTCGCCGAGAATGTCACGGGAGGGGTGGCACCTGACAGATGCGGTGGGAAAGCCAATCGGTTGAAGAAGATGCGAGAAGTCCTCAACAACTATACAACCCCCGTGGCTGTCCCGCTCTCCACCTGGGAATGCGTCATCTACGGCGTTGGCTGCCACGATAAAGCATAGCGCTCTCTCTCCACGACCGACATTATGATGAACTTCCGAAGCGTCAGAGCACTCGCGGGCCTTTTAGCCATTGATGGTACGAGTAGGTAATGAACTAAGAAGATACAGCGTTTTGTGGAGGTATTCGTACAAAGCAGCTCACATTTAAATGACGCTTAATATAAGCTTGAACATTTAGAGGACTTGTAAGTGTACCCTCATAATACTTACGCCGAAATACGGGTGTGAAGGTAGTTTCCGGTGTTCCACCGTAGCTGAATGAAACCGTTGTATGCGAGTTTAGCATAAGGTGGCAGTTGGCTGTAAACATGAAGCGAACACAACTATAGGTCGGAAACGTACGAAAACTTTTGGATGGCTGCGATCACGGTGACTTTGTATGAGCTTAAAGCTACTAAAGGCTTTTTATCCGGACCTAATTAACCGGAAATACGTTCCTGCTACGGACATTGTCTAGGGTCAGAAATTGCGAATAAACATTTTGTCATTTCATAGGGGAGAAATGGTAAAAAAAATCAGGCTGACGTTTGGCTGGAAAATAACTAAAGGACGCCTCCGCACTACTTATCGTGTAGAGAATTCCAAAGCATTTGAATTGTATTGTAGAAGGGATGTGCCGGTATAGGGTGTACCGCCATGATTTAGCTGTGGTGTGACTTAAGCAGTTCAGAGAAAATCGCCGCATACAATGAACCAACTGCTGCGGTGAAGGCAGCGCATGCATTTTATGCGCAATACTAACGTGGTGCTTACACTAACACACGTCCAGTGGAGCGCATGAGTGCTCTCAGTATCATCATCATCCTCTCCCATTTACTAAATTTTCTGCCTGGTCAGGTTAATACAACTGAGAGCCTTGGCTAATCGCCCTTGTAGGCCTAGCACGTACGAAATTGGTAGGAATGAGCTTTGTTACTGCCGTATTTTAAAGCTCGGGCTGTCTCAGTAGGACCGATGGCGGAATCTCAAAAACTGATGCATCTCTCCGTAGACCGCTTGGTAGACCTAAAAGCTCTGATAATATCTCTGGACACACAGCGAGTGCGTGAAAGAGTGCCTCTATTGTGTCTAAACGGTTAGCTGAAAAATTTAAAAAGGAACGGTTCTAAATAAGACAATACACGCATCGATCATGAAGGAGGAGTGCAATAGTATACCTTTATACCGCATAAACCACATATCGTTATGCGTTTTACATCGCCCCCGAGAAATCGTCGCATAAGTTCACTGTTCGCTTGCGATTTGGGTCTTTGAAGGTTGGACAATCGATTGGACGCACTCTCAGCGACGGTTTGGCGCACTTTTAGCGTAGGTTTGGCGCACTTTTAGCGACAGTTTGACGCACTTTTAGCGAAGGTTTGGCGCACTTTTAGCGAAGGTTTTGGCTCACTTTTTGACACAGCTTTGATGTTAGAAAGCTTTCTCGCTTCTCTCAACTTTCTTTAGGAAGGAATGGGGAATACTTCTTCTACGCTAGCGTTTAATCAGCCCGAATCATCGACCTATGATTCTGCACCCCGCTCGCCTCTCCTCCGCCTGATCTTCGCCCCATTCTTTGGCCTCGCCTCGCCCGGCACATTGCCCACGTGCGGGGCCCTGACACCTGCGGAATTCCCCACCTGAACGTCTTCCAGGCCCACCAGAACCACATTTACGGCAGCCCGGACATGGGCCGCTTTAAATAAAGTTTGATCTCTCTCTCTCTCTCTCGCACTCCGAAAGCCCTGGATTGAATCCCACCTAATGCGAGGTTTACCGTAGGGAGAACGTTTATGTGACCTTCCAAAAAACAAATTATGCACCCCTCCGTCTGACGACGATGGTTGAACGCGTAGCTTTCGCGTGAGGGATTCCTTGTTTTCATCTGAGTTTGTACCTAGTCCCGCAGACGGCTTGGACCTTTACTTAGCCATTTTATTTCCCACGTAGAAAGCTTCGCGCTCAACCACCGTCGTCGTTTGACGGAGGGGTGCATCAATCGGAATGGCTTCGTAACGCGAGGGGGACCCGGTTTCGATTCCAATCACGGTAAGCATTTTTTTCTTGTTAGAATCATATTATCACGTGACCTCCCGTTGTTTGATTGATTGTAGGGTTTAACGCGCCGACGCAACGCAGGCGATGAGGCGCGCCGTAGCGGAGGGCTCCGGATGCATTTTGACCACCATGGGGATCTTTAACGTGCGCCGAATCTCGTACACACGGACGTTTTTTGCTTTTCGCCTCCATCTCGCGATGAAAAGCGACGTTGTGCTTCTGTGGGTGGATAGTGCTTCCCATGCTCTGGATTATCTTTCTCGAGCGACGTACGACTCAACCTCGCATCAGGTATGCGCAGCGTGCGCGGCTAAAAGCCTTCTCGGCTTGCGCACTGTGGGAAATAATAGACACCACAATGAAAGGCTCAAAATTGGGACCAAATGCGATTATTAACATCGCAAAGAACGCGGGCACCATTTGCATTCTTTTGCTGAGGCCGCAGTCAGTGGTACACTTATTCTCCTCGATTGAGCTCCATGATCAGTAAAATCTCACGGTATCAAAAATCTGGACGTCACAAGGTGCCCGGAAGAGAGAATTGAGGCTTCTGGAATACTTGACAAAAAAAAAACCGTGCCTAGATAAGGACAAAGAAAGGAAAACACAAACACGAGCTCTTGTGTTTTCCTTTCTTCGTCCTTATCTATGCGCGTTTTTCTTTTGCCAAAATTTGCAGTCTTGTGTTTACATTCCTTCGTCCTTGTCTACGCGCAGTTTGTTTTTGTCAAAGTTGGCAGAAGAACTAATTGGCCCAAGTTCTAAATTTATTAGAAATAATTGAGGCTACCGATGGCGGTATCTTGCATGTGTTTTCAAAGAAGCATTTACACAGGCATGCCACATGCCGTATGGGCAGCGCAGCGGTTAAGTTTAGACAGCCATCCCGGGCCGTTTTTACCCTCTGTACATTTTGGTTTAACATATGTTGGTAAGAGAGAGAGAGAGAGATGGAACTTTATTCAGGCATCCGGCGTGCAAAGGACACGATTCCCGGCCACGCAGGGCTCGGTCGCGTCCCCTCTATCTAATCGCCCTAAGTCGCAAAAGTCCTAGGGCGTCGGGCTTAGACCCCGAGGCGGTTGGTCTCGGCGTCCGCTCGAGCTACTCGGAGCGCTCCCGGCCGCCACCGTCGGCCCCCGACCCCCACCTCCCGCATGGGAGGGCGGAGTGCCGGGAGGGACGGGCGGGCGCGGGGCCCCCTTTCGCCTTTGCAGAGCCAGAGCCGCCTCGAGCCGCTGGATGGCCCTCCTCTGTTGTTGGGGCTCCGCAGAGCCCACGCATTCGCGCACGTCCGGTGGGTACGGGTCCTGTGGGTCCTGTCTATCCCCCCCACCGTCGCGCACTGCACAGTCACAGCCCCACATGATATGGGTCAGGGTCGCAGTTTCGCGTTCACACACACTGCACCGAGCACTCTCGTAGAGGTCCGGACACACGTGCCGCGCGAGCGCCGGCGTCAGAACAGTCTCTGTCTGTAATTGCCTGAGCTTCACCGCCTCCGCCCGAGACAGGTCCCGGTGCGGGAGCGGAAAAGCACGCCTCTGGTCCCGATGCCAACGAAGCACCCCGCCGTAGTCGGTGAGGGGCTCCGCTTCTTCGTCGTCGTCGATGTCAGTTGTTTCACCGCAGTCCTCGAGGGATGACGACAGCGGACGGGATGTCGCGACCCGGCACGTGGCGAGACCACGGGCCGCAGCGTCCGCCTCCTCGTTGCGGTTGCATAGTCCGGGTGCCAGCTCCTGGCCCGCGTGGGCCGGGAACCACTTGATGATCGTAGTAGCTGCATAATAATGCCCTGACAATATTAAAAAGGTCGTGAAGAGATTTAAAAAAAATGTGTTGTGTGTGCGCTTATAACCGTGGAACCTTGATAAACAAACAATGCATACCCGTTTCGTTGCCCGATATCGGCAAATAGGAAAACAAATGCAGTTTCGGTTTCACCGAGACTTTCCTCCTCAACTCGTGAAGTGACGTTTCAGTAAGTAAGCAGCCAATCATAGTTCTCTCTCGTCTGCACAATATGTCGGCATATATAGGGCGGGCTCGCAAAGGGTCAGATAAAGCTACAACACCGGCGCCGTGATGAAACTCGCCCTGCAACTGAGCGGGGAGATGTCTGATCTCTGATGCGATTGATCAACATGGTCGAACTTTCAGTCAACAACGCGGGGGAGTGGCGCAGGCAGAAGTAACCACGTTTAATCTAAACTGCATACGTAAACTGTTTACGCTGTTTCGCTCGAGTCTAAACAGTCGTTTTGCTAGCCGATATTCTTGCACAAGTCTGCCGACATCTGTCTCACGTAGCCCGTATGCGTGAGTTGCGTAAACGTGAAACGTCTGACCTGACGAGATAAATGACCGAACGTTTAAAGTGAGAATGATGGAGCTGGGGGAGTTATCCCGTACTAGAGATAAGCAACGAAGATGCGGGGCGGTAGATAGTGGTGGATGAGGAAGACGAAGTGACCAATAAAGATGTCGGCCACCCGCTGCAATGTCTCCTGCGTTACAAACACACAGAGACACACACACACGCACACACACACACACACGCACGCACACACGCACGCACGCACACACACACACACACACACACACACACACACGCACGCACGCACGCACGCACGCACGCACACGCACACACACACACACACAGCTTCGGTCGCTGGCTTGGCTGCAAGGTTCGTTCGGACAGTCGATGTTACGACGATACAGAGCTGCGCGAATGCGACGTGCTAACCTTACTCGACGTATTTAAAAACACAGGAGCAAAGAACTAGGTCCGTCGTAAGAATATTACTGTCCACAGAAGAGCGGAACCGTGGATGGTTGTCGCACTACTTGCCGCCATGTTGGAAACGCAAGCGGCTTCACGTACGCACGCTATAAAAGAGTTTTAGCTGACCGTTTTTGACGCCCCGCTTTGCTCCCAACGGCCGCTAAGCGAAACCGCAGCGTCAGCGGCAGAAAGGCATTTAGCTAAGCGATAACCGGATCTCCCTCGAAGGGGAATGATTCGCGTCACTGGTCGTGCCCCGTGCGTGTCCAAACCAAAACGTCATCGCAAAGTAAAGATACGACTAGGAATTTGGGCGCTCAAGTAATGTAAAGTACCGCGTTTAGTGCCTTATTTCACCTTGACTTTAATACAATGTAGTCGCTTACGCGGTACAATGGTTCTAAATTATTTTACAATGTAGTCGCTTACACGGTACAATAGTTCTAAATTATTTTAAAGAAGCAGATAAACTTTCGAATAGCCAAGACAAGGCTGTCTTTCTCGGCGCTGCATAGAAGCAGCCCTGCGCATCGGTCGACGTTTTTCGCTTCCGTACTAAAGCTCGTTGAGGAGTGTGGCACCTTTGCCTATTCGGACGAGCTTTCGCGATTGCGTCGCTCGCGTTTCAACTAAAGAACCGAGTTCGCCGGAGCGCGCTCGCAAGGTAACGTAAGCCGCCGCGACGGTAGGAACCGGTTAGCGGAGCGGGGCCCCGCTCCGGTATCGGCGTTAGCGCACTTGCGCGCCACGCATGCGCAATGGCGCTCCCGCTAGCTATCGGTGCGGAGCGGACCATCAGAAACGGTGAGCTAGAACTCACGTGTGCAAATAGTATTTGCCACAGAGTCAACCCCAGAACACGTCATCATAGGCTACACGCGCTACCGCGTCTACGCATACGTTGAAACGCCCAGGCAGTGTGCTAAATGTCTGCGGTTCGGCCATGTGTCCGAAGTATGCCAGCTTCCAATGCGATGCACTCGGTGTGGTGGCAACCACGATCGTACCACGTGCAGCGCCGAGAGTCTCCGTTGTGCTAACTGCGGGAAGAAGCATGAAGCGACTTCTGGAAGCTGCTCGGCTCGCCGCGACGAGCAGGCGATCTACAAATATAAGATTGTCCATAATACTGACTATAAGTCTGCGAGAGCAGCTGTACAAGAGCAGCGTGCCATTGGACCCAAGAAATCTTCAAGAGGGCAAGCACGGGAAGGAGACAAGCCCATCTCTACGGACTTGGATAAAAACTTTCCTGCCCTACCATCCCTACAACGTAAAGCACCGTCAAAAGCTGAAACTGCAGCTACCGCGGCAGCACCTACTCTTACAGCTACACCCCCTCTGGTGTCAGCAGAGGCCCTTTCACCAGCTCCGAGAGCAGCACCAATGTCCACGACTACGAGGGCGCCGGCGTCAACACCAGTTGTCCCTCCAATCCCTGCTGCGCGGTCTTCTAGAGCTCATTCCCATGCTTCCCTCAAAGGACAACGCGAGTCGCAGACCGAACGTAACTCGGCAGGCCTCGGTTCTGCAATCTACTCCATCGTGGAAGCTGTGCGCCTCTTTCTCGGCTCTCTTGCATCCCCAGTGGCCAAAGCTGTCGTGACGCTCCTCGACTTCGTTTCACCTCTTCTAGCACAATGGCGGTAGCGGCACCCATCACTACACGTTCCCCCTCTGTGCAGAAAATTCGGCAAAAAGCAACAATTTTTCAATGGAACGCATGCGGACTTGGTCAGCGGCTTCCAGACTTCCGCAGATTTGTGCAAAAACACCAGTTCCCCATTGTTGCCATTTCGGAGTCCCGCCTTTCCACAGATATACGGCTATCCGGGTACGCAGTCCTGCGCTCATCAACAGGTGTGGCAAAGACGAGAGTCCTGCTATGCGTGAGAAACGACCTCACATTCGTGCAACGCAATCTGCCGCCTAACGCGTTGAACGAATTAGCAGCTATTACCGTGCGACACGCAGGCGTTTCCTTTACTGTCATCGCTGCGTATATTCCGCCCCACGCATCGCTGAACACTCAGCGCCTGGAGGACATAATTCGTCGTACACCACCTCCACACATCCTCACGGGGGACTTCAATGCACACCATCCGCCATGGGGAAGTAAGAAAACCACGGTCAAAGGACGTCGCCTGTTGGACATTGCAGACCGCTTCAGTTTGTGTGTTATTAACACTGGGCAACCAACGTTTTAAGGTGGACGGACGTCAAGTGCTATCGACGTCACAATGGTTTCCTCAGCATTGTCAACGACCACAAGCTGGTATGCAGACATAGAGTCTCATGGAAGCGACCATGTACCAACCTATATTATTGTCGATGGTTTGCCTTCTGGTCGTCGTAAATGTGCTGTTCATTTTGTCAACTGGGGTAAGTTCAGCACAGACGTCGAGACAAGCGCTGGTGATTTCTCGTCATACGACGACGCTATTAACAGCATCGCAAATACGCGGAGGTTGTGCAGCAAAACCGCGAGCCTGCCAAAGGAGTATACAGTGGCATACGTCGAGTATGAAAATCTCAGGGCAATTCGTAGAAGGGCAGAAAGGCGCGCACGGAAGAATTCCGCGGTAGAAGATATACGAGCAGCCAGACGCACGCAAAAGCTCATTCAGAGATATCTCAAGAAGCTTGCCAAACGTGAATGGGCGTCCTTTTGTTCGAAGCTAGACCCTCGGAAGCCGCTGACAAGGATATGGAGTTTAGTGCGTGGTCTTCGTGCACCGCGAACTCAGTTGCACCCTTTTAACTCAATTTCTCTGCGAATGAAGGTAAGCGACTTGGATGTCGCTGAAGCCTTCTGCACTAAAATTACTGCCGCACCGAGATCTTCACCAACGACTATTTCCAGGGCTGCGAACCCATCACCGAACACACCCTACACGGACGAACCATTCTCTATGGCAGAACTTGAAGCTGCTCTGTGCTCAGTCAACAAAGTCTCTTCTCCGGGCCCAGACGGGATAAACTATGCGGTTTTATGTCATCTAGGCGGCAATGCGAAGCGGTGGCTTTTGTCAATATTCAACCGCTCCTGGGAGACCGGCCGTCTTGAGCCTGGGCGGAAGCGAGCTCGTATCGTGCCAGTTCTGAAACCTGCGAAAGACCCCACGGATATTGATTCGTATCGGCCTATTGCGCTTCTAAGCAGCATTGGGAAGCTCATGGAGAAGATGTTGCTGCTTCGCCTAGAGTGGGATCTGAATGACAGAAGCGTTTATCCGTCGCAGATGTCGGGCTTCCGCAAGGGCCGGAGCAGCATCGACAACGTAATTGCCCTTGCAACACATGTGAAGCACGCAAAGCTCGCACGGCAAATTACCATTGCAGTCTTCATTGACATTAAATCGGCATACGACTGTGTTCTCCATGAAGCTGTCCAGGGCAGCAATGAGGTCTGTAGGCATCGCGGGACGAATGTACGACTGGATGTCTGATTACCTCTCTGATAGGACCATCTACATGTCTGTAGCGGATGGTGAGACATCCCTCCATAACGTGACCCGTGGTGTCCCTCAGGGTGGGGTATTGAGCCCGACTCTTTTCAATATTTCAATGATTGGCCTTGAGAGATGCCTGCCGAAACCGGTTGAAATCTCTATGTACGCTGATGATATCTGTATCTGGTGCTCGGGCCGCAACAGGCGTGTGCTCCAATCGAGACTTCAGCGTGCAGTAAGTTCAATTGAGAACTTTCTCGCGACACGTGGCCTCGCGATATCACCGGTAAAGTGCGCTGCCATGGCCTTTACAAAGCGGGACGTCTCAAACTACCAGTTAACGGCCGCAGGCGTACCGATACCGTATGTCACCCATCACAGGTTTTTGGGTGTTACCTTCGACCGCCATCTGACATGGACGGCTCACATCCGAAGCCTAAAAGAGAAGTCAACGTATTCGCGCACATCTTCGGCATGCTTTCCAACAGCACTGATGGATGTAGCGTCAGCTCTCTTTTACGGCTATACGACGCCCTCTGCGAAGGCTTACTTCGCTATAGCCTCCCAGCTCTGACTTCTCTTTACTAGAGGGGTTGCAGGCTCGAATACTGAGGATATGTCTTGGTGTCCCGAAGACCACCTCCACAATGGGAACCATGACAGAGAGCAGACGGCTTCCGCCCACTGCTTTGCAGGCAATGGAGCAACTTCGCACGCGCCTGCGCGTTGTGGCAAGGCAACATGGGCATCCTCTTGCTGCCGCCTGGGCCTCTGAAGTGCAGCACGCTATGCCCTCCCAGTGTCAGCCTTCAGCCTCTTCTCCTCACCCCCCGTGGCTATTCCCTCCTATGAAAATTGTCACCATGGATTTAAGCGGAAGGCGGATATACCAGCCCCGGCTCTAAAGTTCTTTGCCTTGGAGCATATTAACAACCAATACAAAGGCCACACTCATGTGTACACTGATGGCTCAGTGACGGCTACATCGTCGGCGATAGGGATCTCGATTCCTTCGTCGCTCACTACCATCTGCGCCCTATTGAGCCACAAGTCCTCGACGACAGCTACTGAGCTGGCTGGGCTGCGCGCTGCTTTTCAGTATATTCTAAAGCAGCCGGCCAATCAATGGGCTGTATTTACAGACTCCAGGTCAGCACTCGAACGCTTGAAGTCACTTCCAAAAGAACAGCTGGCTTGGGAAATAAATCTCTTGCACTTACAAGCCATACAAAGGGGACACAGCGTAGATCTGCAGTGGCTTCCTGCCCACTGCGGAGTTGCCGGCAACGACGCAGCTGACAAAGCCGCCTCATCTGCCCACAGTCTCTGCACTGAAGCTGTGCCGATCCCATTCACGAGAAAGGATGCGGCAATACTCGCCTCATCAACCGCATGGAATGCGCAGATGTCTATCTGGACTGATGCAAGGCAGCAATACGCACCTCTTCATGAGATTGATCCCAAGTGCACCTTCAGAATGCCACCTGGACTTAGCAAGCACGAGGAAGCCATTCTGCATAGGCTGCGCTTGAATGTGGCCTACACGGGACATTACCTGTACAAAATCCAGCAGGCATCTTCACCTCTTTGCTCCAAATGTGACTCACGAGAAGACATCCATCATGTTATATGCGTGTGTCCAAAGTACACCGTGCACAGACAGAAACTCATATTATCTTTGTGCAGGCAGCTTGGTGCGGGACTTGAGCTGAGGGCTGTTTTGGGTCCATGGTCGGGTCCCAGTCAGGCTGCGCGTGCAATCAAAGCTCTTTTGGAGTTTCTTCGGAGCACAGAACTGGACAGAGTTTTGTGATTGAAAATTTTGGCCGCATCAAATGACATCTTTTCGTTTTACATTTTTTTTCTCTCTTTTTTTTTCGTTTTGTTTTTCTTCTCTCATATAGCGTAGCAAGCCAGCCCGACGGCTCGGCTAACATCGCTGGTTTTTATTAAAGTTATTCTCTCTCTCTCTATTTTTCTGAAATAGTGTCCGCTATTCTTCCGTCGGCTAACCGCACTTGTCTGTGTCTCTCGTCTTCTGCGCTACATGTTTGAAAGTTATGTACCAACACGCCCAAATTTCTACGCTACCGCAGAAGCAGCTTAACGTAAGGCTCATGCGCAGTGCCAACGACGCAAAAAAGAGCGTTCGCTAACTGTTTGCGTACGGCTGCGTACGCTTATTCTAAAACTCTCTATTATTTGTTCCATGGCGCGTTGAGCTCACCAAAGTTTGCTTTCTAGTTGTTTAGTAAGAGGCCAAGTTTCAGGTTCGTATGTCATCACCGTATTTAACCGACTGTGTACGCAGAAAACTTTATCTCACTGCCCCATCGAATACCTTCATGATCTGAGGTCAAAACTTTCCGTACTTCGTTCCTCGCTGCTAGCAGCCTCGGGCAGGCAAGAGAAATTCACTTCCTCCTTCACAAATTCATCTTGGCCACTCGAAGACTCCTCTGCTGATAGGACTTTCCTTTATGTCTCTCCTATCTCTACGGAGTTAATCCGATTTTTTTTCCTGTCATTCTTTTTCCAATCCTAACCTTCACATTTATGTCTAAACAGCCCGGTCACAAACCCTGGCCGATCCCTTTCCGTGGGTACGCACCAGTGCTGTAAAAGAGGAGAAGAATCGGTCAGAAACTGCTTCGGCGGACCCAGTTATTGAGCTTTTAGGGATTCCATCACAGTCCACTTAATTTCATTCAACGGCGTATCTTTTCCTGTGTAAATGAATTCAATCTATAAGCTCCCAGAGAGGCAAAGGCAACACATTAGCCCTTGCCCAATCCATCCGTGGGGGTACTGGACCAAACACTTTTAAGGGTAACGTCATCATTGCCGTCTTCAACTTCTGATTGCCATCGTCACTTACCAAGCCCTTCGAGTGGGTATACAAGTGTTGTGGAAGCCGGGACGGGAGGCGTATATGCGTTTCCTAGTCAGTACAGCTAGCTGTCACCTGAGCTTGCTTATTTAATTTAATTTCATTTCATTTCATTTTATTTCCTTAAAGACCCGCGAGGGGGTATTATATAAGGGGTGGGTAATTATAGTGACGAACGTAGAAGCCAAAGATTTAACAAAGGAAATGCTTATTGATGTTTTCTACGAAGGATGATGGGCAGGTAATGGTTTCGATTTCACTGTGAAGGCCGTTCCAGTCTGGCGCGGTACGCGGAAAGAACGAGGCAGAAAAAGTAGAAGTCCGGGAACGTGGCCGAGCAACTTGAAGCAAATCGCTCGTGCGGTGAGATATGCGTGTTGCGGGAACGATATAAGGTGGGACATGCAAGAGACTATGAAAGATTTTGTGGAACAAAGACAGGCTGGCAATACGACGGCGAAGTGGTAGATCCGTAAACCAGATTCTGCTTTCCATCCAGATACGCTGACAGTGGAAGAGTATGAACAGTGAATAAATCTAGCGGCCCGGTTTTGAAGCGATTCGATGGCATGTGTAAAATAAGATTGTCGAGGGTCCCAAATGAGCGATGCGTATTCTAGTTTCGGTCGAACAATGGATTTGCATGCTTGTAATTTTACGTGTTGTGGAGCGAGGCGTAAATGGCGTTTGAGGAAACCCAGTGTTTTATTTGCAGATGAAATGATGTTAGTAACGTGTATGTCCCATGAAAGATCGCTATACAAAGAGTGACGCTCAAGGTATGCCCCGTTATGGGGGTTATATCACAGCATAAACGTACCTAAAGCATACAAAACCACCCGAACTGAAATAAATAGCACCCAAAACGGACCTGCGACGGTTGAAAACCACGGTGTAGAAATATATATTTCAACAGAAATAGCCGAAACCGACCTAAAAGGGGCAAACCCGCCAAAACGTGCAAGAAGCTAACTGAAGCTAAGCTGAAACTAACCAAAAGACAACGGAAATACCCAAAATCCCATTTATAATGCATAAAGATGACAAATACATTATATACGTGATAACAAATGTTAATAATCAAATATGACACTCTTGAAAATGAAAAAAAAAAAACGCGGTAACGAGATTTGAACCCGCCTTAGGATGTTTGCTTCGCAAAAGAGTAACTACTACACCACGAGACAAAGCGGTTCAGGGCGATTAAATTGAGGGCCACATGCACGTGGACATAGCTTCAAACATGCCCCTAGATGGCGCCATGCGTCGCTTGGCTGTGCTGACTAGGAAATGCGTATAGGTGGCCGTGACGGGAGTAACAACAGATATCCTGGCGGCAGTGGCCAGCGAGATCGCTTCGCGCTGTGAAACAAAAAAAAAAGTGGGGGAAGGGGGGGGGGGTATACACGCAGCCCCTTCATTAATCCCAACGGATTCCTTTTTGTGGTTTGTAGTGTCGGGTGGCGTGGGGGGAGGGGGGGGGGTTTAGGGGCGTTAGTGTCGTGAACGAGAAAGAAAAGGTGAGCGCGTGCGCCTGCGCGGGGCTCGTTTCCTCTCAATCCTTTCCTCTTAATTTGCTCTTTTTTTCTATCTAAAATAAACCGGGGTCGCGGGTTTCCAAACGCTTCGCTGCACAGTGCACCCACGTGAAATGTGATGTCACTGCCCGCGCCATTTTTTTGAGCGCCTGCTAAAACGAACCCACCGTTCTGGCTCTGTAGCCTTGACATAGCGCACTGAGTATTGGCGCTGACGAGCCCCACCAGGTCTATCTCTTCGTGTGCGTGTTTTTTGATTGCCTTTTTTTTTTTCTAAATTTCATTGTTTTTCTAAACTCAAATCTGCTCGTCGTTTTTGTTAATAGTGCTGATTTGGTATGTTTTAGGTCGCTTTAGGTTTGGGGCGCAGCCAATGACCACGTTGAATTACCGTTCTCATTCGCACGAACAGACATGTCCCGTGGGGGCTTTGTGCATCGAAGCGTTTGGAAATACGCAACCGGGTCAGAGCCTAACCATTGCAGGCAGCGTCTTGGCCAATCCCCCGCGTGGGTATGCGCCATGATTTAAGGGTCCAAGCAACCAACCAAACAACCGCGGCGGTTCTTCGACGGTGACAACTGGGCGGGCCAGTTCCGTTCCTGCCGGCCCCGGCCGAGCCCGGAGACGCGCCCGCAGCTGTGTCCCGCCGCACGAGCCGCCGCTGGGAGACGACTGCACCTTCGAAATTGCCCGGCCGACGCTGGAGTGAGTCCTCTCGAAACCCTAAACTCGCCCAGGCTTGGTACGAGGCTTAGCACCTACGCCGTGTCTGTTCTGCCGGCGCCGGCAAAGTAATTTGGCTGCGTGTAATCTCACGGCAGCCGTGAGAATTACCTCCGGAAATTCTCACGGCAGTTTTCATAAAAGCTGGCATGCTTTTTCGCTGAATTTCGCTGAATAATATTACGTCCTCAAATAACCTAACATAGTCTCACCGAACCTTACGTAACCTAACTGAATGCATCATAACCTACCAAAATCCAGCCCAACTACAACAAACCTAATCTTACCCAGCCCAATGACAGAGAACACAATTTATATTAAACGTAATCCAGGGACGTCGCTTCAGGCAACAGCGCCGCCCGTGGCGAACCGCTCCCCAGTTAAATGTCGGTTGCTGAGTGATTTACGCCCATACTCGATTGATTTGATTGATTGATTGATTGAT
Source organism: Haemaphysalis longicornis (assembly GCA_013339765.2). Taxonomy (NCBI): domain Eukaryota; kingdom Metazoa; phylum Arthropoda; class Arachnida; order Ixodida; family Ixodidae; genus Haemaphysalis; species Haemaphysalis longicornis. The sequence goes on along the minus strand of JABSTR010001070.1, from coordinate 235,086 downwards.
TGATTGATTGTGGGGTTTAACGCGCCGACGAAACGCAGGCGATGAGGCGCGCCGTAGTGGAGGGCTCCGGATTAATTTTGACCACCTGGGGATCTTTATCGTGCGCCGAAATCTCGTACACACGGGCGTTTTTGCTTTTCGCCTCCATCAGAAAAGCGGCCGCCGCGGCCGGGAATCGAACCCGCGACCTCGTGCTCAGCAGCGCAACGCCTTAGCCACTGAGCCACCGCGGCGGGTGCCCATACTCAGTATAATCACAAATAGCAGATGACGCTCAATGCGCCAAGCTGGAAGTGTAAGTCCGTTCCTTCGTGCAAATTTTTCATGCCTGCGTGCAGTTTGGCGTATAGAGGAACATATTGCGGCTAAATGCTCCTACAAAGCCGGTGTGTGCAGCCGATCCAGGAATACTATGGCACTGGTATTGGGAGCTGATGACGAGACGGCGTCGTGCACACGCGAAAGACAAAGTTGGGGGGTGCCTTCTAAGATTTACCTCAAAACAGAAATTTTGATTGACGACCCTGTCTTGACTTCATTACTACGGTAGTAATGTGCTTCATTTCTCAGAAATATGCTTCCTACAGTCATCGGGAATCGTTTACAGAATAAATACCGCATGAGAACGTTATTGCTTGTCGTGGAAAAGCATTGCACTACAAGAATTGCAATGGTTGCTGGCTAGCTGGTTAATAGTTTTTTTTTTCAAAAACAATTCCTGCGTGGCTGAAGGACGACGGTGCCGAAAACCTGTACTCAGTTTTACAACTGCATGCAGCGGTCGTTTTACAAGCTGTCACGTACGCTTGAAAAATCATGCGCTCCGTCTAACAAGGATGATGGTTTATCGCGGTTTTCTCGTGTCGGTTTCCTTGGTTGCCTTCTAGATTTAAACTTTCACTAGTTGAGCTTTAAATTTGACCAACACGAAGTTTGGTCTTTTGATCGCAGCGTCTTTGACTTTGATCCTTTCCCATTCTATTTCGCACGAAGAAAGCTTCGCGTTCAACCATGGTAGTCGTTAGACGGAGGGCTGGGTGTTTTCACTTCTATGCAGCCCTCTCCAAATCCTGCTTCCAGCGTGTCGGAAATGCGTCTCAGCTAGAGGACCCTCACACGCCTCTATCTGAGGCAACTATTGCGTTTCTTCACGAGGCATTACGTGATTTTTTAAGGTACTCAGCCAAAAATACTTAAGCAATAAAAAACACGGGCTGGAGTTAACAATGCCACATTTTTTTAACTACCGGGGCCAGCCTTTATTTCACGCAGATGGTAAAATGGAAAGGGGAGGGGGGTCGTGTGTAGCTTGGGATGTCGGGTGGATGAATAACTTTCGCTCTTTGTAAAATGACCACTACAAATGTGGGAGCTCCGCTTCAGCTCTCAGGCTCCCATGGTGTCACTCACGAAAACCGAAGGCACAAAGCTGACGGTACAGAAAGAAAACAAACTGCCGCGACGTTTTTTATGGCCAGACGGTAATCGATCTCGTACGTAAGTGCCTTTCTCTTCAAAGCACACATGCCGAGGTACCCCAGCGTTAAGGCTGGCGTCAAAACCGAAGTCATTGAAACCAGTGACGATAACTTAAAGTGGTAGAAATAAATACTACTAATAATAGTTGTGCTGAAAAATGTACACGGTGCTGAAAAATGGACGGTGCTGAAAAATGGACGCGTTCTATGTTACCGTGGTCTAGAGGACATACGAGAGCTGGGAGTGAGATTTCTAGTCAATAAAAGCATAGCTGGCAACATAGAAGAATACTATAGCATTAAAGAAAGGGCAGCAGGTCTTGTAATTAGGCTCAATAAAGAGGTACAAGTTCATGGTGGTACGGGGCTATGCGCCCACATCCAGCCACGACGACCAGGTAGTGGACCGATTCCATGACGATGTGGAATCGGCAATGGCTATAGTAAAAACACAGTATACCGTAATTATGGGGGACTTCAATGCTAAAGTAGGCAAAAATCAGGCTGGAGACAAGGCAGTTGGGAACTACGGTCTGGGCTGTAGAAATAGCAAGGGGGACCTACAAGTTGAGTTTCCTGAACGGAATAACCTACGCATAATGAATAACTTCTTCTGTAAAAGGGAGAGCCGGAAGTGGACCGGAGGAGCCCGAATGGGGACCATAAAAATGAAATAGACTTCATATTATGCGATAACCCTGGCGTTGTGAAGGATGTGGAAGTGGTCGGAAGGGTAAGGCGTAGTGACCACCGTATGGTAAGATCTCGAATTAGGCTAGAGTTGAGGAGGGACCGTAACAAGCTACTACGAAAGAAGCCGATTAATGAGCTAACAGTAAGACGTAAAGTAGAAGAATTCAGGATAGCGCTGCAGAACCGATATTCAGCTCTTACCGAGGAAGCCGAGCTTACGAAACAGGAAGCCAACGACAACCTTTACACGCATTATCACGGAGTGTGCAGTAGAAGTCGGGGGTACGATGGCTAGACAGGATAGTGGTAAACTTTCACAGGAGACGAAAGATTTAATTAGGAAACTGCAAACCATGACAATCTCCACCCCAGCTGACAGAATAGAACTAGCGTAGCTTTCGAAGTTAGTTAATAAACGTAAGACAGCTGACATACGGAAGTATAATATGGAGGGGATCGAATACGCCGTAAAGAACGGAGGTAGCCTGAAAGCAGTGAAGAGGCGTCTTGGCGTGGGGAAAAATCAGATGTATGCACTTAAAGATAAGCAAGGCAATGCTATCACAAATAGGGATAAAATTGTCAGAGGTGGCCCAGGAGTTCTATAGGGATCTGTACAGTAGCCGGGACATACAGATAATGCCGAACGAGTAGACATCCTGCAAGTAACGACCGAGAAGTAAGGAAGGCCTTGAAAGAAATGAAAGGGGGCAATCACCTGGTGAGGATCAGACAACAGCAGACCTCTTGAAGGATGGCGGAGAAATTATACTTTAAAAACTGGCAAACCTGTATACGCAATGCCTAATGACCGCAAGTGTACCGGAACCTTGGAAGAACGCGAACATAATCCTAATCCATAAGAAAGGTCACATGAAGAACTTGAAAAATTACAGGCCGATCAGCTTACTGTCAGTCGTCTACAAGGTACTTACCAAGGTAATCGCTAACAGAATTTCTGCAACCTCATATTTCAGTCACCTAAAGAACAAGCGGGGTTCCGTAAAGGTTATTCAACAATGTACCATTATTCATCAGGATCAATCAGGTGATAGAGAAGTGCGCTGAGTACACTAGTGCACCCCTATATGTAGGCCTTCGATAGATTACGAGAAAGCATTTGACTCGGTCGAACCCTAGCAGTCATTCAGGCATTATGGAACCAGGGGGTAGATGAAGCATTATGTAAGAATACTAGAGGATATCTACAATGGGTCCACAGCGACCATTCATCCTCATAAATGGAGACCAGTAAAATACCTTACGGAAGGGCGTCAGAAAAGGAGACACAATCTCTCCTAATGTTATTCGACAGCATGTTTACAAGAAGTATTCAGAACGTTGCTTGGGAACAGGTGGGAGTAAGGGTTAACTGGAGAATACCCTCAGAACCTCAGATTTGCTGATGACGTTGCCTTGCTAAGTAACTCGGGGACGGAATTGCAAAGCATGCCTTCCGCACTGGACGAACAGAGTAGAACCGTGGGCCTGAAAATTAATATGCAGAAAACCAAAAGTAATGATCAATACCCTCGGGGACAGCACATCAGTTTAGGGATAGGGGGCGAGGTAGTAGAAGTCGGTAAGGGAATATAGTCTACTTAGGCCAAGTTGTGACCCCGGATCCCAACCATGAGGCAGAGATAATTAGAAGGATCAGAATGGGGTGGAGTGCATTACGGCAGACATTCTCAGATAATGAATAGCAGCTACTATTGTCGCTGAAGAAGAAAGTGTATGACAGCTGCATCTTACCGGTACTCATCTACGGGGCAGAAACTTGGAGGCTCACTAAGAGGATTCAACTTAAATTGAGAACGACTCAGCGCGCAATGGAACGGAAGATGATAGGTGTAACATTAAGGGACAAGAAGAGAGCGGAGTGGGTCAGGGAACAAACGCGTGTTAAGGACCTATTAGTAGAGATTAAGAAGAAGAAAAGGACGTGGGCAGGCCATGTAATGCGAAGGCAAGATAACCGCTGGTCATTAAGGGTAACAGAGTAGATCCCTAAAAAACGCAAATGTTGCAGGGGACGGCAGAAAGCTAGATGGGCAGATGAGCTCAAGAAGTTTGCGGGGATAAATTGGTCACAGTTGGCGCAGGACCGGGGTAATTGGAGAATAATGGGAGATGCCTTTGCCCAGCAGTGGGCGTAGATAGGCTGGTGATGATGATGATGAATAATAGTTGTATTCCTACTCGGATAGCGTGGAGCCAGGCGCAGAGCGCTGCAAAAAGCGCTGATCTCAATGTAACCCCTTTCCAACCGTACAAGCGTACAATACGTTTACGTAGCCGTTAGTGCATCTATGAAGAACTGAATACTAATAATAGTAGTTTTATTCGTAGCTCAGATCCAGGTGTAGCCAAGCGTAGATCGCTGCAAAAATCGCTCATGTGCATTATAGCCCACAACCCACCTTTAGAAGCGTTCCGACAAGTTTACGTAGGCGTTACTACATCTAAGTACCCAGCACATCTGTTTAGACTTCGTTTCACCGCACATATCCGCTTACAATCCCACCAAAACATTCTAAGCACCGAGGCAAACACGCCAAAAACAACGGAAGGCTGCGCAGTCGAATGAACCGGCTCATTCCACTAACTGAAGGAAGCGCCGAGTGGTGGCGCCACCCGTGCCAGCTGCCCGGTCCCTATAGTAAAAACCAGAGAAAAAAAGCATTAACAAAATTACGATGACCGAAAAATTCCGCTAATCTAGAAAAAAAAAATCTCGCGATGTCGGACTCGAACCTGAGCCTTGGCGTTTAAAGGCCAGTACTATACCCCAGCGCTACAGGGGCAGACACAGACACGGCTCTTTAGGGAATATTTATCTCATAGAATCTCCGAGTAGCGTGCTTAGCCAATGAGAGGCGACTGCCGTGAGTAACTTCTGACGGTAATTGTCACGGTTGCCGTGATAATAAACACTACAAAATAATTTCTTCAAAATTCTTCCGGCACTCGCCCTCCATTGGCTGCCCGAAGTCACATGACACGTGCCGGTAGAATTTCGGAAAAAATATTCTGCCGGCGCAGGCTGAATACCTCTTTCAAAATTTTTCCGGTAGTAGAATTCGGAAGCATAGATCCTAAAGTAGCGTAGCCAAACTAGCCTTATCAATCTAACCTAATTAAGCTTTCCTATCATGACCTAAGCTAACCCAACCTAACGTAACTGACTCGACTACACCTAACGCAAACTATTGTAACCCCAACTCAAACCACAGAAGTCCTTTGAAACCGTAGTCTTCTGTTTCAAAACGGGTACGATACCACACCGCCACGGGAGCAGCCGGCCGGAAGGACAATTTTTTTGTGCAGTATGTATCCCATAAATGCTCCCCGTTAATCCAATCACAGGCTACTGCCGCTGGAATTACGGAAAAATTATTCTGCCGGCGCCGGTAGAATAGACAATACCTACCCCTTAACTCGTACCAAGCATCTTGGACAGGGTTGTTGGCAACCTAAAGGACGAATAGCTTCCTAAATTGACTCTTTACTTGGGAATGATCACCTAAACGCGCGCTGCTTTCGAGAATAGCAGAAGTGTCGACCGTTAGATGTTGAGGATGGAGAGGCTGCGCGCCTCTCCTTGTGTCCTGCTCCCTCTGTGGCCGTCCACTGTTAGTCTGTTGTTGCGCGTTCTGTTGGGTGGGGAAAGTTTCTGAGCAGCAGATAGCAGGAGCCATGAAGACAAAATACAAGTTGGGTTTATTAAAAAGACGGCTTAGTCCCGATAACACTGATACCAATATCATCGCAATCTCCGAACAAATTACGGAGATATTAAAGAAAACGTGTGAAGCAGTCGCGACCCCCTAGCCAATTTCCCGCAACTTTTCTATGACGTCACGGAACCTTGTTTGTTCGATTGGCGGCCGCCTCACTGACCTGTCGCGACGACACATGACTGGATGTCTGTAATGGGGCCTCTAGTTCCATTTGACCGCATCACTTGAACACTAACGTGCACTTAACGCACTGAAAATTATGTTTTATTGGGCAGCCTCGATTTACCGGCCCTGGGCGGTCCGCGGACAGTCCTAGGACTGTGTTCCGACCGGAAGTCCCTTAGGAATACATTGGAAAATCGAGCGCCGGATCGCGTCTCGGGCAGTCCGCGCACGATCCGGGACTGATAATTGAGAAGGCCCATTGTTGGCCCGTATGACGTCATTCTGGCTCATAACACGTCACTGTGGCGCAAAATTTGAAAGTTTTTAAACAATTGTTGCTTTTGTTTCTTTAAAAAACATCTTTTGTGGCTGTAATGAGCTGAGCGAGATACTGAATCCTAGTTCTTTCATATTAAACGAAGTTGTATTTTCTCTTCATGGCTCCTTTAAGCGTGGAATAATGAGGCCGGTGCCGTTGGTCGAGATCTCGGCCGCCATTATTGGCTGCGGTTTGGGAAGGATGACAGGCTGACTTTGACCAAGCACCGGAAGGCCAGCACTGGGAAGTGCTTGGTAGTGCATATTGCCTTCATGGGGCCTATACCTTGGGGCCAATGCTACTGGAATGCACATTTTCGCAAGAATGCAAACCTTGCGGCCTAATCTCCGTTTTTCTATATACACGCGATTAAGAAAATAATTTAATGCATGCCACATGGCATGCAGTAGCGCAGAACAGGGTCAAAAAACCTGTCTTGTCCCTGGTCTTCTGCGCTACAGTTTAACGGTCATGAATCAAGAAGCCCGAATTTATTCGATCCCTGTATCGACATTTCGGTTCACGCTAAAGCTTCCCACGAGGTCTGAGTTAATCAGTAGCCCTCACTACGGCGTGCCTCATAGCCCAAAGCCAAATTTGTCCTTTGGCCTAGTCCCTTGAAGCTCTCCTTTCAAGCATACTTCTGGCATGCTTGCAAGAGGAACCTTCCTTAGGTATTGCCATTAAGTGTTACAAAGATTAGGTATTCCGTTAGGTATTCCGTCAGGTATTACAAAGCCGGGGCTTGGAATGAAAAAGAAGCAAGCAAAGCGCAAACTGATCAGAAAGAGGATGGAAGGGTAAGGTAACGGCAAGCAACGACGAAATAGTAAACGCGTTCAAAGAATACTATCAGGCACTTTTTGATTTAAAACCAGTAACCTTGGAGGAATTCAAACGCATCTTTATCGAGGTTTTGCCTCGCCTGGATGATGAAACAAAACGAATGGCTAGAAAGACCTATATCGGCCGAAATTAAGCCCAGGCAAGTCATTTGAACCAGATGGACACAGCTTAGCCTTTTACAAAATGTTCACATACGAGATATCCTTAGTTTTCATCTAGAACGTACAACGAAGCCTATAGCAACAAATCTATGCCTCCGTCATAGGCTGCTTCGCATACAGTTCTAATCCCCAGAACAGAAGAAACAGAAAAGCTAAGGATTGTGGAGTCCTACCGGCCAATTTCTTTAACCAATGTAGATTACAAAATATTTATGAAGGTATTTGCAAGCAGGCTTCACACAGTTCTTGATCGAATGGCCAGCCCGCATCAAGCATGCGGAATCAGAGGCTGCAGCAAATTTACAAACATACACACGGCAAGATATGTGTGTCGGAGAGCGCTGACGCAGTGAACACCGGAGTCACGGTTATCCAGATTGACCATGGGAAAGGCGTTTGACTGCGAGTCCCACCACATTGTTTTCGGTTGTCGAACATGTAAACGTAGGTAATGTTACTAAATGGGGCCTGACGCTTGCATACAGGTATTTCACCACTCGTCTGATTGGGAATAAGCAGCTGGGAGCACCCATTGATTTCCATTGTTCCGAAACGCCAGCGCTGCCCCGTCGGCACCCTGCTGTTCGGAATATACAGTAGAGTCACGACATTTCAAACTCGGATAATTCACACTTCAAATTTATTTATTTATTTATTTATTTATTTATTTATTTATTTATTTATTTATTTATTTATTTACCGTAATTACCCGATTCTAACGCGCACCCAATTTTCCTGTCAAAGAACCGAAAAAACTTTCACTTCCGTTTATAACGCGAACGGAACTTTGTGAGCAAGGAAAACGAATGCGAGAGAAACGGGCGATTTAGTTGTCGAAGTGATCTCACTAATCTCACTCCTCGTCGCTCTCCGCTGACCACAACATATCGTCCTTGGTGCCGTCAAGCGCGTTCGCGATGCCACACTTCATAACGAACGTTCAGTCATGATCGACGGGATGGTGGCCCACGCCTCGCACGCCCATCCTGCGAACTTCTCCAGAGGCGCACGCTTCAGCCGACCACTCGTTTTGAACGCGTGAGAGCCGCTGTTGCCATTGCTGTTATCAAGTGCTCAAGTGGAACGATTTGACGATTTGTGTGAACGCCGATAGAAAAGCCTGGGCGCCTATGCTTCCTGCGTCCGAAAAATCATTGCTAAAAGCTTTGGCGCCATCTTGAGATGGCGATGGCGATGGGCGGGACGAAGTTTTCGTTGTTTCGGCAATTTCGGTTTCGTATCTGATTCCAACGCGCATGCGATTTTTCGACCTATTTTTCCAGAAAAAAGGTGCGCGTTAGAATCGGGTAATTACGGTATTTATTTATTTATTTAGAATACCCCTACAGGACGCAGTAAGGGGGTATTACTTAGGGTGTTTCATTTGCACATATATTGCATAGGCGTAACAAAACAAAAACAAAACAATGACAGCATCTCCAATCCGTGGATGATGGCGAGGGTGCGGACTACGGGGACTCGAAATGACATCCAAGTTGCGCCCCGAGTGACATACGATTTGAGCCGTGAGTTGCACCTAGATTATTCCCTAAATGAAACGGCAACTCACGGCTCAAATCGAATTTCGCTTGATTTTCGCTTGATGGTGGTGTGCGCACGGATAGACGCGGACGGACATTGCGAGGTCCTAAGGTACCCTAAAAACCCGCGTATAATACGAGGTGTAATTCTGGGACAGCAAAATCAGAAAAAAAGTTTTCACCCGCATATAATACGAGGTAAAGAGCACAGAAAACACTTATTTGCACTGCAGTTACCCTTCAGTCATTGTCAGTTTTTGCTGGCATTGTCTCCCGACGTCCGTTCAGTCATCGTCAGGTTCGCTGCCGCTGTCTCCTGAAGTAGCCTTGTTGGAAATGTCTTCCCACAGAAAGTGGTCCTCAGTGCTATCAAGGGTGTTCGAGATGCCGCATTTCTTAAAAGAGCGACTGACGAGCTCCTCTGGGATGCTGGCCCACGCATCCGCGATCCAGCCACAAAGCACTGCTGGAGAAGCCCGCGTCAGCCATCCGGTAGCTGTCACTTACGGGTCTCGTGACCTCATCCACTCTTGGTAGCAGGACCTGATGCAGTCTTTGAAGGGCTTGTTGGTGCAAACGTCTAGCGGTTGCAGCTGGGATGTCATTCCTCCTGGAATGACCATGAGTTCAATGCGGGGTTCGCGCAACAACTTCTTCACGAAATCAGCCAGGTGGCAGCGAAAGGCGTCCAACACGAGCACTGACGGGAACCCCCAACAGTGCTCCAGGCCGCCGACACCACACAGACTTTATCCAGTCAAGCACCAGTTGCTTTCTCCACCCGCGAGTGCTGCCTTCGGTGTCGCCGAACTGCCGTCCTGCGGCGCAATTCCTGATGGTCTCCGCACATAAAATAACTTTTATTTTAATTGCCGCTGAATACTGCCTTCGTGCACCCGACATCGTGATAGACTTGCGGTGAACGTGCCGATCATTCGCGTTAGAGTGAACTAGAAATTATTCTAGTTCACTCTAATTCGCGTGGTCAAAACAATCAAAATGGCGCCGGCTGAGAGAAGCCAGCTAACGCCACCGCAAGACGGCCCACCCTCCGCTGAAACCGAAACCGAAAGTGCAAATTTTCGGCTGAAAACTTTGGGATCCACACATAATACGAGGCACAAATTTTACATAGTAAAATTTGGAAAAAAAAACCTCGTATTATACGCGGGTTTTTACGGTACTTCGCACCCTTACAGGTGAGGGAGTAAGCCGTTTGACTCTCGGGGACTAATTCACGGTCGTAGCCCAATGGGTAAGGACAATGGACACTAACTCTGTCTGGTCTACCATACACATTCTCGAATCCTGCCGGTGCCTGTGTGCTTTTTTGCGATTGTAAATGCTATGCGCGCGGACGCGGATAGACATTGTGTGGTCCTTAGGTACTCTGCACCTAAAACAAACAAACAAACAAACAAACAAAAAGGGAATATTCAAATTGAGAACGCAGATATATACAGACATTGTAACCTTGAAAAAAACCATAATGCAAAACTCAATACATAATAACGACACAAAAAGACGCGAATACAATACAAATTGTTCAAATTCTAACGCGAACGCAGTGTACAACCCATCAGCACTATAAAAACAAAAATGGGAAGTACAGGGCGAAAAAGGAAATTGGCGCATGCTTTGAAAGAAAAAAACAAAAAACACGGAATGAGAGCAAAGCGTTAGATTAGCTCATGAATTAGTTCTCGAAATTTGGTGTCTTTTTGAGAGGCGATATGTGATGTTAGATTATTCCATTCGACTATGATAAGTGGAATGATAGACGGGGCAAAGGAAAGTGAGCGGCAGTTTACGCGTTTAAACTTTGTAGGAATTGTCGCGGCGTGGAAATTGAAAGGGATTGTAAAATTTTGCTTCGCTCGCTGTTATCAACGTAATTTACAGACGCTTAATTCACACTGCTGCGTTGCGAGAACTCGGTTAATTAGCAGTGTTTGCTTGTCTTTGCCGATAAATACCGTATTTACTCGATTCTAAGAACCACCTTTTTTCCCCTGATCTCGATGCTCAAAGTGAAAGGGGTCCTTAGAATCCGCCAATTTTTTTCCGTGGCCGTATCTCGGCGAGATAGACGCAAGGAAGCACTCAAAAGAAAAAAAAATTACACCATCTTCCCGAGGGGAACCCTGAGGTGATGCGAAGCATCGCAGAGTTCCAATCCAATCCAAGCCAAGCCAAGCCAAGCCAAGCCAATCCAATGGAATCCAATTCAATGCCCCTCGCGAGAGAGTGTTCGCTATCGGAGAGGAGAGGGGTGAGCGGCGGAGAGCGCAGCTGGCGCGGCGAGGAGAATGGGGGAGGGGTGGACGCCGACAACGCCGGCAACAACGCCGGCAACAACGCCGGATGGATGCAGGGACAAGGCGAATGAATGAGATGCGTCGCATCTAAAACAGGTATGCAAACAGTGAACCCTCCGCTTACGTCTGATACTGAGTCAGTCTCATTACCATTCGAGTCTGTTGTGTCGCTTAGGCCGCCGCCCTCAGTGTCCCACAGCAGGTCGTATTCTGTGCCGTTGAAGTGGTTTGCAATGGAACCCTTCATAAATGACTTGGCCACAACGTCAACTTTGGCCCGCTTCCACGCGTCTGAAATCCATCTTGCGATGGTGGTTGTGCGCTTAGATGCGCGTGCAAACTTCTTCCGGCTTTTTTTCCCTGACAGTAGGGGGGGGGGGTGCTTAGAATCGGTTCGCGCTTAAAATCGCAAAAATACGGTATATGCTGCATTTGCCGCTTCTTGCTGCACATTTGCATCCCTATACCACTAACAGGCACAAATAAAGCCGATTACCTGCATACACGCGTCAAAGCGACACCGCACGAACCAACCATTGCGTATGAATTGAACTGGCTGCCCTTGCTGCAGGCATCGAAAAGTTTGTTTTGAACTCTCCCGCAGAGAAAAAGCCGTCATTCATGCGTGATTTCTTTTGTGCGAGAATGAAAATGAGCGCCGAAAATAAGGCATATTTGTAGACAAAAAAATTGGCCGCGTATCTGCTTTTTTTCGTTGCAAATGCCGTCAAAAGACGATAGTCTTTATCGGCTTTTGCGAAGTAAATGCCTCCCTTCGCTTTCCCGCTCACCTCTCATGTTGTTCCTCTTTCGTCGCGCTCCTCCCAAGGTAAAGACACCGAAGGTTTGCTTAAATCCTTTTAGATTTCCCGCGTTCCACTGCTCCAAACCAGGTGTCTCGATGCGAACGCTGCCGTACGGCGAAGACGCGCGTTAAATAATCGAGGCGCCCTATTTCAACGTTTATAGAACCGCGTTTCCCGACTCCACGTACGTTGCAAGCAGAACGTGGAACTTATCTAGTGGAACCTTGCGTTAATGTTGCCGGTTGATATCTTAAAATGGCGCCAGAAGCTATAGTGGCACGGGCGACAGCAGGCGACGGCGGAGTGAATTCTTTTTCTGCAGTTGATGAAGTATTTAATTTCGCAAAAGTCAAGCATGTTTGATTTTTTTTATAAAGGAACACTGCAAATATCACTTCTGTATTGATTTCTTGTCTCATATTTGCGTACTGTCTTGTTCTTCTTCAACAATGTTGACAAGTATGAACATTACACCGGACCTAGACGGGTAGATTTAGCTGTGACTATATAAGACTATTGCGCGGGCATTGTTTTGCTTTGGCCGGGTGGCTGAATCGAGTCACAGACGGACAGACAGACAGACAGACAGACCCGAAATTTCTGGTTTAAAGTAGCCCAAGAAAGACTTTTACGAAATGTGGTTCAGCCCTCTTTCATAGGAGCACGACCAACTATAAAGTTGGTCGTGCATAGGTGTCGGTAAAACACGAAAGTGAAATGTGCCTTCACAGGAGCATTTATTGTGCGTCCATATGAACTTGCACATCGCTATTTATATTACGCCGGTATGGCACCGTTAGACGCATAACCGTTAGGCACTGGACTGCACGCGCCGGAACATTGCGTATATCCGACTGAAATCACAGCCCCTTGACAACGGTGCGAATGAAACAGAACCGGAACCGAAATAGTGGTGAAGGGTGCCTGAATTCACCCGCGTCCCGAGTAAACGAAGACGCTGGCATCGAGGCGCCAACTGTCGGCACTCATTAGCGTCATGATGAACTACTTCGCTTCGCCTCTCCTAGACGGCAGCACCATCTCAATGTAGAAGAAGGGGTAGTGCGAAAGATATAAGGCGCGTTCGTAAATCTACTGCGCTTTAATTCATAGCCCAGTTGGCATAGAGTACCTCGTTGCGGCGAGAGAGTTCGTGGCTGCAATCCGGGCGGCGCCGCGCCGATGAAAATTTTTCTGGCGACGTCATTTCCGTGACGGATATGACACCGGTGAGATCTTGTGTACCCGGGCATAAAACACTTTCGTGTTAAAAAAAAACTAAAACAAAAATACCATGTTTCTCGCTGTACGAAGTCGAAAGCGAAAGATGAATAACGCGCGCGCAATGCGGCAGAAATGTCCCGGAGGCCATAAACTGCGCGGTTTCCAGCCTGGAGTTTAGCGCAACCTCCAATGGGCGAGCCGCAGTACGTGACCTAACGGACGAAGCTCTTTGGCATAGTGCACCACAACTCGGAAAAGCGGTGGGCTGCTATGCTGCTAGCACTCGTTACACAAGGCGATCACCTAAGAGCCACTCTGAACATTCAAGAAAAATGCAGCGCACATACCTCAGTAACGGCGGTATGAAGGCCCCTTCTTGGTATTCTTCAACCTCAAGTATAGCCCCGCGCCACGTCACGGATCGTATTACTGTAACGTTCAGGCGGGCCCCCAGCATTTTCGTCTTTTTACACTAGCTAGCCTACGGTGGGGTTATTATCTGTCTAAACTGCGTTTTTCGCACGAGTGCTTTGCAATACCGATGCTGGAGCTCAAATCCAGCCACCGACGATTTCCTTTTAATGAACGAACGACGAGTCTCGGTTACGCACAGCCTACTTTCGGTTAAGCTGCGTTGGCGACAAAGCCGGCCTCGTTTTTGCACGTCGGCCTCTTGTAGTTAACGTCCCACCGTTGCTTTTCCAGGTCGCATCCTTGCTACCGAGCCATCCGCCTCTTCGCACAGAGTACCTGGCAGGCAGCTGTGCGAACTGAACGGCGACGGCTTGAAGTGAGCCCGGGCTTGACTCAAGGAGAGGGCAGGTCACCTGAGCTTGTGCACTCTCAACTCTCGTCAAAATGTCGGCGCAGAAGCCAGTGCTAGGCGTTGTGGTCGGCAGCGGTCCTCCTGCGCCCACCATCCCTCCCCAAGCAGGAGCGGACGTTCCTCTCGCGCCAGCTACGCCTACACCTCCCCAAGCGGCTCCGGAAGCTCCTCCGCCGGTCTCTGCTACGCCGCCTCAAGAAGCGCCTGACGTTCCTCCCCCGGAACCCGCTACTCCTCCCAAGGACGTCACAGGACTCCCCCCCGCAGAGCCTCCACCGCCGGCCCCTCAAAGAGTTGTCGTAGGTCTCGGACAGCAGGCGCCCACTCCGAAAGTAGTCGCATCTCGCCGACCTTCGGAGGGTCAGCCAGTCCAGTCATGCGCTGCCAACGCGCTGGGAGCCCCCGTATCCGACTCGGTTAAGAGGGAGTACCTGACGGCAGTCAAGACCTACGAACAGCAGGTTGGGCCGAACACAGTTCGCGGCAAAATGATCGTCGAATGCTTGCCCACCACTCCCAAGGCCATGCCGGACGAGCGGAGGTTTTCCCCGCAGCCGGAAACGAGGTACGGCCCGGACATGGGACCTGGCAGTAACTACAAGTACGTGCCCATGTCCAGCGGCCACGGTTATCCGATGGGCGCGGGGGCAGCGCCGAACCTGCAGCGAAGTTGCGAGGAGTTCCTCAACTTAGCTCACGCCAACGACGCCGACTTCGCTAAAATGGCGGAAATGGTTCCTCAAGTCGTGGGGCTCTTGGACATGAAAAGCCACATAGACCAAATTATGGACATCACAAACATGCCTCGTGAAGGCAGACGTCCAAGCGGCTACGCAGAGCCTACCGGGCCGGTCATGGTGGAGTCTTACGATAGACCGCCGCCTCCGTGCTACGCTGCGCCGGTGGGTCGGTACAGCGTGGAGGCGTGTCCGAGAGACCCTTCTTTGTACATAGGGCGAGAACCGCGGATGGCCGGGCGGCCCAGTTACGAGGGGCCAAATTACGCGATGCGACCCTGCTCGAGAGAGAGGACTGCCTACGTCGGGGAGAATAGGCCTACAAGGAGGTCTATGAGCCGGGCATCGGATCTTTTGGACAGAATACGGCAAGACATCGACAAGCACCGCGCCGAGAAAATTCGCGCAGACGCTGCGAGCATTGACGACGGTGAACCGGAAATTCGTATTCGTTCCAGAAGAAACAGCCTGCCGCACGACAGTCGGCCGCCGAGCCGCAATGTCCGAAGAGCGTCGTACGACGACGATGCCCGCAGCGACAGGCGAGCACCCTCGAAACCACGGCGGCACAGGTCGCGACGGCTCGAGAAGTCCTCCTCCTCATCGTCTTCGTCCGGTGACAGATCGCGCAGCAGGCGCTCGAAGCGTTCCAAGGACTCGAGAGGCAAAAAGTCGCGGAGGCATTCTAAAAAGAGCTCGTCGTCATCCTCGTCCTCGTCCTCTGGCTCACGGAGTAAGTCCAAGCCAAAGGGCCGTTCCGTTGAGTTCGTGAGGAAGGTTACGAAACAGTTCAGCGCTTCATCGACGGGTCCGCAGGAGGAGCTCGGCGAGCCTCCCCAGAGTCAGCAGTACCAGAGAATCGCACGCAGTGACATGCCGCCGTCACAGCAGCAGTACCTGCCGAGAACCTCGCCCAGTAACACGCAGCGGCAGTACCAGAGAATAACATTCAGTTACCCGCCTGTCCAGCCTGACGTACGCCCGGCGAGCCCGAAGAGGGGTATGAACCGGTCCGCCGAGAAAGGAATAATGAGGACGCAGTCGAAGACAGCCTGTGGCACACTCTTCAAGTACGGCGTCGAGAAGGAACCGATTGAGGATGAGGAGGCAACGCAGGGGGTGCAGAAGCCGCAGGGGCCGCAGGTTATGTCTTCTGGCGGTTCTGTGTAAGATATGATAAGTCATCCGTCCGCTCCATCCGCATTAAGGCGCAACGTTTACGTGGACGACCGTGGGCCCAGCATCTCGATCGTTGCTACCCACCTGGCCAATGAGTGATACCTTGTCGGCAGTCCACTAAATCCTTAAGGTCCGCGGCGTGCCAGCCGAACATTCGTGGGGGGGGGGGGGGGGGAATATCAGAAAAACTCCCAAATTGCGGGGCTGGACGTTCGTTAAAGTTACGCAGAAACAACTCATCTGTCAGCAAAATTGGGTTGGCGGTATCACAATTTCCTGGGGGACGGTCAAGCAAACGTCGCAGATCACAGTTTATGGCAGAACATCTGTGCTACTCCACCTTTTCCTGTTATGTGATGACCAGCAAAGCTGAAGGGACAGAATTTTGAACAAAACAACACGGGGTTACAATTTTTCTTGCCGCTGGAAGGAGCCCGGCCCTTACTGCAGGACGCAGGCTGTAGTGTAGCGAAAATTAGTGGCGACGACACCACCGATGGTGCGAAGGCCTCGCGGACGCTGTTTAGAGCCACGGCGGATGCCTTAGCCTGCTGCCTGGAAAACAAAGGTGCGCGCAGGAATGCTTGGCGCTAGGGAACGTTTCGCGCTTCGAAACCACGTGAAGCCTCGGAACTGGGCTCCAGAGGGGGGGACTACCGCCACCCTGGGGAGCCGGATGATACCAGCTATGCGCGTGACAGCAACGCGGACAGAGATGGGGTACTCAAAAAATACGCGATACTCCAAGCATATACAGCTTTGGCTGTAAAAGTTTATTCTTCAACAAGAAATGGAACCTTAGGCAAACATCCCAAACTGCCTCGTCCGTGTCGGAGTGGCGTAATGGGATCAGCTTCATAACGCGAGGGACGCAGGTGTCGATCCGACAACGAGAATTTTCGTCAGAAAAAAGTTGGCTTTCTTGCAGTGAGTTTTGGGTGTCTACAGATATCCTATAGGTCGGCGTACTCACTCGTGAGTACACTCATTTGTACTCAAACTCACGAGTGAGTACGATGATGAGTGATCACACACCCAGAAAAAAACAGTGAGTACGATGACGAGTGAGTACAGGGGTAAGTCCACTACTCGTGAGTACAGTACTCATGAGTACACTTCTCCTGAGTATGAGTACTCATGAGTACAGTATTCATGAGTATGAGTACTCATGAGTTTGAGTACTCATGAGCATGAGTACTCATGAGTACACACTATTCATGAGTACACAGTACTCATGAGTACACAGCACTCATGAGTACAATACTCATGAATACTGTTTTTACGAGTGCTTGCACTCTTGAGTATATGGACTCCTGAGTTCAGTAGTACAAACAGTAGTGCAAACAAGAAAACGGACGACAAAAGCTGCCACAAGAAGACACGCAGAAAAACGCAGTTTACGGCCTCGGCTGCACCGACAAGCCCCGAGCTCCCCTGAGCCCGACCCGGCCTGAGAACAAGAGGAGACGCCAGACGCAACGCGAGAGCTTACGTTCCGTTTCGCTTTCTCACATGTACTTGCCTTCGCGCAGTAAGTCGCCCAGCGACAGTGCACCGCGTCAGACGTTTTCTTCATCTGTCCTGATTTATATGTAACCTGTGTTTTTCTAATCAATTAAACAATTTATTTTTTCTACTTAGTTTTTCATTCGAGCTACGACCTAGCTAACAGTGCAGATAAGTTGATTATTCGTGAGTAATACAAATTGAGTACTCATGAGTACAGATTGAGTACTCATGAGTGCAGAATGAGTAGTACTCATGAGTAGTACTCATGAGCAGTAGTACTCATTGAGTACCCATGAGTACAGATTGAGTACTCATGAGTACAGAGTGAGTACTCATGGGTACAGATTCAGTACTCATGAGTACAGATTGAGTACGAATACTCGTGAGGACAAATGAGTTTGAGTACAAGTGAGTGCGATTACAAATGAGTATTTGATGAGTGAGTACGAGTGATTTTGTGAACAGACGAACTTTTTGAGTCTGAGTTTGATGGAGTACAGCGTGAATGAAAAAACATGTGATTGAGTTTGAGTGAGTTCTTTCTGTTTTGCCGACCTATGCAGATATCAGTGAGAAGCTGAAAGCTTCGCTTTAAAAAACCCAAAAGCTCAGCTTCCTAGGGCCTCCGTTCTGAAGAGTACGGGGCGAGGCCGTTCAAAACGGGAGGAGGCCATTGCAAGGTCACTGTAAATTTTCTCGAAAAGTGTCCGTTATGAAGTTTGAAGACCCGTGACGTCCTTCCTGACCGGATGTGACGTCATACCGGATGTCATGTTAAAGGCGAGATCTAGTGATCTAGTAGATGGAGACGATTATGCAGGCGGTCGTAATTGCCGAACTATGAAGCAAACTCGTGCTAGGACGCAAATGCAAGGCGCAATTGGCATTTCAAACCATTCGGAAGCATGCCAAATGACCTATAACGGTCGCCGGCTTTTCCTTTTATAAGTTGGGGTTTATTTATGGTAGAAGCTGCGGGCGACGCAAACGCTGCCCAATCGCATTGCCAGTGAGTTTTATTTTGTGTGTGAGCATGAAATTCTTCTCTCGTTTCAGGATTTTGTCATCATCGGGTTCACCTCGTGGCGGGAAGCTGCTGATGGCCGTGAGCCGCGATTGCCTCGTCCGTGGAATGCAAATAGAACGAGAGCCCTGGCGGACTCCACGCATCGGTTCCTGATGTGGCTCTCTGCTGCGCTTAAATTACATTAAACAAAAACGTCGACAGTAGAAAGAGGCTATCTATCTATTATCAATCTATCTATCTATCTATCTATTATCTATCTATATCTATCACTATCTATCTATCTATCTATCGATCTATCTATCATATCTATTCTATTATATTTATTTATTTATTTATTATTATTTATTTTATTTATTTTATTGGATACTGCAGGCCAAAAAATTGGTCTCGTATCTGCGCCTTTCGTTGCAAATGCCAACAAAAGACGATAGCCTTTGTCGAAATTTGCCAGCAACTGCCTCCCAAGGTAAACACGCTAAAGGTTTGCTCAAGTCAATTTAAATTTACTGCGTTCCACTTGCTCCAGGCCGGGTGCCTCGATGCCAGCTCTGCCGTACGGCGGAGACGCGCGTGAATCGAGGCGCCCTACTTCAACGTTTATAGAACAGCGTTGCCCTAGTCCACGTGCGTTCCAACAGAACGTGGAACCTATCTAGTGGAACCTTTCGTAACTGTTGCCGCTTAAATTCTTAAGACACCGCATGAAGCTATAGTGGCGCGGGCGACAGCAGGCGACAGTGTGAATTTTTTTTTTTTTTGCAGTGGAAGTACTATTTTAATTCCCAGAACTCAAGCATCTATGAATTTTTTTATAAAGGAAGACCGTAAATATGCCTTGTGTATTAATTTTCTCTCATATTTGCGTGATGTCTTGTTCTTGTTCAACAATGTTGACACGTATGAACATATAAAACGGAATTGACGTTTAGATTTGGCTGTGAGTATACCGGGTGTTTCACCTAACTTTACCCAACGTTTAAAAATGTTTTGATGCACTCTAAGACGACGAAACCAAATGCACGTTGCTAACTTTTCTATGTAGCTTCTCACGCTATTTTTTGTATGTTGCCTACTTAGGTAATTAGTCAACTTTAATTAGCGAACTTTCGAACCAACTAAGAACAATTAGAAAGTTGCAGCGCTTATTCAAACCTCAGAATACACACTTTATGTCATTGTATCCATTAGGTATTAGTGTTTTTCAGCGTATTGAAGATGTCCGCGAAATACAAAAAAATACCACGTGACGTGCTGGTGGGCGCGTCTTGATGACAGTGCTTCCAAACGTTGCGCTCATCAACTACCATAGGTGAGTCGCCACTTAAAAGGCGACAGGGCAGCAACGTAGGCGTTGGCTGTGTCATTTATGCCAGCGATGTGCTTATGATGTGCTTCTCTCGAGACAGATCGTCAATAGCGATAAGCAGACGCAGCGGTTATCGCTTGTCCTGCCGGAATCAACAGGTTCGTCATCTGCCGTGTCACTTTTGAAGCGGCGGCGGGCCGATGCTAGTTTGTGCGCGCAACGTTTGGGAGCAGTGTTATGAAGACGCGCGAGCCGGCACGTCATGTGGTATTTTTTTTTTGTATTTCGTGGGCATCTTCTATACGCTGAAAAACACTAATACATAATGGATATAATGACAGAAACTGTATATTCAGAGGTTTTGAACACAGCTCTGCAACTTTCTAATTGGGATCTTTTGCCTAGCTTCGTTGATTCGAAAGTTCGCTAACTAAAATTGACTAATTACCTAATTGGGCAACATACAAAAAATAGCGTGAGAAACTACATAGAAAAGTTAGCAACATGCATTTGGTTGCGCCGTCTTAGAGTGCATCGAAACATTTTTAAACGCTGGCCAAAGTTAATGAATGATTGATTGTAGGGTTTAACACGCCGACGCAACGCAGGCGATGAGGCGCGCCGTAGTGGAGGGCTCCAAATTAATTTTGACCACCTGGGGATCTTTAACGTGCGCCGAAATCTTGTACACACGGACGTTTTTGCTTTTCGCCTCCATCAGAAAAGCGGCCGCCGCGGGCGGGAATGCTGGCTAAAGTTAGGTGAAACACCCTGTATAAGAATATTGCGCAGCTCCTGTTTCACTTTGGCCGGGTGGCTGAAACGAGTAACAGACGGACAGACAGACAGACGGACAGACAGACAGACGAACGGACATACAGACAGACAGACGGACAGACGGACGGACAGACGGACGGACGGACGGACGGACGGACAGACAGACAGACAGACGACAGACAGACAGACAGACAGACAGACAGACAGACAGACAGACAGACAGACGGACGGACGGACGGACGGACGGACGGACGGAAGTTCTGGGTTGAAGTAGTCCAAGAAAGACTATCGTCTTTAAAAGGCCCAAACAGAAGGGGCACAATACAACCACAAAATCAATAGATACAATACATAGTTTGACTAAAATACATCTCAGTAAGAGCGGAGCGCATAGAAGAAGAGTATCAAATCAGAGTATTCGAGAGACGTTCGGGGTGGGGGTCAAGATTCACAGAATTAAACATTTGGTTCGTCACAATTTAATGTTTGGAGGTAATGAGCAGGGAAGTTGTTCCATTCCGAGATTGTTCTCGGGAAGGAAGAAAACTTAAATTATTCCGCGCCATATAAAGAGTTCAACATAGGACATGAGAGTGACTACTTCGCATGTGCGGAACTGGGATAACGTAATCAGATGGGTCTAGCGCACGTTTGTTGTTAATAAAATTTTCAGACGGAGACGCTGGCGTCGCGATTGCAGTGTCTGTATTCATTAACTTGCATAAGCTTAGTAACTGATACACCACGACCATACTTCGAGTGAATAAAACGCACTGCTCGCCTTTAAATCTTTTCAAGGTAATATATTAGATTCAGTATGCGGATCCCACACTACACAAGTTTATTCTAGCTTTGAACGTATTAACGTGTTACATGCTAATATAGCCGGCAAAACTGTTAGCGTATGGTGCGATCTTATTATTGTTGCACGAAACTGCATCCCCCGACCTTACAGGCGCTACGTATTTCGTACTGGAAGGAAAACTGCACTAAAACGGATGCGGATGCTGCACTCGGCTTAAAATCAAATGTTGTATCAGGCCTTGAAGTGAACCAGAGAACGGCATAGGCCGTTTGGCCTTAGGCGCGCATGGAAAAACAACTAACGAAGCAGTGCAGGGAGATATGGGCTGGGCGTTGTTTGAAGTTAGAGAATAAATTGGAGATCGCCATCCGGAAATGCTTACGACTGATCTCGGGGTGCCCATGTACGCCCCCAACTATCTTCTTGACGACACGGCCCTCCACAATACTCTTGAGGAGAAAGTAGCCGCGCACATCGCTGCCCAACAGCACAGGCTCACGACGTCAACCCAAGGTCGCACCATCCTGGCTGATATAGGGTTTGCAACATCTCACTTACCTCCTCTACCAAAAGAACCTCCACCATGGGACACAATTCCTAGAATAATGGTCAAGCCCATCCCACGCCACATGGACCCGTCTTCAGACTCCGGCAGGCGCCGAAGTAGAGCCCTCCATCTTTCCAGCCCATCACATGATGACACATATTACACAGACGACACGTTTACCGACAACATGGCCACAACTGTCACGGTAGGTCCACGTGAAGAAACCATCCGTCAACACTGTAATGTACCTTCTTCTACAGCTGCTGAAATTCAAGCCATTGCCGATTCGATCATGCTGCAACCCCATTCAACTGACCAGATTACCATCCGCACGGATAGTCAATCTGCCCTCAGAGAATTCGCAACTAACTCCTTACCTGCGCACATTCATCACGAGCTGACATGCTACATGGCAGCCCACAGTCACCTGCATGTATTTCTAGAATGGGTCCCCGGACACCAGGGGACCCATTGAAAAGGCATGAAGGGAATGAAAGGGCTCATGTCCTTGCTCGTGCAAATCGAAACCCGAGCGACCCTCAACCCTGGGCCCCAGGACTACAGCCCCAAGGAAGAACGCGCCGCCCATCGCAAGGCCCGGAGGGCAACAGCTGAAGGACCTTCGCAGATCTCGCCGTAATCTTCCTCCTCCCATTTCTGACCTCACACGCCGCGAATGCACTTACATCCGCCAGGCTCAGACCTCTCCCTCCCTTGTGACCTCGTTCTTCACTATATCATGACCCGAGATGGCACGCCCCACTGTCAGGTGTGTGGTGCCTATCCCGACGTTAAACACACCTACTGGACTTGTCCTCACGCCAGGAGATCACCTCACTTTCTTCATCCACACCTTTTACCATCCCACATTCCATACTCATGGGAAAACTGGGCCGCTCCTCCGCCTGATCTTCGCCCCATCCTTTGGCCTCGCCTCGCCCGGCACATTGCCCACGTGCGGGGCCCTGACACCTGCGGAATTCCCACCTGAACGTCTTCCAGGCCCACCAGAACCACATTTTCGGCAGCCCGGACATGGGCCGCTTTAAATAAAGTTTGATCTCTCTCTCTCTCAGAGTAATAGATGTTTTGAGAGGAGGTTGAGAGCAATGGATCAATGCAGGTGGACCGGTATGGTTTTTAGGTAGCTATAATTGAAAAGCGTGGACACGCAGTGGTTCAGGAAGAATAAAAGGCTAATGATGAAATACGGAAAGAACAGTGGAAAACCCAAAACAGCCAAGGTAACCAAAAAAGAGGCAAGGCCGATTGAAACGAATAAATGGAAAGAAAAAATGGAAGCTAAAACGTTGTTAGAGATGTACAGGGCTGAGAAATGGAACATCAGATAGGGAAAATTTCCATGATAATTACCAGGGCAGTGCTTTGCTTTTTGAGGCTAGAGCAGGTTGCTTGCGAACTAAGAGCTTTGTGGGGAAGTATTCACAAAAAAAATTCTCCGCATTTCCCCGAGGGGAAGAATGTGAAAGTGCGAATGCACGAGTTGAATTTGCGCGGTTCGATAATGTTCGCGAAAGAGAGATCACACACACACACACACACACAACTACAAAGAAAGAAAGATGCATTTATTCACAGACACCTATTTGTGTTGTCGTTGTACTTGATTGCTAGAGCGGATCTCAGCTTTGAAATTTCGTGTCAGTACTCCTTTAAGCAGGTGCATTAGCCCTTCTCACGCCCGATTCTAGGCCAATCCCCCACGTGGGTATGTGCCATGTCAGCGGCGAGGCAGCGCGCGCCCATCTCCCCCCGTTGCCAAGGAAGACGAGGAGATTCCTGGCCAATCCCCCACGTGGGTATGTGCCATGTCAGCGGCCAGGCTGCGCGCGCCCATCTCCACGTGCGCGGACATCGCTGGTGGACGCAGGTTCAGGGTCGCTTAAGAAGTGCATTAGCACTTAAAATGATGGGGTATGCATGGTCTGCGGAAAAGGAACAGAAACTATGCGGCACATAGTGTTAGATTGTGTGTGTCTCCATCCAAATCTACATTAGGGAAATACTCGGCTTGCAGAAGCCCTAGGATTTAAGGGTATCACAGAGGGAGTTAACTTCAAGGCTGTCGAGGGGACGAAAGGAAGATTAGAATGCTGATGGACGAAAAGCAGAGAGGGGAATATTGCCTAGGACAGCTACCACCTGTAACAGGAAAAGAAAAAGTATTGGTGCTTAATAAGCTTTTTGTGCCTGCCCTAAGCAGCGCTAGTATTACACCAAGAGTATAAGGCATAGGTATATTAGTCCTTTTTGCAAAGATGACACGTCATCACCCCGCTACAAGGGGGAAACCAATAGCGATCATCATCATCATCATCATCATCACCACCACCACCAGCACCACCACCACCACCATGCAGAAAGGAAGGCCGGTCCCAAACTGTTCCATACGCCCAGCGCTCATCCTTTTCGTTTTCTTTTGTTTTTTTTTTCGCAGTTTTGTCTCTATCAGCTCTGATTTGTTTTCGGAGGTGCAGTTTTACTGAAAATCCGACTGCCACCTGCTCGTGGTCCCCCCTGCCAGCTGGCTGGGCAAAGGCGGTTTCGGCTGCCTAACTTTGGTCGGTTGCTAACGGCAGCGGTGGGTGGGAGCCAGGTCCCACCCGGGGATGCAAAACCCCAAGGGAGTGGCAGCGACTCCCTGGAACTGTATGGGCCAGTTCCAGCCACATAGCCGATGCTGGACGCGGAGGCAAGCCCGGACAGCCTGGGTGGCTACCGACGTTGGCTCTGGGAACTTGGCAAAAAGCGGTGAAAAAGTTCCTATATCATGGAACGCCGCAGTCACCCCACGCGGGCACGACTGCTCGCTGCCGACACGAAGGTTCCTGGACAACAGGATTCAGGGCCTTCAGTAGGTGCTTATGGTGGCCAATTTCTCTGGCCTTTAGTAGCGACCAGTCTAGTAGGAGCGCACTAGCTGGAAGCGACGAAAGAGGGGATTAGTACGCTCCTTGGCGAAAATGTTTTCGTTCTTAGTATTGGAAGTAGGGCGCCGGTTCCTTTCCTCTTAGGTATGCCTGATGACTGCTGCCCGTACGGGGTTTTGGTGGTCTTACCTGGTGGGTGAGCAGTTGGCACCGAGAAAACATAAGACGATCGTCAAAACCTGAGTTACCTCGCTAAATCCCGAAGGCTTTTCCTTTGGAGATAGTATCCAGGTGTACATAGTAATCGACAGTCTAAAAGGTAGCGGCGCGTACCATTCTGTCGGACAAGACTACCGGTTCCCGAAACTGAGAACAGGCGAGGACTAGTACCTGAGGTCTGTAGAACGTCTTCTTTAGTACTCGGGGGATCTGGCGGGTGCTCGTCGAGCGGCTTAGTAGCGGGTCTGGAGGATAGTGTCGCCACTCCTGCGAGGATTCTCCCTGCTTCGCTGGTCGGAGCTCAGCTAGTTCAGAACCTATTGTGGGGTCCACCAAATTCCAATTGGCAGTCTGATGCCCATCCTGAGCAATCAGGCCTTTTATAGGAGTCAGACCTCAAAGGATTAGATCTAAAATCTCGCTGTCCCCATTCCCACCCAAACTCCCTTAACCCATTCCTATACTCCAACTTCCCTTCTCCTTCATCCCGACCCCTTCCGCTAGCTTCTCAGGGGAGATCACGGGAGTCTCCCCGGGCCCGCTGTCATGGCTGTGGTGTCGCTTGGTAGCTTTTTCCCTTTTATTTATTTCCACTTCGGTGGTTAAAAACATCTTTTGCCACTCGGCCAATTCCTATATATTAATATTGGGTTAAGCCTGTTATACCTAGTGCCACAGGCGGAGGCATTTAATATTTTATATTCTTTTTAATTTGTCTCACAATATCCATGACGGCCCAACTCGATACTCTGCAGCTGCTGTTGCTTCTTGCGAAGGGAGAGTACTGCTGTCGACGAATTAAAGAGCGTCTGCACAAAAAAGTTCCATCTCGGGCTTCGCGCGTCAAAATACCCTTTTATAAAATTTCTAATGGCATAATCTTTTATAAGGTTCGGCAATGTGGCGGGTAGAGCGATGGCCGGGGGTCAGGCAGAACGATGACATATTCGCTGTGACGCGCACATTTGTCATTTGTGATAGCTATCGCGAAATGCGTTCCAGTGATCAGAGCAAAAATGCAATGACTGAGCGTTAACTAAAGATTACTTTTAACAAAATTGTGGCTTACACCCTCGAGGTACCTAACAGATTATTCTATGCGACCAAAAAATTAAATTCAGTGGAATCATTTGCGTGCCTGCTCTAGGATTTCTTGTTTCTCATGCTTAAAAATGTACACATATGGTACGAAACGCTCGTATTTAAACGCTCCAGTACACAGGCCAAACTATAGGGTTTGACGGTTTGCGTGACTGGCGATTACACAGCAAGGACTGCGATTTCAAAAAAAAAAAAAGGCAAGGGTAGAAAATATATCTGACCGTCAAATCTCTCGGCAGTGTCTTTATGTTGTTCCTACGACAACATAAGGTCTGGTAGGGAATGTAGCACGACACTACGTTATCTGTTTTCCTAAAATCTCCCCCAAGTGTTTAAGTTTACTTTTAAATTGCACCACTGTTATTAAAAAACCGACGAATTTTTTTGTTTTTAATTTGATTCCGTTGTTTTAATTTAAGAAATCCTTTTTTTCTCGTGTGACTGATAATTCTACTCATCCAACCGGGTCACGAACCGGTTCAAGCTTCCGAACCGGTTCACGAAACCGGCTCGGTATGTAATTTAGTCGAACCGGAACTGAACCGGAACGAAATAAATTCACCCGACCCCGAACCGTAACCGAACCGGCATTTTTTTTTTTTCGATTTCACGCAGTGATTTTATTTTAGCGCAAAATGTTTCCTTGCCTCAATTTTATGCATCATTTTCGTAAGTAAGGGTGGTTTGTTATCTTTTAGGTTAGTTTAGTGGTGGGGCACGACTTATCAACACGTTTAAAATGTTTTGTATCGCACCGGAAGTGCAGCGCCTGTACCTATCTTGAAACGGAACACCGCGTCACACCGACATCCTTCGCTTCCAGCACGCTTGCTCGGAACTGCTCCCAGGAGTCTTTGCGTCCTCGCAGTGGGTGCAAGCGCGGAAAGGTCGCAGACTTAATCGCGTCGATTCCACAATTTAGCAGATATATTCTATGCTCAACAAGGCGTACTCATTACTTGAATGGCATTTAAACGCAGAAGAAGCTGCTTTTAAGCCATCATCCGCAAAAGTAGTGCGGCTGCCATTACGGCGGTAGACTTTTCATGTTTTTTTGCCATCGTACCCCTTCCCTCATGTGTACGCAAAAAAACAAAAAATCTGCACAAGTCGCGCTCACATTAAGGCATTAATGGGGCCTCACGTGTTATCACTCCTATGGCGCTTACTACATCATGGCCCTACGGCTTAAAAGCCATCGCGCACTAATACGAAAAGCTCTAAAATACGTAGCAATGTTCACAACGGCCTTGTTTGCTTATTTTAGAAATATCTGACGTCCGTACTGAAAGAACTACACAAAAGTCTCACGATGACGGCGATGATGATGGTGATGATCACTTTGATGATGGTGATGGTCACCTTCCCTTTGAAATCGGGACATCGGTTGTTAGCAACTAACTTGCCTGTTTTGTTCCCTTGATTGCTAATGGTATTCTCCATGTAACAAGCTAATGACGTGTCATCTTACCAAAGAAGTGTCATCAAAGACGTGTCATGACATGTCATCTTAGAATATATCTATGTTTTATGCTCTTCGTTTCATTCTAGCGCTGCTCTTAGGGCAGGCTCAAAGTACTTTTTCCTGTTACAGGTGGTAACTGTCCTAGGCAATATTCCCCTTCGCTGCTTTTCGTCCACCAGCATTCTAATCTTCTTTTCGTCCCCTCGACAGCCTTGTAGTTACCTCCCTCTGTGCTACCCTTAATTCCTGCGGCTCCTGAAAGCCGAATATTACCCTCATGTAGATTGGGATGGATATCCTAGCATTCGAACGCTATGTGCCATAGTTTTTGTTTCTTTTCCGCAGACCACGCATACCCCACCATTGCGTGTATGCTTCCCCACAGAGCCCTTAGTTCTTAGGCATCCTACTCTAGCCTCAAAAAGCAAAGCATGCCTTGCTAGACAGCTAGCGCCATCTATCGACACCTAGATAAACCAAAATGTGTTTTTGTTTATTCCTTTATTTCAATAAAAAAGTGTTATACTTCTAAAAGCAGCAAACTACACCATCAGCATTTTTATGGATTTGTAAACGTTTTCGTATTTGTACACGATGCCATTAAAGCCAGTAGGTCGTGAATTAGTAGGCCCCATAGCAACGTGATCAGGTCAGTCCGCAAATGGCGCCGTTTTCAAATAAGTTTAGTGCTAATTTGACAGCACCATTTATAGTACCAGAAGCGGGGTCTTCGCTTGTACAACCTTTTGCGGCGATTCCACTGAAGCTTCAGGATAGGGGCGCTCTCACAGCGCCTGGTAAAGACGCGATTGCCGTAGCTTTTCTAGCAAGCTCTGGAGTTCTTTCTCACTCCAGGGCATAGACACATCGGCTTTTCGGTGCCGAGAGATATCACTACTCACAATAACCAAACAAATTACACCATCTTCCCGTAGGGGAACCCTGAGTAGTATGCGAAGCAGCCCTGGGGTCGCCTGAAGTTCCCGTTAGTTTTCAGTTCGTCGTTTCCGTTGACGTTCAGCTTCACGTGCCTTCGTTGTATCAGTAGCTTCTTGACGTAGTTTGAATGAGTCAAGGGCATAAGGCGCGTTCGTAGCACATGCTCCCGTCTCAATTTGTAGCGCAGTGGGAAGAGCGCCACGTACCTCCCGGTGCGACCAGAGAGTCGTGGGATCGAAACCGGGCGCCGCCTAACTATTTCTTTTTATAGTGAACTGCGCTGACGTCAGCCCAAATGCTGACGGGGCTGAAGAGACGCGCATGCGCAGTAGAGTGCGGACGGCGAACAACGACAACAGCGAGGGAGGGAGGGACACAGCCCCGAGCATGAGATGGCTCGCATCTAAAACGCAAGAAATCATTTGCACCTGCACCTTACGACATTTGAATCTTAGGACATTTCGACGGCATAGCTTCCGTATGGTGACCTTCTAAGAATATTCTTTTGTTTTGATATCGTACTATTTCGATGACGGTACGCGTTATGGTGACCAGTTCTGCTACACTAACATAATTTCTTAACACGCATAAATGTACCAGGCGGTGGGATACTCGAATATTCTATCGCAGGCATAGCTGAACACCTGCAAAACGAATTGCGTAAAATCTACGGTGATTTTGCTTTCGCAAAACCCCTGCCCGAATGAAAAAAAATTGCGCCCACCTCCCCGCGAGGGGAACCCTGTGTAGATGCGACGCATCGTGGGGTTCACTTGGTGTTTCCGTTGGATTGATTCTGAAATCGCGGGAAACGTGTCGGGAACGCGTATGATTATTATGTTTTATGATTATTATTATGTTTTATTGGCCAATCTTGGTCAATCTCTCTAAGTGGTATGCTTGGGGCTTCGCCGTCGCAATGACCTTTACTCCATCATTGTTGCTGTAAGTGGGAGCTTCTTTTCTTTTGTTGCAAGTGTTAATCATTGCCCCATCATGCGTTGTATCAGTAGCTTCTTGACATAGTTTGAATGAGTCAAGGATATAAGGCGCGTTCGTAGCATTTGATTCTGTCTCGGTTTTGTGGCGCAGTGGGAAGAGCACCATGTTCCTCGCGATCCGCCCACAGGGTCGTGGGATCGAAACCGGGCGCCGCTAACTATTATTTTTTTTTATAGTGTAGGGGGAGGGGTGCGGACAACGCCGTATGGAGGGACAAGGCGAGTGAATGAGATGCAGTCGCATCTCATACCTTCTTGGACGGGAATACAATTATCCCTCGGCGCTCAAAATACCTGTCTATGCTTCCCTCGCGGCGCGCACACAGCGGAGCTACTCGGCGTTACTGTTGTGATGCGAACTCAGTGGCTAAGGCGTTGCGCTGCTGAGCACGAGGTCGCGGTTTCGATTCCCGGCCACGGCGGCCGCTTTTCTGATGGAGGCAAAAAGGAAATTTAACGCCCGTGTGTACGAGATTTCGCCGCACGTTAAAGATCCCCTGGTGGTCAAAATTTATCCGGAGCCCTCCGCTACGACGCGCCTTATCGCCTGCTTTGCGTCGGCGCGTTAAGCCCTACAGTCAATCAATTGTCATGCGGAGAAATCGCGAGACCAAAAAGGCCCGCAACAAAAGAATACAGAATAAAAATAAAACGAGAAGGCAAGAAAAAAATTCCCCCGCATTTCCCCGGGGGGGAGAATGTGAAAGTGCAAATGCACGGTTGTCGGCCCGCTTGCGGCGCTTGCGCTCGGCCCCCGCAGCCCACCGCCTCGCCGCCTTCTCTTCCATCTCTTCCATCGGGTTTGTAGTATCACGTGTACACCACGCAGTTATCAAGCCGCTATTGGCGGTGAGATCTTTGAGTGGCGCCCCCTGGCTCTGACGTCGGCTTAGGGATTCGCGCCGCTGTCGTCTGCTACACTCCGCTTGTGAGGGGCAACAGTGCCTGGGCTAGAAATCGCCCGCTTCGTTACTGTAGTGCGTTAAAAAGCGTATTTCTAGCGACTCAGTTATTTTGCCAGCTTCTGACGCGTCTGAATAATTTGAAGCTGTATCCCCCACAAGTTTGCAACACACGAAGAGATGGAGAACAACTTTCTTCAGAGTATCGGTCAGAAGATCGTGTGTAACTCGTCCTTTCTTGCTTATTCGCGAGGATCAGCGATCAGAGCTTCTCGATAAGTATTCAAAATGCGTAGGCTTCCCTGCAGTATTTTGAGATGCTCCTATGAAGACTCAACAGTCTAATACTACGTACCAAGCAGCGGCCTCTACACGCTCATCGCACAGCAGGAAATAAAGCGGCTTTCTTCTGTTTCTTTCGTTGTTGTCCTGTATCGGATTAATGTTTCCTGCTTTTTTTTTCCTGCCCAACGCATTAATTTTTCTGCGCCGTCACCAACTTCTTATTAGGAGGTTTCGGGATGTTTGGGAGGCTCACAAAGGTCGTGTGGATATTTCCTTCATTTTGTATGGCATACATTCCCTTCTTCACAAATTGGCTTTCATTACGGCTGCGTGCAAGAAGGTGCATATCCGCAGCGTGCTTTGTTTATTCACATGCAAATACAATGAGAAGGTTTGTGCTACGCCACCGCGATCGCGCCCTAAACAACGTGGTACACAGTACTCGAAGGCGGCTTTTGTGCTCCGAATTTCTATCGTAATTATATCGTTATCATAACGAACTGACTCTCAACTCGAACAATGATGACATGATTACGGAGTTGAAGGCATGATATACTCGCTAACTAACGTAATAATAGTATACCTGCATATATTACAAGACTCGAAACCGAAGAAGAATTCCAAGTAGCTCTTATTGCTTTTAAAACCCTTCCAGGCGCGAAGAACAAATCCTATTCTACTCGGGATGGCGTTCTATGATTTGAAAGAAAATTACTTTTACTCTCTTGTCCTGGACTGAGGACCCGGCCCACTAACCAGATCGATTTAATTGTTAAACAAAGTTTTCCCCTCCTCCCCTTACTCCTCCTCCTCCTATTGAGTGCAGTTTTCCTATAACGCATATCCGAATATCGAGAAGATATGGCTGTGCAAAATGTTCCGAAATATCCTCCAGGTCTTAACAAACATATATCTGTTACTATAAATTTAACGAAGACGTGACTCGTTTTGCTCAATAAACCTCCATACTGGTTAGATGCCTCGTATAGAATCATCACGCGCGTATATACACACTGGGTTATTTGGAACTCAACCTACAGTTTTTGCAATCTATAGTGCATGTCGGCAAACTTTCATGCCTTGACAACGTAAAGTGATGTGACAAAACGCGTTCGAGCGTTCGGCAAGGTTGCAAAAACTGTTTTACCTTACATATGGTTACCGGGAATAGTGATACCTTCTGCCAAAGCCGACAGCCCTGAAGGCTTAGAATTTGTTTTGGTCTTGCATTTTCGCTGTTGTCGGTGATTAGCAGCTGACTGTTCCTTTTGTTCGAATGCTTACATGAGAAGCTGACGCCTAGCTCCGACTCTTCGCGCTCCGCACAGGACCGGCTTCGCAAGGAATGGGGTGGCGCCGGCAATGTTTTTCCCGTAGCGGTATCCAAAACTATACTTTAATTGACACCATGAGCTAGTGTATGCGATTTTAAGCCTATTATTATGATAAAAAGTTACCCACACGCCAATTCTGGTGCGGACAAGCATCAGACGTTGACCGAGCCCAAAGAAACAGCAGGGAGAGCGATCCTGAGTGAAGCAGACGACAAATGCGAGAATCCCTAAGCTGACGTCACGGAGATGCGCTTCGCAGCGCCGCCTGTGTTCGCGCTCACCGCCAATAACGCCGCTGAGTCGCCAACGCACGCCGCTGACGACGTAGTTTGAATGCGTTAAAGATATAAGGCGCTTCACTAACACTGATATCAGCGTCGCGTCCGTGGCTTGGTCGGTAGAGCGTCGCGCTGCGGCCGCAAATTCATCGGATCGAAACCTGGCGCCGGATGCTGTTTCTTTTTTAAATATAGAGGAGCACTGCGGACGCCGCCGCCGCCGACGCCGCCGCCGCCGCCGCCGGCGGTGGATGGTTTGGGGTCGCTTTTTAAGTGCATTCGCACTTAAAAAGCAGACGACGCAAGGCACGCGGCGCCAAAGTCTTTGAACAAAAAAATGACCACGTATCTGCTCCTTTCGTTGCAAATTTCGACGAAAGACGATAGTTGACTGGCGCCCGTCCAAGTAAATACCTGCCTTCTGTTTCATGCTCACCTCGCACGCTGTTCCTGTCCCGTCTCGTTCCTCCCAAGATAACACGCTAGAGGTTTGCGCAAGCCAATTAAAATTTACCGCGTTCTACTGCTCCAAGTCGGCTGTCTCAATGCCAGCGCTGCCGTACGGCGGAGACGCGCGTGAATTGAGGTGCCCTAAAACAACGCTTATACAACCACGTTGCCTACTCCACACGCGTTCCAAGCGTAACATGGATCCTAGCTTGTGGAACCTTTGGTTGCTATTGCCGTTTGATTTCTTAAATGCTGCCAGGAGGTTGCGCTGCAGCAGCAGGCGACAGTTTTGTGCCGTCAATGTGGTATTCCATTTTCTATCGCAAAAACCAAGCATCCATGG
This sequence comes from Haemaphysalis longicornis, assembly GCA_013339765.2. Classification (NCBI taxonomy): domain Eukaryota; kingdom Metazoa; phylum Arthropoda; class Arachnida; order Ixodida; family Ixodidae; genus Haemaphysalis; species Haemaphysalis longicornis. The sequence goes on along the minus strand of JABSTR010001070.1, from coordinate 201,871 downwards.
TTTTTTTAAAATAATGTAACACATCAAATATCACTTACGTATTCATTTGCAGCCTTGTATTTGCGTAATGTCTTGAATTCTGTAGCGAACAGTTCAAAGCGTCTAGTCGCAATATGACTAAAACTTGGTCCTTAGTAAATCAATTACGAGGTAACGAACGCCTGTCAACTAAAAGCACAATAGAACGCAACTTTGGTTCCGCTACTTCCGACCTGGCCAACCAATTCAATGAATAGTTTTCACTGGAACAAAACGATCCAGTGCAGTGTGCAAGTAACAATACACTACCAAATTTTGTGTCATCGTCCGCATTTATCCCGCTCTTGACAGAGCCTGATCTCCTTTGCATAGTCAGTAGTTTAAGCCGCAACAAATCATTAGGGCTTGATAACATACACATAGGTGATCTCTGCAGAAATATTGGGTGTTTAAAAGGTGTTCTTTTGTTCATACTTAACAACATAATTGAACATTGCTCTTGGCCAGACAGTCTAAAGTGCGCACGTGTGGTTCCCCTCTATAAAAGCGGCAAAAAAAAGGACCCTTTGAACTACCGCCCTATTTCAGTTGTATCTTGTTTTTCTCAAATTCTTGAAAAGCACATATTGGGTGTCATGACTTCCTTTGTGACAAAACATGAGTTACTGAGCGAACATCAATACGGATTCATCTCCGGCACGGGCACGCAGGTGTTACTTGAAAAGTTGTCTGATACCCTTCATAACAGCATAGATCAGAATGAGGTTTCGTTTGGGTTATTTCTTGATGTTAAGAAAGCGTTTAATACTGTGAACCATGGTATACTCTGTTCTAAATTATACCGTTATGGCTTCCGCGGACCATTTCTATCTCTGCTTCAAAATTACCTTCGGGATCGTTCTCAAGTGGTCTCACTTGGGTCAGTGCTGAGTGATAGTATCAGACTTTCAGACTTAAGAGAGGTGTCCCGCAAGGGTCTATCTTGTCACCTCTTCTTTTTAATTTGTATGTTAATGACTTAGCTAGTGTTGTTAAAACTTCGAAAATCTATCAATACCGCTGATGACACCCTGCTGGTATCTGGCAACTCTGGTTATTCTCTCGCTCTCTCAAATCTTCAAGACGATACCAGAAGGGTAGCCGATTGGTTTGAAGCAAATTTAATAACAATCAACCCTGTAAAAAGTCGGCTTGTTTGTTTCCAAAATCGACGGAAGACAGTGCCGAACGACTGCTTCATTACAATACACTCATCAAATTGTGCATCTTGTTCCTGTGCCCGTATTTTCTGTGTCGCGTCTGTTAAATACCTAGGTGTACATTTTGATGGGGATCTTTCGTGGAACACACACATGGCTCACATATGTAAAAAGCTTAGAACTATTGCCTGTATGCTGTATAACTTAAAAGTGTTTCTGCCTTTCTCTGTTCGAAAAATACTAGCTCAAACTTTGCGTTATAGTGTTCTTCGTTATGGCATGTGCTGTTTTTTCAACTGATCCGCTACCTGGAAAAAGAGGGTTAACAGTATTTTAAAAAACATTGCCAAGAGTGTTCTTTATAAGTCACACGTGCCGGATTCGGACAGTGTATTTAAGGCAAGTGGTCTACCGTCATTCGATACATTGTTTAAGCAAATCGTCGTGCTAAAATATTTCTGGTGTACGGATTACCGAACTCCCAATGTTAAACCTATACCTCTGCGGCACATACCTCGATATATGACGCCAAGGGTCCGTACGCATTACGGAATGGCTGCGCGGCCATATTATGTTCCTGCTATCTTCAACGAATTGCCTGACGAATTGTTCTCTTCAACAACACGGAAACGCTTGCGTGCTGCTACGCTGGCATTGGAAATATGCTGAAGTATGTATGTGTATGCGGTGATTGGTAGCTATTTCTTTGTTCTCTAATTGTTTTCTTGTGATGAGGAAAATGCCATCCATGTAGCTGAAACCCATGTTGATTTATTGTATCTCTGTTTGTATGTTTGTCTTTGTCTCTTCGGTTTGTTGGTTGTTGTTTGCTTTACTTTTTTCTTTCCTAGCTTTAATTTTCCGTCTTCTCTCTTTTTTTTTCATTTCTCTTTTTTTTCTTTTTATCTTTTCTCTTTTGTTTGATTGCCTTTTTTTTACCTTCCTATTCAGTTACCACTGTCAAAGAGTCTTTTTTGCAGAAGTGAAGGCCGTTGCGGCCGGGCGACGCCGCACAAGCCCACCTGTAGGCTTTGGCGACCCCATTTTCTTCTGTACGTACTCCTTGATAATAAACGATGATTATTATTTTTGTTCAACAATGTTGAACAATGACACCGGACTCAGACGTTTAGATTGGACTGAGTATATAAGACTATTGCGCAGGTCCTGTTTCACTTTGGCTGGGTGGCTGAATCAATTCACAGACCGACACAGAGACAGACAGACAGACAGACAGACCAAAATTTCTGCGTTTAAGTGGCCCAAGAAAGACTATCGTTTTTAAAAAATGGCGCAGCTTGCACTAACTGTGCAAGGCCGGAGAAACAGCAGAGCTAGCGGCCACTCTTCCTTCGTCGGAGATCCGGCTGTTGCACCTCACAGGGATTTCCCAACTTTGCGCTGAATGTTGTGCATGACCGGCATGCCCAGATCGCCTTGTCCACAGCCTTTCACATCTCTTCCAAAGTGGACAGCGTTAGCACGCCACCTGGCCAAGCTCACCGTAGGGAAGGAAGGAAGGAAGGAAGGAAGGAAGGAAGGAAGGAAGGAAGGAAGGAAGGAAGGAAGGAAGGAAGGAAGGAACGAGCGAGTGAACGAGCGAACGAACGCTCACTTATGCTCACACTCGAGCAGGCCCGAAAGCCGGCTTCACTGTTATAATACCATATTTGCGGTGGTGCACCCTTTACAGGGTGCAGTTTGTAAGAGCGAAGCTCTTTCGCACGTCGCAATTTTAGGGGCGAAGCACCTTAGTACATCGCTTTACTAGTGGCTTGGCGTCCGTGTACACAGTGGTGCGCATGCGCGAGGAGCATTCGATTCAATTGTATCGGATTGGGTAAGGAATTGTATATACTGTACACACGCGTTGTCACTCATTTACATGCGCGAGTGGACAATGCCACGGGTGATTTAGGGTAAGAACGATCCCCGGTTCTTCGCCCACTGGTCATGATTCCATTCGGGGAGACGCGTGAATTTTTTTTTTCGTCTCCGCAAAGGAGGACGAAAAATTGCGACTTGCGAAAGAGCTTCGCTCGTACGAACTGCGCCCTGTAAAGTTTCCAATGCAATTTCCGGCCGAATGTAAGTGCTACTTACAGCCTGGTACTCTTCGTCACATCATATTAGAGTGCAAGCATAACCCCAACCTCCTCCATCTTCCATCCCCCCCCCTCCCCCCCTGAGCTGTGGGAGAACCTGGTGACCAGCAGCGATCTAGATGTCCAGACACTTTTGGCCTCCAGAGCGAAGGCTGCCCGCTCATCACAAAGCTTCCAGTATTAGGGAACCACTCCCACTTCACAGGTTCAATAAAACGTTTTTCACTCACTCACTCGCTCTCTGCAGTTAAAAATACCAAGAAATTGCCGAGCGCGCACACGTGAGCGCAGGCCTCGCGGTAACCGCCCGGCAGTTAACGAAACCAAGAGAATGCCGAGGGCTCGTGTGTGCGTGCCTCGCGGCGATCGCCCAGCGTAATCGGCGCACGTCTGCAGGCCAAGCATACCCACTTGGGAGGTTGGCCCACGATTTGCCAGAAAAAAAAAAAAAAAAACTCCAGCGTTCATCTTTATCGTGCCAACACTTGCTCGAAACGAGAGAGGCAGGTTACAGCTCACGCCACTCCGAGATGTTGTCCAATGATTATCCCTTAAAAAAAATGAAGGAAGCACACACAGACAGCAACAATGATGGAGTAGAGGTCGTTGCGGGAGCGAAGAAGTAGCAAATCGGCTGCAATCGTGGACTTATACCGTCGTGTTGTCGTGGAGGTTGCGTACGGCTTCGCTGCTTTCAAGCCTCACGCGTTTGTCTGAGCTTTATTTTTGGTTCTGTTTGCGTTGGACAAGTTACGGCAGGGTTAAACAACTTCGCTGTTAAAACTATTGGCCAATCCCCTTAAGTGGGCATGTGCCCTTTTTATGGGCCACCACCATTGCCAGCTACAGCGCCGAGAGCTCGACATGAAAGCCCGAGCTCGCGCCGGGCGCCAGTAAACTGGAAGCTGCCAGCGCTGACGGGAGAGGCAGAGGTGATCCCGAAATGAAGAATGGAGGCGGTGTGGAGTATGACGGTGACGCACAGCGGTCGGGCGGTCGGACCCGATTGTGTTACAGTGGTCATCAACGGAGAGCACCCTGCACCTACCATCAACCAGTGGTCTCGTCAGGCATCGGAAGGAGGCGACCGTGCGTCCGCAAGGGCTGCATTTGTTGCAACACCAGGATCCCGGAGCGCGGTGCACCACAATTGACCAAGGAAGGAGGAGGAGGAACAAACTTTTATTGAAAAACAAGACTTTTGGAGTCGCTGATGAGTGGGGTACCTAGTCCAGGACTCTACTGAGTCTGGCCTTCTCCCGGGCCAGGTTGACCAGATGGAGCTGGTCTTCCAGGCTCGAGCTGGCCAAGGCTGCCTCCCATAGCTTCAAGTTTTTTTCTCTGGTGTTGTGTTTTCACGCCAGTTGCTGTTGCACTCCCAGGTGATGTGGTGTAGTGTGGGAGTGCTGCCGTAGGTTGGGCATTCTGGTCGGTATTTTCCTGTGTGAATAAGGCTATACCTGTGGAGGTTTGGATAAGTAATTCTTTTGAATCTGTCTCCAGGAGGTGGCTTCCATTGCGTTTAGCTTTTTATGAGGGGGTGGGTAGAGTGCCCTGGCTGCCCTGAGTGCTTCCAGTCTTTCCCCGGGGCGGGTGACAGCACGCCGCTTTTCACCCAACTTTCCAACGGCTATGACTAAGGGAGGCGGTGTGGTGTTAAACCGGAACGCTAGCGGGGCCACTTCCAAGAGGTTCTTCACAACGAAAAGCCTTACGCCCTCTCCTCCGCAAGCAAGTCGTCCCTCCGGACATCGATAAATGACAGCGACGTTCCAAGACATCTGCGTTAGCAACTCGGCGACGGGAGCTAGCGCGTTGCACCACCACGACTGCGATCGAAAGACTAGACGTGGTACGGACTCGTCAAAAACACTTACTGTGCTTCTATTTCCTTTTACTCTTGGACTTACGCTCCACCTTTCGTTTGAACTTTTGCCTTGCCATTCTCTCAGCCGCTTTACCGTAGATCATTCCTTATTGTTTATTATCTCTCCGTTGTTCGTACTTCTTGTGGTTTTGGGCAATAAACTTGTCCCCGTCAAGAGTTTTTCTTTCTCTTAATTATTTCCCAGAACCTGATCTTGCATCAACAGCGCTCCACCCGTTTAGTATCACGCGCTGCCACCCGTACCATAGTGACAGCGCTGGTCACACTGGCGCCACCAAGACAGAGTGGTGGCAACCGCGGAGATTTGCACTTGTACTCTAGTATTAGTGCAAAACACTGGAAACCTGCCGCTGAAATCGCGTGTGTCCCCACAGCAGCTAGCAACGTTCCTGTCCTAATCTTGACTACACACATGGCTTCTTTTCGCTGTAGCTGATAGAAAAAGGGGGTAGCCTTTTCTTCTTGTTCGTCTTGCATGAAACTTCTTAATTGGTGGGAAATAGCTGTTTTGGAGCTTCACTTTTCTAATAATGAAACAACTGCAGTAAAAAAACCGCACACGTTTTTTTTTTATTCTTTCACGCTGGGGGTGAAAGGAGGGAGGGAGACTTCTACGTGGTGGTACGGCTTTCAAAGACACGCCGCCCCCCGTTGGACGCGACCGCTGGCCCGTCCATGCCTCGCTGACGACGTCGACCCGCCTCAAAGCCTCTTCACCAGCTCCAGGACGTGCTTGAAGTCCTGCGTTGAGACGGAGGCTCACGAGTGGCCAATTCCGGTCAGGCAGAAATGGCGCCCAACATGTCGTCGGCATAACCCCGGGCAAGAGCAACAAAACAGACACAAGACTAAACGACACAACACAACGGCACAACACAACAAACAACACAAGAGACACAAAACTATACGGCAAAACATTGTGATGACACAAAAGTGCGCGTAAGAAAGAGGAGCAAGAGCAAAGCGACTCAGCATCAGTACTTCTTTCAACCACACAGTAGGATTATTAGGGCTCCAATCTGCTACCTAACCCGTAAAAGTGTACAGAACATGAGCACAGCGCCAAAGCGACGGGAACCCCAAATCACGATGTTTGCGAGTGCAACAGAGGGTGTGGGGATGTGTACGTGGTCGCGCAAAGCCGGAATAGATTAACGGGGTTTTAAAGACGATACTCTTTCTTGGGCCACTTTAACGCGGAAATTTTAATCTGTCTGTATGTCTGTCTGTATGTGTGACTCCGTTCAGCCAGCCGACCAAATTTAAACGAAAGCTGCACAATAGGTTTATATACCCACAGCCAAATCTAAACGTCTAAATCCGGTGGAAATATCCATACTTGTCAACATTGTTGAACAAGAACAAAACATTACGCAAATGTGAGACAAAAACCAATACCTAAGTGATATTTGCAGTTCATGGATGCTTGATCTTTGCGATAGCAAATTCAACATCCACTGCAGAAAAAAAAAACATCCCTTTGTCGCCTGCGCCACTATAGCTTCTGGCGGAATTTTAGGAAAAGAAACGGCCACAGTTACGAAAGGTTCCACTAGATAGGTTCCACGTTCCGCTTGGAACGCACGTGGACTACCGCAACGTGGTTCTATAAACGTTAAAGCAGACGACTCGATTCACGCGCGTCTCCGCCGTCTCCGATGCTGCTGGCATCGAGGCACGCGGCCTGGTGCAGTGGAACGCGGTAAATTTAATTTGAGTTGAGCAATCCTCTAGCGTATTTATCTTGGGAGGAGCGCGACGGGAGAAGAACAGCATGACAGGCGAGCGGGAAAGCGAAATGAGGCATTTAACCGGCAAATGGCGACGAAAGACTATATTTTCAACGAAGTGAGCAGATACGCGGCCAATTTTTTCATGGACAAACGCGGTTACTGTGGTGATCCAGTGGTTTAGGCCCGTAAAACTCCTCTAGCTCAATAAACTAACTTGTCGATGCTAGCAAGTGGCAGAAACGCTTTTATCTTATAGCTGCAGTGCCGTTTTGCGTCCCGCGTCAAGTGATGGCAATGCAATGCATCTTTTTTTACATGGGCTTATTGTCGTAAGTTTTGTTTTTCGTCGTATACTGCTTTGAAACATGTCATTTTGTAACGAATGCCTGTCTTTTTCAGCTGCGTGTTAAAGCGCAGCAAAGACGAGGGCAGGAACACAGATGACGACACACAGCGCCCTGTGTGTCGTCATCTGTGTTCCTGTCCTCGTCTTTGCTGCGGTTCAATACGCCCTATGTACCAACTCGCCCAAACCAATGCTCTCCTGTCTTTTTCACCTTCAAGGTTTTCCTCGAGCTCCTCCTAAACCACGAGCAATGCTTTGTTGCACTGCTGGCCATGGCATGAACCAACGAGGCGCTGGGTGACACTAAAAGTTGTAGGCCTGCAGAAAGGCGACCGATGAGAAAATCGGCTCGTCAGGTCGTGTTTTAACGTATGCATTGATTAGCTATCGTGAAAGAAATGGCGTTTTTGCAAGGATGAAGGCGCACGAGCACGACCCCCGTTCCGTCGCGGTATCGTGGTTGGCCAGCGGGTTGCGTGACAGTTGACTCCGTTTCGATTACGAAAAGCCTAAGGCCACATGTAACTTGTTGAATACATGGCGAGTAGTGAAAAGCGAAAATAAAGGTAGCAGCACCCTGACGTGCTTAAAGGGGCAATGCAGACAAAATAGAAGTTTGTTTTATTCCAAAGATTTCGTATTTCATAGTACCCCCAGCACTTGTCCGGGAGAAAACGATGCTTTATTTACTGCAAAATTAATCAACTTAAAATTTTTATTCTCCAACCAAATCGTGTGTTTACGACGTCTGCAATGACATCATAAGAACGGGTCTTCAAGCTAAACTTGTTGTGAAGCGGAGACTTGTTTACCGTTAGTCAACCTAGATGTTGCTAACATACTGCAGCAGGCCGTTTTCTGCCTTTGTTTTGTTTTTGAGCGTATTTGTACGTGGCTTGTTTTTGTTCAGGAAGAAAATAATCATTTTGTGAAACATGGCGTTCACTCTACAAACATGGTCCCGTAAGACGCCGTCACTTACCCCAATCGGCCAGTGTCGTCTGAGACAACCCCAAAGAGCCGCACTGCTGTGCATCTAAAGGAAGCATTTCGCACGCAGTACCAACAGCAGTACGCATAGGTAATTCTATGTTTACGTATGCTTTCGTAACTTCCACTGTTTGTCCCATCATTCGTACTGCTATAAAAATCATGTGCCCTAAATCTAAGCGTAAATACCTCGTTCGGCAAGCTTTTAAGCTCTGCCTAATTTGCATTTGCTTTTGCCGGCCTCAGCCAATCGCAGCGCTGGTGCGTATGACATCATAGGTTCTGTTGCGGGAGATGAGCTAGTGGGTCGCATGGCCACTCCCTTTTTTTCTTAATTATGTAGCTTATTTGAGCCAAGTTTGCGTTAAAAGTGGTGTCAGTATTATTCCAACGAGGCAATCTTTCGGATGAACCAAACGTGTGTTTTGTCTGCATGGCCCCTTTAAAACATGACAACTCGAAAAGGCAGAGAAACGGTCTCCGCGGAGCTCGAAGACGCATTGGCTGGCTCGCCAAAAAGCTTAAGTCTCTACTGCACACAGTTCGACACGTTCGAAGCATGAAACACCCAGACGTAATGGCATTTTCGCAGAGTCGGAGAGGCGATGAGCCAGACACCGCGGACTGCCGCAGCGGCAAGCCCGAGGATTCGCAAGAGGGTTTTAGCCGCGCCGCTATCTCGAAGTCGCCTGCGCGGAGCGAGGCATGTACGAACCTGCAGGGTTCTTCCGGAAAAGAGGACTCCGCCTCACATCACTGAGGCTTTGCGGGAAAGTACAACGGCGCGTCGTTGCGTTGTGCACGGCTGAAACCTGTGCGCCGCGTCAACACAGACACGCACGCACACACGTACACAGCAGTTGATTCCTAACAAGCGTACAAGGCAAGCTTCTACTATCTCCCTTAGTGTCATTTGTTGCAGCAAGAATTGAGCTTAAAGTTACGAGAAACAGGAACAGTAAGGTTTTTCCGTGCTCCTCACCTGCTCCCTGAGGAACAACACCGACTGGGCGATGTACAGCTTCCTGGTAGCGTAGTCGTGTCTCCAAAAGTGGACCGCGTTTCCTGCAGCAGGGAAGAGATACAGCCATACTTCAGAGCTTCACGAGTGACATTTATACCTCACGTGGGGTGTAAAATGACTTCTTTCTATAAAGGAGCAGTGTGAACTAGACTGCACGTAGACATCCTAGAAAAAAGCTAAGCTTTTAGCTAGCCGTGTCGGCTGAATTCCTAATCGCTTAACAGCGTCGTCGAACGTTCTAAAGTATCACCGAGGCTATGGTTGCTACCATGGCAATTAGCTAAGAGCATTGGTTTCCTCGTACTGATGTGAGGCAATAATAAAACGTGCTGCAGTGGAGACAGTGAGTGCATTGACCGTGTTTTCTTTTTTCACTCCTGCCTGCAAAAGACATGGGTGCGTCCTTCCTCCACCTCTTTCTAAGGAGTTCAAGGAGCAATCTTTTTTGTTCCTTCAACTTGAATTCTTATGAGAAATGTGGTCGGCGACTGTGGGAGAAGGAATAAATTACGGCTTTGCGGAGTTCAGAAGCCATACAACGGAAAAACCACATCGGTCAAGACAGAGAGCTAGCGGCCGTCTCGGCCGCGCTAATCGGTTCAAATCAACGTCTCTGTCTTGTCTTTTTGTATACCGTTTCCTTCGCAAAGTATGTTTTTGTATCCCCGTGATATGCAGTCTAGCCTAATATACTCCAACACTTCATAAAACAGCCTGACATATGTCGCCGCACTTCGGTGTTCGTCCGTAACGACTTAAAGGGACCGTGGCGACAAAATACAACCTTGTTCAGTTTAAAACAAGTATTTGGTAACTCAGTTGTATTTTAGCCACGATAGACAGTTTTAGGGGCGGAGAATCTTAGGGGAACCGCCTGTCGGCGTCTCCTCTCGTCGTCGTCTCATGTCGTCACGGTAAATAAAGTTGTCACACGATAGTAAAAAGCAAGTGGATAATGAACCGGTTCAAAAGAAACAAACATGATTTCAACTAATTTATAATACAGGAATAATCAGGTTTTAATTGCAATAATAACAGAAGTTTGTTGAATTCCGTCGCGATATTGGCTTAAAACGCCAGGTTTTCTTCTGTAAAGCATACTTCTTAGCACGCTGCTGCGTGTGACAGGAAGACAACTTACGGCCAGTCTGTCTCATTTAATTGCTTAAATCCGGTTCCACGCAAGAGAGGGCGCCACCGCCTCAGCAAGCGCACGATTGCTCCTCCCACCGGCGCATCTCCGGCGCCAAATCGGCGCCCGCCATGTGGCAAAAGACTTGCAATCTCTGAATACACTGGAACACCGTATGCTTTGCCCCTACCCCTGGTTTCACGTTAGTGGAGATGTCAAGGGATATTTTTTATCAGCGTTTTAAGTGCAAGTGATGTGATCAAATGGGACTACAGGCCCCAGTGCAATCACCCAATCATGCCTCTTGGCGGTATATAGCTTCGCTCTGCGGACGCCAATCACACAAACAAGAATATGTGACGTCATAGAGAAATAGCCGGAAAATAGTTGGAGAGTCACTACCACTTATCGGTTTTCCTTGATATCGTTATTAATCCTGATAAGTTAGCGATAAAGCTGGTGTCGGGATAGGCCAGTCTTTTCGGTAAACTAAATTTGTGCTCTTTTCGTGACGCCTTTAAAGGAAAGCCGCGCATACCGTCCGCATGAAACGTGGCTCGCGAAGTGTCGCATACGCGTGCCGTACCGCTCTTGGATCCGCGGTACTTCCCGTAGGAGTCGGCCAGGAAGAAGTAGTTGCCCCTCGTAGCTGAGCTGGCTGATGGTGCGGGTGTTGATCATGATGTCGTGCTCCAGCGGGCTATACAGGGACAGGCTCATGGGCTGCCACTCCTCCGTCTGGTACACGTACGCGCCCCTGCGGATCGTCAGGTACCGGTGGCCTGCAGCGCCCGCATGCGGCGGCCAATGGAGGTCCGTTCATCCGTTGGTTAACATGTTCGTTAGTTCGTTCTTTTTTTTTAAAAGCGAAGCTTTCGTGTCCTCACTGATGCCGCTGTACGCCAATACGACCTGCAGGAAGGCCAACTTTCTCTGACGATAACGATGAATGATCGTGGATGAAGTGAAGGTAAACAAACGCCTCCCGTGGCCTGAATCAAACCTGGGTCCTTCGCGACATGAAGCCGGCGTCTATCCCATTGCTTCATTTCGACATGGTCAAACCGGCTTGGAAAACTCAGGCGGCAACTATAAAGAATCCGTCACGAGAAGAATGGCGTTGATCTGTGTGCCGTAAGGCTGCTAGCCACATTACGTTAGGCCTAACTTCCCATTTGTGGTTTAGGGCGTTAGGCCTAACGGCACATCTTGGGGTTTAACGCTTCAAGCCGGACATCCGCTCGAAAAATTTCTCACTGCACAGCCTTCCACAATTGGATGCAGTGCGAAAAGGATAAGATCAACTCCCTGATACGCCGAGCGTACAAGGCGGCGCTCGGGCTGTTCGAGTGTACAAGCTCCTGACACTGGGGTACACAATACCCTCGAGGAAATTTCTGAAGCGCAATGGTCCGCCCAGCGGTCAGCCCCGACCGAGACCGGTAGGCGCATACTGAAAGACTTGGCCTTCACGCCTGCGGCGAGGAAGGCGAGCAGCGACGCTCCTGTCCCGGACGAGACCCGGCGACGTATTCGGTAGGACCTCATCCTGAGGAACATGAATCCGGAGTTTAACAAGGAGAGAAGAGCGGTTAGGGCCAAGGCCCTCATCGACTTGTACGCCAAGGACGAGCACGCAAGGTTCGTGGACGGAGAGAGCGAGGCATTCGTGGTTACCGTCATCGAGGCGTCGCCCGGCGCGACAAGGGCGGCGGCGAGCGTTCGGGTCCGAGAGGCGCGCCAGGCGGAGGAGGTGGCCTCTGCCCTGGCCATTGCCGACCCCGGGTGCCAGACAGTGTTGTGTGATTCGAGGAGTGCAGTGCGGAATTATGCCAAGGGCAAAGTGTGCGGTGAGGCTGTGCGCGTTCTGTGCTCGGTCGACCTCCAATCGAGAGAACAGGTGTGTAAAATAAAGTGGTTCCCGGCGCACGCGGGCAACGGTGCGTCGGACAAGCACGACAACTACAAAGAGACGGCACACGCAGTGGCGCGAGCGCTAACCAACCCCGCCGCTGCAACGGACCGTCCACTGTGGTGTAGCGCCAAGGACCGTGTGACGACGTTCAACGAACTTAAACATAAGTTCCGCCGCTTGGCTCGAAGTACTCTCCCCCCCCCTCACCTGGGGCTGAGCCGAGCGGAGGGCGGTGCTGTTCAGACAACTACAGACTGGGTCCTTACACCACCACAGTGTTGATGAAAGTATGTGTAGCCCGCAAGTGTAGGCGAGTGATGTGTGCCGCGTGTGCCAGCGGGAGAGGGCCACCCTGACGCACATCCGATGGCACTGCACCAAGTTCCCCGACGAAGCGTCGACAAGTACAACGATTGCCGCCGCGGCCCGCGGCTGCAGCGAAGTGCTGCGACCAAGAAATCCAAACCTGGGCGTTCCAGTAGGTCTCGGCGGCTCTCTGAAAGACATAGGCCAAGCGAAACCGCCGGGACGTTGCCCCCTATGGACAACTGAACGCGGGAGTACCACGCGCCGTAGTCGAGTAAAGACCACCCGCCGAGAAGACGTAAGGGCCCGCGTCGCGGCGCCATTTAATGGTGGTGTCGCTCTGAAGGCGACTAAATAAAGTTGCTTGTATCTATCTATCTCACTCAACGACAACCAGCATGTATACCGGTTTGCGTCGTACACCCCAAACTCAAACGCTAGTATACGTAATGCACACCCGAGAGTTGGTATGGATATTCTAGAAAACCGGTTCGTATACCTTCACAGTAGCAGATGTTCGCAGTACTGGATTGACCAACCAAACAATCCATCAGGAGAAAGCTTCTCATTCAACCATCGTCGTCGGTAGACTCAGGGGGTGCGTGATTTTCCCTCCACTTGTCTTCTTTGGATCCGCATGCTTAATTGCAGGCCTCCTATTCCCAATTTATTTTAGCTGCCACTATGAAACAAATTATTTAATCCTGCGTATAAGGCGAAAGGTAGCGACAGCTGAGGCGCGCTCTGACGCCGCCAAGGGACCACTTCCACGCCAAGGTACGAAATGTTCCAAGACCGCACGTACTTCAGAACCCGAGAGCCGTTGCGCACAGTGTGAGCGCCAGCAGCCACGAGTAGAGTTGCAACTCGCTCAGCTGCTATATACGCAGTTTTCTGTCTCGTTCAGTTTCCTACGCCGGTGACCACGGAGTGCTGCACCCGCTTTACGTCGTATCACGCCATATTCGCGTCCTACTTCAGGGGGCTTTATATGGCCCGATATTCTACTAGCCACAAAGAGCCACGTGTACAAACGCGTCAACACGATGCGGAGTGGGAAAGAAACAGTAGCCTACGGGAAGCCGCCAAGAGGTTCCACAGCAAGTGTCGCTCTGAAACGACGACTATACGCATGAACTAAAGACTATAGTGAAAATTTGTTCATTCGAACTGAAATAATTCGAATTGGTAGACAATTCGAACTGTACGATTTGGTCCAGGCCGAGCTCCCATGGAAGTGTATGTGTAAAGATGCCCGTTAATTCGAACGCGAGTAGCCTCAGCCACGTATAATGCGAACTACGCACCTATATATACGGCCGGCAGCTTGGTGCATGGCGCACTTGCAAGAGAAACGCATCCGCTGTCAACACACGATGTCCGCGTCGCCCAGGGAAATGAGAGGCAAATGGAGAGAAAAGTGCGATTGGATAAAAGCAATCTAAAACACCCATGCGGACCGTTTAGAAGTAGCTTTATTTTCCGGACTACGTGGATGTGGACACGAGTTCAGGATGTGGGGCGTGCTAACAGGTGGCAGTCATTTTCTGAGGTTAGACGCGTGGAACCTGTCGCTGCCATAGACCAGAGGAGAGGGCGGGCGAAACACCAGTGCGGCCATCGCTCCGAAGTAATGACCGGATAGAATGTCGCACGTCTTTCCTTCAGTTCTGGCTTATACGTGAAAATGAGGCCTTCCGCAAACGCTCGATTGTTTGCGAAAAAAAGTGCCGGCTTTCGATCCAAGGGATAAAGGCAGACTTCAGTCGCGGACTTCACAAGCAATTAATTGCTGACCACTGCTCTACTGCTCCAGTTGCATTGTACAGCTTTTGTTCTTTGCTTCGTTAGTTCGAACTTTTCACTAATTCGTACTGAGGTGGCGTCCCCTTGCAGTTCGAATTAGCGAGCTCTTACTGTAATACGTTGCGGGTTTACGTAAACATACCAAATGTATTTGTAATCGCCGGCGTTTCCCGTCTGCTAGCGAATAACCAAGCGACATGGATAGCGGGTATGAAAGCGGGGAAAAGACTGAGTGGAACACGCCCGGCTAACCCAGTTAACCTTCTGGGAAAGGGGTGGAAAAAAGCTCAACAGCTCCAGCATGGACAATATATATATGAAGTCACTGGAGTATTGATTGATTGATTGATTGATTGATTGATTGATTGATGATTGATTGATTGATTGATTGATTGATTGATTGATTGATTGATTGATTGACTGTATTCACTTTGTAACAGGGTGATGAGACAGCGAGATCAACGCCCTCTTTATTCGCCGCTCGTCCTCAGCGGCTGTTGAGAGCGTTGACCGACTGCGGAATTTCGCGGGCCCAGTTAACGCTCTGTAAGGATAACCGAAGGCTGTGGTATAGGCGTCTCAGCAGAGCGCTCGGCTTTTTATTATTGCCTGTAAACCATAGCATCGGACAATGGTATTGGTCTATTTGTCTGATACAACCAATAGCTATTGGTATAGTAGACCAAAGCACCAATTTCAATTCGTCTATTGGACCAACTGGTCTATAGGAAGCTGTATAGCTTCCATTTGTAGCAGTAGGGCTTCATTGAGGTGAATGTCAAACTTTTCTTCGCAGTCTATTGGACCAATACATGCCACTCTATCAGGCAAATAGATTTTGTATTGATCCTATATACCGTAAAAACCCGCGTATAATACGAGGTTTTTTTCCAAATTTTACTATGTAAAATTTGTGCCTCGTATTATATGTGGATCCCAAAGTTTTCAAGCCGAAAATTTGCACTATCGGTTTCGGTTTCAGCGGAGGGTGCGCAATTTTGCGGTGGCGTTAGCTGGCTGCTGCTTCCCTCAGCCGGCGCCATTTTGATTGTTTTGACCACGCGAAGGATCGGCACGTTCACCACAAGTCTGTCACGATGTCGGGTGCACGAAGGCAGTATTCGGCTGCTATTAAAAAAAAGTTAATTTAGGAGCCGAGACCATCAGGAATTTCCGCTCAGGACGGCAGTTCGGCGTCACCGAAGGCAGCATTCGCGGGTGGAGAAAGCAACTGGTGTTTGACTGGATAAAGTCTGTGTGGTGTCGGCGGCCTGGAGCACTGTTGGGGGTTCCCGTCAGTGCTCGTGTTGGACGCCTTTCGCTGCCACCTGGCCGATTCCGTGAAGAAGTTGTTGCGCGAACCCCGCACCGAACTCATTGTTGTTCCAGGAGGAATGACATCCCAGCTGCAACCGCTAGGCGTTTGCGTCAACAAGCCTTTCAAAGATTGCACCAGGTCCTGCTACCAAGAGTGGATGAGGTCAGGAGACCCGTAAGTGACAGCTACCGTGTGGCTGACGCGGGCTTCTCCTGCGGTGCTTTGTGGCTGGATCGCGGATGCGTGGGCCAGCATCCCAGAGGAGCTCGTCAATCGCTCTTTTAGGAAATGGGCATCTCGAACGCCCTTGACGGTGAGGACCACTTTCTGTGGGAAGACATTTCCGACAAGGCGACTTTAGGAGACAGCGGCAGCGAACCTGGCGATGACGAACGGACGTCGGGAGACAGTGCCAGCGAGAACTGGCAATGACTGAACGGTAACTGCAGTGCAAATAAATGTTTTCTGTGCTCTTTACCTCGCATTATATGCGGATGAAAACTTTTTTTCTGATTTTACTGTCCTCGAATTACACCTCGTATTATACGCGGGTTCGTATTATACGCGGGTTTTTACGTATACTGAAATAGAACCAATAGCCTGACCTATAGGACCAATACATTATTTCTATTGGACCAATACAAATTTTTATTTGAATTTTCGCTAGGGCAGGCTCACCGAGCGAGGCGCACCGGTCCCGATCAGGTGCCGTCGATGTCGTGGGCTGACGGGAGGGAGCCCTGGGAGCGAAGTGCGGCCGCCCAGCAACCGACGATCCCAGGAACGAGTCGGTGCCGAAGGGACCGCCGCTCCACGTGCTGTCCAGCGACAGCTGCGTGTACAGCGGCTTGGGTACCGCGAAGGGACAGCCACTGGGGTCGTTGCAGCACTTGAACGAACCCAGGCCCGCGACGGGCCCTCCCCATGGCTTGCGCGGGGGAGCCGCCGTGGCTCCGAGGTCGCTGTCCGCCGCCACGCTGCAACCGTCTCCGTCCGGCCGCTGGTGCTTGGAGAGGGCTGTCCGCCGCAGCTCCTCGCCAATGGCGGCGATGCTGGCGGTGACGTCCTCGCCCATTCCGCCGTCATCCGCGAACGCCGCGTTGTCGGACGAACTCGAAGTGGCCGGCTTCTCCGCAGGACGCTCTTGTCGTGCGGAGAAAGAAACCACGAACGCGCTGGTTCACTAATCTCTGAGAAGATGTGTACAGTCTTCGTCAAAATTTTTTAGGCCATGCCGAAAGTGATAGGCCGCAAGAAATTAAAAGTACAAGCTTACCTCTCGAGCGAGCCTGAAACGCTTTGTCCCGCCAAGCTAGAGAAAAAGCCTTTCTTTGTTAGTCTCATAAAATATTTCGGTCACAATTAAGCGTTAAGCTAATGCTTTGAATTCTTTCTCGCCCAGAATCCTTTACGTGGCATAGAAAAATTTGACAGAAACTGTGCACTTGTATACGTAGACCAAAACCGTGACCTCTTCCTGCGTTAGTGTACCAAAAGCAGTGGTTAAAGTAAAAATTACAAGACCAAAATGAAATTGGCCTCCGAAATGCTTGGCGCATAAAGACGGCAGCGCTTCTGCCTGCTTCCCTTACCAAGTAACGCCCCTCCTTTCCACTCCCTCCTCAATTATTCCTCATGTCATTCCTCCCTTTTTACTCATCTTGCCCCTCTTTCATTTTAATCTCCCCTTCGGTCCCCTCGAGTTCTTCCCGTTCCAATCCTTCCACCCCTTCCCCTTCACTTTCGCTCAACCTCTCCAACCCTAATATAGACATAATAATTTGGCCTCAACCAGCACTAGCAATATCACGTGTGCACGCGATGCCTCTTTGCAGACGGCATAAGATACCAATACCAGCATTTGCACATGGCGAGCGCAACCTTCGCCGAATATTTAAGCATATTGATGCTCAATCGAAGAACGTATCTGCCACCGACTAAACTATCACTAAAAAAGAACAGTGCACTCTGAGAAAACTACGGACAGACACACTACCCACACTGGTTAAACTACACTGTTAGTACGCCACGTATATTCCCCCTTTGCCCGCACAGCCAGGAGAGGGCGGACGCGCACCACACAACATGGGCATTCCAGTCCACACCAGCTAGTATACACCCAATCACAAACACGTCAAGGGAGAAGTGGGAGGCAGCCCCACACTGTGGTCTCCCTGCCTGCTAGCGATGGCTGGTACCGAAAGCCACAGCAGTATTGGAGACCATGGAATCGTGGACTTATAGCGGTCAACTACTTCCCTCCCTCTTTTAAATACAGATATTTAAAGAATCATAGGCAAGAAAAGCAGGAGGGTTGTCAGGGAGACAGAGGAAGGGGGCTGTTCTTCGATTCTAACCCCTGGTTTTAAAACGGTTCGTATTCTCTCTCTCAAAACTTGATTCCTCAACACAACCCCATCTACGGTACACAGCAGACACGGCGTGAGATATTAGCTTACTCGGGGACGCCATGTCGACACGCACTGTAGTCCCCGGCGAGGCTTCTTATAACACCGGTTGTCACTGGTCAGGACGCCGCTCGCCTCGAAGACGGAGCGGTGATGCGGCAACCGATAGTCCGCGACCTGCGCGGGCCGGCAGTTCACGAAAACAGCGGAGTCAGGTCAAAACAAGAACGGCTAACCTTCGAGCCCCTCTTCTAACCAAATCTGCACGCTCGTATACGTCTCAACGCATCGGCGTCACCGTTCCTATATACGCTCCATTTTAAGTCAGAGAGGGATTTACCGTGGACGTACATTGCGAGTGGAATGGTTGCAAATATTTCGTTCTTCGCAAGAGACAACGTAGGATGAATTCGCATCCCCACGACACCGACAAACCGGACAAGCAGCTTAGCTCGATTTAACTCTTCATGGCGTATAACAGAGCGGAACTACATGGGGAGCGGAACTCCATCGAGACGTCCTAAAAAAGGCACTTGTTACTTATACAGGCACCTGTAACTAACGTAACCACCGTTAACGGTGATCGCTAACGGCATCAAAGATTAGATTAAAAAGATCGTAGATACTCCAAGAGGCATTAAGCCACTATCACCGACCACCTAGAGTCGGCTGCACTACTATGTATAATTGCCTTGCTGGGTTTTCAGTTTTCAACGGGCAACATAATCAGCCTGGTATCAAAGCATAAATGTCCTAGAGCATTTTATTGCATACCTTTATAAGACACTAAGCGCTACTTCTATAACATCCTCTCTAATAGAGGCTTCACCCAAACACAGAAATACATTGCTAGGAAATGCTCTTTCAGGCAGGGTCATTGTGAGCGTTCTTTTGAAAGTTCTAGTACCTTTCATCAACGGCCCTTTCTTTGGCGGTGAAAGTGGGACACATCAAGCGTTACAGACGGAGCTTCCTCGTCACGTCCACCTAGAAATGACGCACTTAGAAGAGGTGCCAGGAATGTGTGCGACGCAATCCACTCACTGCTCCCATTACTCCTATACACTGTCTGTGTGCAGCAAGCGCCGTTAGACTATAGCTCATTCCACAAGCTACGTGCAACACTGTGGAGGCTACGTCGTTCTCAACAGTTCGCCCACTGAGGGCGCCTAACTCACCGTGAAGGGGGTCGTGAAAGGACATTTCCTGCTCCCCTCTCGGAAGGTGGAACCGGATGGCCTTGGAACCTGTTGTAAGTTAGGCACCCTCAGGGCCCGGACTGTTGACAACAATATAGCCTCCACAGTGCTGTACGTAGCTTGTGGAATGAGCTATAGTATTCGGCGGTACGCTTTTATTGGAATGTTCGGCGCTCAGAGTTCACAGAGAACGCTGCCTAAGGACACTTGGCCAGCTGCAAGCGGCACACTTCGATCTTTGGCGGCTCCATCCACGTGAAGCTACACCTCACAGACGGCACCTGCTTGACACTCCGCAGATCTTTATTAGAGAAGCAAGTATAGAGGAGTGTTTTTAGTTGCCTTTATTTTCCACTTCATCCTCTCCCGCTCATTAAATCTATCGAATTTCGAACTCTTGTACAAGGCGTCGGACCATGTCAAGAGGGCCTACATGTTTCCAATAAACTTGTGCTCATTTATTCGTTCATGTTGCAAGAGCACTTATACATCAGCTGCGCACACAGTTTGAGACACACTTCGCAAGTATCTCATAACGGATTAGCCCCGTACCTTTCCCGAAAGCGGATTCATTGTCCTCCATGGACATGTCAGTGCCGGCTGCAGGTCATGACGTAACAGCCAGGTCATAGTTCTATTTCCGAGGGTACCGGGCGGTCGTTCGCTGGTTCAGTGGTCTGGACTTTCTCTTGTCATGTGCATTAAGATCAAGCGGGCAGCACACGCAGGGGCCGCAACTCGAAGCACGGTTTCACAAGCACAAGAGCAGCCACTGTATGTTGTCGAGGCCAATTGACGAATATTTTTTTTTTTTTTGTACCAGAAAACTGGTGTGGCATAATATTACTTCGTAGTTGAAAGGTTGCGATCAGAAATGGGCGCGGCAATTAACCCAGTCGAAAATAACGACAAGAAGAATTCCTGTACTTTGTCGTATTTTTTGTGTCGTACTGTCGTCTTGTATTCTTGTGTCGTGATTCTGGCAGCTGGCTATGTCCCGACAGCATGATGGCTGTGGTAGCGACAGGAATTTCTATGGTGACTGCAGAAATGTGTCGCTGAGAAAATTGACTTTGTCGTTACAACATAAATGTGTGTCGTAGCAACAGATGGCTTTGTCGTAACAACAGCGCTTCAATTGTAACAACAAAGCTTTTTGTCGTACGACAGGAATTCTTGTTAGGTTTGTGCGGTATTCCTGTTGTCATTTTAGAGTGTGAAGCACTAAGCCAGGGAAAAGCAACAGAACCTGAAAGCTCAGTTGGCGGCGCTTCAGTGGCTAAGGCGTTGTGCTGCTGAGCCCGAGGACGCGGGTTCGACCCCGGCGGCGGCAGCTGCTTGTCAGGTGCGTCGATATTTCGCCGCACGTTATAGATCCCCAGGTTCAAAATTAATCCAGAGCCCTCCACTACGGCACCCAGGGGCAGTGCACAACTGCAAGGGCGAATAAAGGCCGCGTCTAATCTCACGGCAGCCGTGAGAATTACCTCCAGGAAATTCTCACGGCAGTTTCCAGAAAAGCTGGCTGGCCTAACATTCGCTGAATAATATTACGTCCTAACGTAAGCTAAAATAACATAAACTCACCGAACCTTACGTAACCTAACTGAACGCATCATGACCTACCAAAATCCACCCCAACTGCAACAAACCTAATCTAACCCAGCGCAACGACACACAACACAACCTATATTAAACGTAATTCAAACCATTCTAGAAGTCCTGTGCGTCGATTTCTTGATATAGTAAAAACCAGAGTAAAGAAAGCATAAACAAAATTACGATGACCGAAAAACTCCGAAAGCTAAAAAATAAACGTCGGAACGCCGGACTCGACCCTTAGCCCTCTCGTTTAAAAGCCAGTACTATATCATAGAGCTACACGGGCAGCTGCAAACACGGCTTAGTTTAGTACAAACACATCTTAGTTATATTTACTCCAAAGAACCTCCGGGTAGCGTACTGGCATGAGAAATTTGATGGCAATTCTCACGGTTACCGTGATGATAGACACTACCAATAAATAATGTACGAGCCACACATCCCTTTCCCCCCTCAGGGTGTCTCCAGCGCCTAAAATTGTTTTCAGTGAGTCCCGGAACGCAAAACCTACGCTGCTACCTCACTAATAGAAAAAGAAAACACCTGTGACCGCGCACAAATATTCCATTAACGGCCAACTGCACTCAAATCTCCCCTCAGACAAATTTACATTGAACGTAGGGCGCGTATCACCGAAGCAACTGGGACATGAATGACAGCCCCACTAAATGCGTCGTAATGAGTTATAAACATTTAAAATAGCTCCGTCCGCCGCAGCCGACGCTGCACCTGCCGGCGGATGGCGCTAACAGCCATGAAGCGGAAGTGACATTGCGGGCGGCCCTGTGCATTTTCCTCCGGGGAGCCTGGAGAACCGGTCGAGCTCCGCTGAGCGCGCTTTTACTAGGACTACGGCGAGGGCGAAGCGTTGCGCGCAGGCCGCCGCTCGCCCGCCGATTGGGCCGGTTGGAACGTCACTTCATCCTGGCCGTAATGGCCGCGCCGTCCTCAATTTCGCTTTCAAAGTCTCCGATTTTGGATGGTCGTTTGCGCCGTGGATACTCGTATTTCAGCTGTCATGTATTGTATCTTGCTGTATTTTAGGCAGACTATACGAAAAAAAAAAACGTTTTCAGGACGATGGAATTTTGAGTAAAGTTGGCCTTTAAGGCGCGGGCAGAAACAGGGATATCATACGCATGCACGGTTACTGGTCCTTCGAAGAAATCACGCAGCACTACCGCCTGGGACGAGCAATGTACCCTCCTCCACACAAAAACCTCACAAAAGATAAAGAACGCCGCCTTCGTGGCATCCAAACAAACACCTTTCCCCACCCCTCTAGAGCCCATATTCCGGCCCCCACCCTTTACTCCTCGCAATGCCGCTTCTGCGAGGCTCCGGGCAACCTCTACCATATCATGTGGGGCTGTGATAAGACCTCCCCCCCCCCCCTCCCCCAATCTGCCCTTCCCCTCCCTGAGCACTGGGAGAGAGCACTGTCCAGCTCGGACCCTGACGACCACCTTTGGCTCGTGAAGAGCGCCCAAGAAGCCGGACGGTCTTAAGGGGTCCTGAAATAGGGACCCTAGACTAACTGCTCCATGGGGACGTTTATTCCTCCTCCTCCTGCCCTACTGAATCGCTAGCCGCTGTAGCGCGCATTCATACCACCAAGCTGCCCGACGGGACGGCAACGGAAACGCTGAAAGAGTGTCAGAGAACATCTGACGGCGCACGTGATAATAAGAGCTGGAGGATTTCGACATAAACACAGTCGCAACACACCTCCCTGAGGTCTGGCAGTCAGTAAATAAAAACTCTAAGGACTCACCGCTTGGTTCCAGGGGCGTGGACCAAACAGCCGCTTCTTCCTCGTTGTCAGCTCGTTGCTCGTTGGATAGGAGTCGTTGACGTGCCGGAGACACAGGCCGGGCAACTCCACAAGCGCACTTCCCGCTATGGCTTCCCAGGAACCGAAACTTGAAAGACCTTGCGTGCGCCCACGGAGTACGATTGGCTAGCGCGGTCGGGATCGGAAGAAATGAGGGTGAACGCGCGCGAGAGGGAGATGCACGGGCGTTGTGCGTGCTTTCTCGCCTTCCTTTTTGTCTTTGAGAAAGCCGTAAACCCATGCTCGCGGGATTAGCCGATGCATGGTAGAGCATCCGACGTGTCCAGGGGCGTAGGCAAGGGAGGTTGGGAATGGGTCGTTTGTCACACTGCTTTCCAATATAAATTCCTCGGACTAGTTAAATATCCTTAAAGGAGCCATGAAGACAAAATACAAGTTTGTTTTATTCGAAATATTTCGTGTTTCATAGTGTCACCAGCGCCTGTCGCGACTTAAACGATGCTTTATTCACTGATAAATTAATAAATTTATGTCAAATTTTTTATTTTCCGCTAAATCGTGTGGTGTTTTCGTGGTCTGCAATGACATCACAGGAACCGACCTCTCTGCAGCCTTGTTTACCGAAAGCCTTGTTTGCCATTACTGAACGGCCATACTGGAAGCCCTAAATCGAATAGGGGGCGGGAAGCGCATATACGATTTCGTCCTGGCCTTCCTCACGAAACCGAACGGCTACTGTGGCATAGAAGACTTGAGATCAGAGCCATTCACTCAAACCAACAAAGGAACACCCCAAGGTTACATCATATCACCGCTTCTTTTCATCATCACAATGTTAAAAATAGCACACAAGCTCAGAAAACTCCCAGACATCGGTCATGTGATCTACGCAGATGACATCACGATATGGGCAACAGCTGGATCACGCCAAACCAAAAACCCAAAAACCTACAAAACGCCATAATTGAGTAGTCAAGCTTGCAGCAAGAAATGGTCTGAAATGAGCACAGAAAAATCGGAAGTAATTAGAGTGCATTGCACGACAAGGCAGCCCGTGAAACCACAATAAAGCTCACCGTTGGAATGGAACCAATCTTGGAAAAACGACAAATACGAATTCTCGGAATGATAGTTCAGAGCAACGCCAGAGCAGACGAGACTATATCCAGACTAAAGAAACGACACTACAGCTCGCCAACATTGTTCGCAGGCTCACGGAGAAGAGGAACGGCATGAGAGAAGAGGACACTTTACGCCTGGTTGAGGCACTGGCCATAAGCAGAATCGCTCACAGCCTGCCATACCAGAACCTTACCAAATCAGACAAGGAACAAGTCAACATCATCATACGAAGCGCCTACAAGGCAGCCCTGACCCTTTCCCGTTTCCACCGCCACCGAGAAAATGGTTAAACTGGGTCTTTATAACACCTTGGCAGAAATAGGGAAGCCACCCTTTCAGCTCAGAAACAACGTCTGGCGAAAACGGACAGGACGAGCCATACCGCGGGCGGTCGGAGACCCACCGGGAAGGGAAATCCTAGAAAGGGAGCACGATCTAACGCCAGAGCAGCGGAAACATATAAAGACCCTAGAAATAAAGACCCTCCCTAGAAATATGCACCCAGAAATTCACAAGGAGAGGAGGAAGGCTGACGGACCTCATCCGGAGAAAATTTAACAGTCACGACAATACAGTGTATGTCGACGCGGCACAAAGAGGGAGAAATTTTAGACTGCCTCTCCCAGAGAAACGCCACAGTCAACAAGCCGAAGTGGCTGCAATACTTTCGGTTATTCGGCTAGGAGAAAAAGAGCAAAGAAGCCTTAACATCGTAACGGACTCCCAAGATGCGACACGACTAATTACCGCTGGAAGAATACCCAAACAGCTCAGATACATACTGCCACAAAAAATGTCAACGTTCCATAACATCACCTGGACCATGGGACATGAAGGACTGGAAGAGAATGAGGCGGCAATGCGGCTGCGCGTGACATACTAGGCAGCCGAGGGGACCGCCAAGTGCCCTTACACAGCGCCCACCTATGGTGAAACCCTGCGCATATTCTGGCAGCTGAGGGTTCAATTCCGAATCCGCATAAAGACCTCACGGCCTCGGAAGCTCAAATACTGCGAAACATCCAGATAAATACGTACGTACACAAATCCAGATAGAGACCTTACGAAAACTGTAAGAAATGCGGCGAGACAACCACGCTGTTCCACGCCACATGGTCCCGTCCAATCATACGGGAACAGGCACCAGTAACTCCTCAACGCAGCCTACTACACTGGATACAGGGAGGCAGCCCTGGCAAGCTCACCTCTACAGGACCAACTCAACCTGCTGGAGAGAGCGAAGACAGGCGCACTAGCCACTGGGGCCCTGGACCTAGGGTTCCACCCGTGAATGCCACTCCCCTCTATCCCCTACCCCATTCCCTCCTTTTCCTATTCCTCAAAAAAGTTTGTTCAGTCAGTCAGTCAAGCCGTTTTCTGCCTCTGGTTTGTTTTTGACCGTATTTGAACCTGGCTTGTTTTTCTTCTGGGAGAAAATAATCGTTTCGTGGAACAGAGTGCTCGCTCGACAACGATGGTCGCGTAATTGCCTGCGTCAATCGGCCACTGTCGTCTAAAACTACCCCAAAGCCCCGCAGTCCTGTGCAGCTAAACCAAGCATAGTTCGCGCAGTACCAACAGCAGTACGCATGGGTTCTTCTGTTTACGCGTGCTTTTCGTAACTTGCACCTGTTTGTCCCATCATTCTTATTGCTTTGTAAAGAATGTGCCCTAAATTTAAGCGCAAATAGCTCGTTCGGCGAGCTTACAAGATCTTCCTAATTTGCGTTTGCTTTTTCCGACCTCCGCCAATCGCAGAGCTGACCCAATTTTTTACCAATATCACAGGAGCGTGGGCCGTTCGGTTGATCAGCGGTGCGTGATGGAGTGATATAGGGCAAACTCGGCGAGAGTAGCCGCATGCGCACAAACGTCACTGCTGCCGTCGTCTGCTAGGCTGTTCCAAGAGCAGAGGGCCACCCCTGATTTTGTTATTCGCTTATCACACTGCCTGCCACACTCGAAATTTTTCTTCAAGCCAGGCAAGTTGCGCCAATTGACAACTGTTATCAGCGTTGCTGAACGCTACGTTCGTCCAGCGCAAGGTTCGTTCGGCAATGATCCTTACTGCTTGCCACGAAACTGGTCTTGAAGAAAGATTTCGAGTATGGCTAGGCAGTGTGATAAGCGAATAACAAAAATCGGGGGTGGTCCTCTGCTCTTAGAACAGCCTAGCAGACGACGGCAGCAGCGGCCTTTGCTTAGTGCACATGCGGCTACTCTAGCCGAGTTCGCCATATCACTCCATCACGCGGCGCCGATCGACCGAACGGTCGACGCTCCCGTGATATTTGGTAAAAAATTGGGCGGGTGTACATGCGAGACGGGTGGCTTTCCCGCATGACCTGGAACTCAAATGGCGGGTGGACGCGCAACTATGCTCCCCTAGGGGAGCTATATACAGGAATTCTAGCTCCGCGCCTGTTGCTCCCGCCCATAGAGTGTCTCACTAGCTGATATTGAGAAACTCTATGGCTCCTCCGTCGTAGTGTGGTGACGTCACGCTCCAGAGGAGAAGTCGTGGAGAGGCCTTCACTCTAGGTGGTGTTGGTTTGGGCCGATTTGGCGGCGGTGGTAGTCAGGTTTTAGTCGGATGCTGAAATGAGTGCTTCGCCTCGGACGAGGTCGGACTTTTACGTCATCGCAAGCCGCCGAGCCAACAAATTGTTCTGTCTCGTCAGGGTAATAACTTTTGTCAGCGTGAGCGAATATGCTTACTATTTCAGGACTTGCTTCTACAATATCTATAGAGTAGATTTCTGACGCAAACAAAACCACTTTGAAAAATACCCTGCGGCAGACAAAACTCTGTCCAGACGGCAGGCAGTGGCTTGGCGCCTTCTCCAAACAAACGCCTTCCCCAACCCGGTGTTGTACAACCGCTGCTACCCGGCGCTATACTCCAGCGCAAGTGCGCAATGCGGAAACAGGGCGGACCTGCAACATATATGGTCGGGGCTTGCCCCAACAAGGGATACAGAAATAAAAGGATTAAAGGTCAGAAACTAGCGATAAGCATTAGAAGCTCTGAGCAGTGGGAGACCACGCTGCTCAGCTCGAACCCGGGAGAGCAGGTCCGTGTGGTCCAGATGGCCGAGGCCGCCGCCAGGGAAGGACTCCTGGCTGCCGACTGAGGGGGGAGGGGGGCTCTCAGCAAGTTTCCTTCCCTGACTCCCATGTATGGACAAATAAATGTTGTCACTCACTTTGAGTTGGCGAAGCTGGAGTTGCAAGTCTACTTTGAGAGAAGCGCTTGATGGTGGCAAGAATGCCAACAGGAGTGTCTGCCTGTAAGCGCTTGCAGCTTTCCTTGCGCATTGTCTCGTCTTCTTTCTTCGTCCTCGTGTCGTCTGCGCTTTGAATATTCAAGTATGACATACCAACTCGCCCAAACCTTCACCTTGTTTCCTTTTGGAGTTGGCGAAGCTGGAGTTGCCAGTCTGCTTGGAGAGGGGGATGGGCGTCGGGCACCGCGGCAGGTGATTGTAGCCTCTCCCTGGCGGCGTTGTGTGCCATACGGTTGCCTTCAGCGTCGCCGATACGCCGGGATAAAAGAAAAGTACGCGAACAATACGTTCGCAATCTCGCAAATGACAAGGCAGGCGACGAAGCTGATGTCTACACCGACGCGGCTCTGCATGGAACGACGGTGGCCATTGCCTGGACATCTGCGGACCTGCTGGAATTGAATGGATCCAGGCAGTAGCACGCGCGTAGGCAGAATTTTTTTTCGGAAGGGGGGGGGGGGGGGTTGTTCTCAAGTTCCACCCGAAAGAAAAAAATTTCGGAAGTTTGCAAGCACCCTCAAAGGCTATGGAGACAAAAGACATGTTTGCTTCATTAAACATACTACATTGTCCCGATAGCACTGTTACCAGTCTTATCGCCAAGTTCAAAGGAATAGTCGAGAGAATAAATAAAACATAAGAAGCAGTGGCGACTACCCAGCCACTTTCGGGCGATTTCTCTGACATCACAGGATCTTGTTTGTACGATTGGCGCCCCGTCGACCTAAGCCACCGCCAAAAAATATTACCAGTGGCTTAGGTCGGCTATTAGGATATACGCAGCGTGAGATAAGGATCAGCTGGTTATTCTTAGCTTTCCTGGTTGCCTAGAATTAGCTTGACTATCATGTTTACTGCTCCTTCAATGACGCACACGAGGTATACGCATATGTGACACATCTATATTTATCAAGCGGCCCCGGCGCAGCGTTACCAATCACCCCAGAGCTAAGCTGGTTTCAAAGGCGCACGCCGGCGTTGCTACGACGCACGAGCCATCGGTTGCACACCCGGCCACCCCCTCGCATGATCATCAAGTGGAACGGGCCGCCACGTACGAACGGAGGTCGGCGAAGACGCTGGGCGCGTGGGGTGTGTGAGAGACGCCGGGCAGCGAGCAACGTTCTGTGCGCCATGTGACGTAACTGCTCCTCGCGCCTGCGCAGCACGGCTCTCCAGGAGCCACACGAAACTGCTCAACCTCGGCCAGTGTAGATCACGCTATAAAAACATGATCGCGCGATTCTAAAGGGGCCTCTACTTCCACTGATCATACCATTTCAATTCTAAAGCGCAGTTAACACATTCAGAGCTACGTTTTAGTGCCACTCCTGCCCGTATTACGTCCCTGTAGCGCGAAATTGGAAATTTTTGGTATTTGTTGCATTGCTTCGGTTGAAAAACGTCTTCTGTGATCGGAATGGAGCTGGGTGAGTTATGAAAGGCTAGTTCTTTGTCTTCATTTTGTCTTTAAATGGGTCCTTTAAGGTCTCTCTCATGATATTGGTGTTGATTATGATGGTATTGAGGGCCAGATAAAGTTATAAACTGGGAAAAAAATCCGCAGACCGCGTGGTGCAAATATGCACCCTTGATACGGGACGCATACTGCACGCACGGGCACCTTGTGTCGGCATTGCATTAAATGACCATAGTTTCATGTGATTACTTGCTCTATTTCAAGGTGTGCGGTATGATGAGTGTGGCCTCCGAATTAAAATGATGTAGGCCGTAAGTATTACATTTTTTATTTAGTTTCTGTTGTCCAAAATGCAGAAGAAAGTTGTTTGCTTATAAGCATACTATAGCTTCCGGTGTAAGGCCAATGGAGCTCATTCTGGGCAGTATACATCGAATCTATTCACTTGCGTTATGTGTAGTGCGGTTCTTATCTTACAAAATAAACGAGAAGCTATGAATTATGCATACAAGGAGCGCCATATCCCTAGCATTAATTTCAGCAAATACCAACCCTAAACACAAAGCCTAAGCCCTAAGCAAAAGAACTGCGCGGTTAACGGCGAAAATTACACGACCATGGCAGGATAAGCTCTCACGCAAAGCGGAATAATTCAGCCGTCCGTATTTGTCAAGCCATGCCAGCTGAAATTTCTGCTTCTATTTCGAGTATGTAACGCAGTCCATTTCGTAGCTTCTAGGCCTCAGGGCGGACATGAGCTGGTGCTTTGTAACAACGTCAACCTGGTAAACATTTCGGTACAGCCCAAATGTCTACTCTCCTGTAATGAACTCCCCCTTTGTGTGCTGAAATACTTGCATCGTGCATAAATCCCCTATAGTCTGCCTGAAGGCGCGTGCTATCTTTTCTGGGGCGGCCACCCCCTGTATACGTGTAGGTACCACTCCTGGATAAGGTAGAGCAAGTCACTGCAAAGTCCACCATTCAATCCTGTATCGAACTTTAAATTTAGCAAGAAAAAATGATAACGCAAAGACGGCGATGTCTGACAATACTCCTGCGGTTAGGCATCCTGTGTTCACGTTGAGCAAAATCTTGCTGCGTTTGCAATTTTTTCATGAGGTCTGAGGAAAGAATTATAATGAGGTCCTATCATTCCGGTTTCAAACATTAATGAAAGGACATGCTTTTTATCGGACGCGTGTGCTGCCAATGTTCAACCGAGTACGCATTGCCGGTTTTAAAACTAAATGATAAAACAGCATGGGCCGGAGTATAGGACGCATAGGAGTGTTGTAGCTTTCGTTGGAGACTCGATAAATGACAATTACGTTGGACTACCAGAAAACAGGGGGCACTGGCATGTTGTACAGGGAAGGTGTACGTGACCTTTAGGCTTGGGTCGAAGCTTAAAAAGAGTCGACATTTTGTTGCCCGCAGTGCACCAAGAAAACATGCGTAATGGCATGACCCCGCGTACATAAATGCTACAGACTACCGTGTTTCAGCATGAAACGTACAGTAATGGCATAGTTAAGGTACTCGCTTGGTTGACAGCGACCGTGATGCTCATAACAACATAATGTAAAGGAATATCCTGTTATGAAAACAGGTGCAAGTAATTTGATATAGGAAGCAGTAGGTCACACTGGCGTCTTTGTGCTTATCAGTCGCGAAAGCCACAGCTCGAAAAAGTCTAAAGCACGACTTACAAAGAGAGCATCATGCGCTTGCTTTGTTGTTCCCAGCGGCTGTCCTTGTGTTTCCCTTCCTTCGTCTTTGTCTGAGTTCGCGCTGGTTTTATCCAAGAAAGGCTGGCTATCGCTTAAAAGGTCCTTCAGGAGTCATTTAGGACGTATAACAGTAGTGGATACAGGCAGAATCACATCAGCGCGCACCCGTATGTAAATGCGGGGGGGGGGGGGGGGGTGCTGGTGTTCTTGAGATGGCTTGTGATCTGTAGCCTGTTTTCTTAATTACGACATTCGTTCTTCATGCCAAATCGACTGAGCATTGATAGAACGATACCCTTGAGCCCACAACACTTAAAAAATAGGCTAGAACGAGGTAAAGGAATATTCTACAAGAAAGGCACATTCGTTTCCTGACAGTGCTCCACATACCAACGACCAGTGCGTATGTGAACACTCAAACCGTGCCTGCAGCTAACCGGAAGAGGAACTCTAAACGATTACAACGTCATGTGAACATTAATTGTAATACGCTTCTTCCCCTTTCCTTTTCATCCCAACCCCCTCCAGGGCCTGAGGCCTCTTCCTAAACAAAGGTCATTCATTCATTCATTCTTCGCCACACGAACGAAGGTACTTCAATTGCGCACACTGCTATGGTGGTTTTAAAATTGGATGTAGCAGCGGGTGCACGCGTCGGTATGAAACGGGGTAACAAAAGTCTCGATAACGGGCACACCATGCGACAGCGGCCACCTCACATGGAGTTGCGCGACTGTAAATAAAGCAGACTACTAAAACTGCAGTGAAAACAAATATATTTTTAACTCTTCACGTACTTTAGCTGTTCATGCGCTTAACGGACAGCGGTAACTCTCCCTGTACTTAACGCTGTCCCGATAACGAGTTAAGTACACGGAGAGTTACCGCTGTCCCGATACGCTTCGAGTAAACCTCGCCAACTTTGTGCATCATAGGATACTGAGGCGTTTATATACGTGTTGAATTTACGTTTTCCCTCGTTCAAAGTTACTTATTCTCTTCTTAGTGGGCGCTCCTTTCAAAAACCAATTCAAACACTAATATTGCATTGGAAATGAAACGATATATATATTTTTTTTGGCTCGCTGACATAAAGGTACGTGACATCGTGTAAATATTAGGAAGGGATTATTTAAATATTAAAAGTCATCAGTGATCACGCAAGGATAAATCAGTGGTCAGGGGAAGAAAATGACTTACAATTGACGCCTCTTGTGTGTTGGAACTTCGAGTGCGAGCTTCGCAAAGCCAGGGCGCACCCTTGCGCCGTTGTTGCGACTCTGGCCCTGAATATACACTGCTCCGGACAGCCGCCGCCCAGAGAAAAAGCGGCTGTGGATGCAATAGAGGGGCTTTAGTTGTGACCGAGGTCGAAGATGGCCATCTGTATTTGTTACTGTCGCGATCGCCGCCTGCCTATGGCAGGGCTGGTGACCGTCGTGCCTTCACGTTTAGTCTGGAACTCGCGCGGCAAGCCGCAGCGTGCCCTTTTTGTCAACTCGCTGTTCCCCAGTTTCCTAGGTTAGCGAAAACTACCGCCGAACGAATCTGCCTAATCGCGGATGAGAAAATGACTGTCTGCAACATCGCTTTCGGTAGGGGACACGCTGTGCACGCAAGCTGAGCCCATACAATTATCCCACGCCAGGGCTCCACAGAACCGTGGAAAATAATTAAGGGGTGACGCGCGGAAGAGGGGCATACTTGCGCCTCACCAGCAAAGGCCCTCTGCCACCAACGACATTCATCCAGCTAAAGCATACGTTTCGCCCAATATGTATACGCAGACCCATCCCTTTCTTCAGTTAACTTGACTGTGACACCACCGCTTGCACGTCGTTCTGCTTACACACATAAGACCGTCTTTTCCTTTTCGGCCCTTCATCGTACCAGTCTTCGCCCATCAATGGCCGGCGGTCTCTCTTTTGTTACGCCGCCAGTCAGTGCGGACCACCCCTTGCTTTCCCGGACTTACCGCGACGAGTCAATCTCCTTTGCTAGGAATGACTCGGCCGGCCGGTTATTCTCTGTGTGGCGACATGCCACACTCAAAGGGACTAAACGCACGCCTTTGGCGCCTCATGCGCTGAGCGTACCAGAGGGCTGCCACCGGTTTTGGAGCTGCACCGCTCCGTCGCAATTATCCCGACCCGGTCGCTTCGTTTTATCTTTCCTGTAAGCGCCAGGACACGCATTGAGTCGAGAATGTTTTTAATAGTGGCACGTCCGAAGGATATGCGCCTTTGTTCACAGACGACGTACCAGGCATAACAGGCAGCACGGCGCCGGCCGGGAAAATTTCGGGGGGTTGGGGGGGGGACTCCTGGCACACCTCCTGGACTCCTGGCACACCTCCAACACATACGGCTTCGTAGAAGAGGTAGAAGTTCTAGAAATCCTGGGAGCCGCGCGGCAAATTTATGACCTTCCAGCCATCTAGCACGAAGAAATTTCGCATCATCACGGATTCCCATGTTGCTGTCCGAGAGTTAAATCGTCCTTTTCGCCGAAAAATACGGCAAACAACATCCTTATCATGATAAGAGACCTCAAAGTTCGCATTGTTTGGACTGCGGGGGGATCTGTTCAGTACCCTGCTCACGGAAGGAGCCGCTCCGTGTGTGAACCTGGGGCGCAATTTTCAGTTTCGTCCATTTTATGTCCGTTTCGAGCGAGCTTTGAATGGCTGAAAGAAGACGATCAGGTGCAACGCTGCACATCCATTGGTCAAAGGTCTTGCAAGTGCAGCCACGCCACAACTGAAATGGACATTTTCGATACGGACAACGGACAAACTCAGAATGGTGCAATGAACAAACTCAGAATTGAATTTTGTCCCTGTTGCCAATGAATTTAAATTGACTTATCACAAGCAGTCCGCCCAAGCCGAGCAATGTGCCCCGTCGGTTATTACTCGGTAAAGTGCCACGGCGGGTGCCCACCGCATCCACTTCGGGTACGGCCCCGATTTCGTCCAAATAGCACCCGGTCATAGTTGGGAGCTTCGCAGGAAAAAGCATCCGGAACAGGACGAACTAGAAGAAAGGGGCACCTGTTCCCTTTAACGCGTTTGTTGTGCTCCCACTTCCCTCAAGGTCGAAACGACACGAGGATTGTCCTCCAGAGTGATGCTAGAGACTCCTGGCAGATGCTCTTTCCGGTAAGGCGCCGTGTCTGTATCCTCAAACCTACACACGGTGATGGGTACTTTTAGCAGTAAGGTGTCAAAACGCAAAAGGTGCTGAATAATCGTTTATTGGTGGTACACTTAAGTGTTCTCACATGTACAGAACTGTAACTTCAGTAAGCGTACTGTAGGTTACACAACATTGAGTTGGAATTAATTCAGGTACTTATGAGGATTATCGTGTATGTATGAAACCGTTCACAGTAAACTTCTGCATGCCTTACTTAGGCAATGGGTGATCACTGCTTCAGGGACTCTTGTCTGCTCACTCGAACTCAACCGCGATGCAGAGCGAGTCGTTGGCGATTAAGCCGGTCAGCTCTAGCTGGTTCCAGGCCACTGGGCGTGCGAGCATCGGCCGGTTGCTGTTGTCGGGCGACGGCTTCTTGACGCACTCGAAGCGATCAGTGTCACCTGGCACTGACACGGGCAGGGTCAAGCTCTTGCGCTTGTCCACGGGGTGCACCAGCGTCAGGGTCACCTGCGCATTAGATAAATGGTCAGTGATGCAGAGACGCTGAAGACCCCCAAAATGATTGGAGTACACGCTAAACTTTTTTACACCCTTTTAACCAAAAAGGGTGGAGCATAAGTGGAAAAAGTGTGTTCGGAGGCCTTTAGACCCTTTTTCTTGAATCTCAACACCTTTTCCTAGCTCTACACCCTTTTTGTGTGAAAAAAAATGGTGTTCATCAACTTCAACACCCTTGTTTTCGTAAGGTGTAGAAAGGGTGTGGAAAAGGTATTCAGCTATTCATTTAATAAGGCCTTGCTTGGACGCATAATAGCACCGTAAAGACCAAGACATCCTCCTCATATACTTCTCTACTCGCAAGAATTTTTCAAACGCAAAAAAAAAATTGCTCATATGCAATGATCGCTCGATGCAGTGCACCTCAAGCCCCAAGTTTAGCTTTGGCACGTGAAACACCAATTTGAACCTTCAAAATTAAAAAGACTATACTCGTGTGGCGAAAAGGGTGTTTCCCGACTTCAACACTCTTCGCTTTTTGTATGGTGTTTAAACGGTGTGAAATAGGTCTTCAGTTGCAAAAGGAGGACAGCGGAGCTGGGGGTCGACCTAATTTCTTCCGGTGTTGCTAAGTTTTGTTATGTTTGCTAAGCTCTGCAATGTTCTTGCGAAGCTAGGATGACCGCTGAGGGGTGAGGCCAAGTTTAACAGGATTTACAATGCTGTTCCAGTGTGCCCCCCCCCCCCCTGCCAGGGGATCTAAAGGGGAAACAAGCTAGGTCGACACCCCGCTATGCTGTTTCTCCAGCCCTGCACCACCATTGCAAGCTGCGCCACTTTGCCTTTTAGAATCCAAAAAGGACTAGTACATTTGAAATGGTATAGCAAGAGGTGCGCATACGCATACGCCCCTTGTGCTCACACTCTAACAAGCTCGAAAGCCGACTTCACTGTTATAATACCCTATATTCGGTGGTGCACCCTTTGCAGGTGCCGCAGTTCCTCGTATTTTTTGCTAACGCCACCAAAACTAGCTCAAGCTTAAACAGCTTCACAGGTAATAAATTATGCCAATTCACATTTCTTTAAACATCGTAAGGTACAAAACAGCCCACGCTTGTAAAAAATGTTTAGTCCACCCGTGTAAACAGGTACAAAATGCCTCCAAAGTTGGAGGTCTCTTCACCTTTTTTTCTTAGTTGGCGGTCTTTTCTTACACCCTTTTTCTTAGTTTCAAACACCCTAATTTGTAGATTTACACCCTCCTGAGAAAAAGGGTGTTGAAATAATGAACACCATTTTTGAAGGGTGTTGAGGTGGCGGGGAATAAATATTTGTTTGGTATTTAATAAAATTCTATAAGTTATGAAACATAAAAACTACCTCGTGATTAAAAAGTTCTTGTAAATCTGCGTATTGATTTGTATATTCTCATAGTAAAATCCAGTTCCAAAATTAGTGCCAAAATATGTTTTTTTTTTTGCGACAACCCCGCCGACTCGATCGGGGGGCTTTCCTCTGTTGGATATAAAAGCAAGAAGAGCACGTGTATTACTAAGTACGCACTCCCTGTACCGCTTGCATCCTATTGGTTTCCTTGCTCAACGCATTTGTGTTCCAAGTGTAACTTGTGTGTATTGACTGTTTGTGTCGAATCCTGCGCGCTCCGCCGATTCACACTGCCACGCGTAGCTGCTGCCGTGGCTTCACCCTTGTTTTAGGGTGTTGAGCGACCTTATACCCTTTCCTTTGGGTGTTTACACGAACACCCCTTTTTAATCCATACACCACTTTTTCTCCAAAACACCTTTTAAAGGTGTTCGCCATGGGACAAGATTCTTGCACCCTTTTCGGCCAAAAAAGGTGCGAGAAAGTTTAGGGTGTAATTTTTAAAACAGCTTTAAATTGGTCATGAAGACAAAATACTACCTTGGTTCGGTGAAAAGATTGCTTTGTCACGGTAACATAGATACCAATTGTATTGCAAACTTCAAGGAATAACACATATTCCAGAAAATATATAGTAAAGGTTGTAGGTTCGTTGTTCTTCCTTGTTGTTGATGATGATGATGATCTGTGTTGGTGCCTGATGGTGGCGGCACTTGATGGCACGACGACGATGGTTGATGGAGGGTTTTCAAAACTGTATATTTACATAGAAGATATATACAGAATATTGACAAACTGAAGATAGAGTTAACAAAGTAAGCAATAAAATGGGTTCCTAGGTCAGCGACAACTTTGTGCACGCGGCACCCCCGTCAGCGACGGACCCTGACCTAAGACTACCCAAGTGGTGAGATCCTCCCTAGCCTGACCTGGCTAGCCCGGCAATACGCCGGCCGTGCATAGCACATTAAACCCTGAGGATTCGACCCCGAGACCTCGTGTCTCGTGGTTTTAATGGGTTACTTAGGCCCCACCCCCGATGCACAGGCCAATCAGCATCCCTTGGCGATCTGATTGGGCGGGTTACCACATCCGGGTTTAAACCGCGGTGGGCAACGCCCCCCGTAACCCTGAGACATCGGTCACCCTCTCTCACAACAGGAAGAAGGAAAATATCAAAAGCAAACCAAACAAACACAGCAAACACTCAAAAACCCGCGAAAACAGGTGCAAGCGCCAAGGACACGATTCCACGAACGTGGTCTGCATGCCTGTTCCCACGCATCTCGTCCGAGACAGGACAGCTACTCAAGCCAGCTGAAACCCATAAACATCCGCCTTAACGACCCGGCGCGTCCCCAAGATTCTCCGGCGTTGACAGGCGATGCCCCGTTAATTGGACCGTGGGCCAGAAACAGCGCGTAGGGACAAAAGGACACGGCGGCCGGCTCAGGCGTCGCCTCTGCCGCGCCCATCCCGGGCCGCAACGCGCGCTCCCTCGCCCGCCTCCGCTCCGAGCGCGCACTGGCCAACAAAAGGAAAGCTATCGCCGTAAATCGGCCACTGTCTAACCCAGTTGACAGCTCCACGCATCCCGTCTGCCGCCGCTGGACGGACCAAATGGTTTTACAACCTGCTAATGGAAACTGCGGTGGGCCCCGAGCCAGCGGCCGCCATGCCCCCGGGGTTCCATTTGAGTCGCCAGGCTACCAATGTTTTCCCACGGCTACACCACGCACTTCGGCCAAAACAACGCGACAGCGCAGCTGCGACCCCAGACAATGTGTCCTTCCGCGAACGGCATGACCCAGAGACCGCTTGCTCTTAACGAGCTGGCTGCCATAAAGTCATTCATTCCCACTTCTCGGAACCGCCGCTTCCCACGCGTTCGACTTTGCAGCGTCGCTGGCGCCTGGAACCCCTACATATATTTAGTGGCGACTCTCCAGCCACTTTCTGGCGATAGGAGGGCCGTTCCAGCGCGCGCCGATCGGAGGGCCAATCGCGCTTCAGAATCTATTTCTGGCTTCGTTTTCAAGTACAGTATCTTGAGTGCGAATATGCCTGAATTCATCCCAGTCGGTGATGTATGACTGCTTGGGGTGCGGCTTCATACGCTGAGCGAGAGTGGCCTTACAGGTTCTCCTAAAAAATCCGAGCTGCTCGTTTTGCCACCCAAAAGAGCAGCCCGCACAACGTCAGACATCTCTATTAGCGGTTATTCAGTCCCGGAAGTTCAAACACTAAAAGTTCTCGGGCTCCTCATACAACGGAATCGAACCAATACACAATTCGTCACCCAGTTAACTAAGCATGTTGTCCAAAAAATTGGTCTCATAAAAAGGATTGCCAACCGCCGGCATGGGCTGTGTGAGAGAGAGAGAGAGATCACGACTCATTCAGGCCTTCGTGATCAGCAGAATAACATACTCCCTCCCCTACCTTCATGCCAGTGCTGCTGAGTTTCAAAAAATCAATTGCCTTATCAGAAAAGCCTACAAAGCGGCACCTCAGATACCCGTGTACTCTTCCACTGCCAGATTAGACCATCTGGGTATCCATAATAATGCCGAGGAGCTTATGGAGGCGCACCTGACAGGACAAATAGCCCGCCTATCCACTACCTCAACCGGTCTGCACATCCTAGACCGACTCGGGATTCGTGCCCCTACTTTTCCCGCTCATAAATCCCCCATTCCTCGCGCTATTCACGCTCGACTTGTCGTCCGTCCTGTACCACGCAACATGCACCCTCTGTATCATGCGGGTCGCAGAATGCAACGAGCGCAGGCTCTTCAGTGACGCCTACCTGTAAGACCAGATATTTTATACGTGGATGCGGCAGAATACCGCCACCACGATGCTTATGCTCTGGCCATCGTGAATCGGCCGGACGACCCCCCGTTATGCTCCCTTACAGTTCGCACCCCTTGCCCTGCCACGGCGAAGGAGGCGGCAATTGCGCTCGCCCTGTCACAAAGGCCGACCCCCACGATCGTAATCTCTGATTCAAAGACGGCCGTTCAAAATTTCGCCCGTTGTCTCATTTCGCCACTGGCACTCAAAATTATCGCTCAAAATCCTCCAACTTCCCCGGTAGAATTGCTATGGACCCCGGCGCACTCGGGACTCGGGGGGGAGGCGGCCCATGACGCGGCTCGAGGATTCACAATCCGAGAGGGAGGCAGCCTAGTTCCTTACCACGGGGCCCGATCCGCCAGAGACCGCCTAATTGCGTATCATGACATACTCACACATTACCGCCTCGCCCGCCGAAAATACCCCCCGGCGCATCCCCAGCTCAGCAATGAGCAAGCGCGCACCTGGCGACTTCTTCAGGTTCATTCCTTTCCCTGCAGGGCGGTGCTCCATCACATCCACCCTTCCCTCTACCCCTCACCCCATTTCCCCGCATGTGGCCAGCGCGCCACACTTGCCCACTCTATGTGGGCATGTCCTTCCAATCCCTTCCTATAATCACCCGTGACGAGCAATGGGAGGGTGCGCTGGGTAGCTCCGACCCGGGCGTTCAGATCGCCTTGGTGGAACGAGCTGCCATCGTCGCCGCCGACCTCCAACCGGCGGCCACCACGCTTCCCTAACCCCAGTCGCTCAATAAAAGTTTCTCTCTCTCTCTGGCTTCGTTGGGGTATCGTCCTTTTTCTGTCGTTCATGCGTTTGTGAATGAACGAAGATAATAGAGACTACCTGATCCGGAAAGAGAATCGCTCGGCTGAACTAATGGTACCAAAAAGGCCGCGCCCAGTGGCACCAATGCGGGGATACAGCGTTCCAAAATTGCCCTTTTTTCACCCTTTTGCGCACATATTTTGTCACCGTGGCTGGCAAAGGTACTTCTATGTGCCACTTTGTGGCTGTTTTCAATGGAAAAACTTTGCAAATGTACAGATTAGAAAACAGACGCCGTACACGTGGCACTAAAAAAAAACGATGTTTCGGTCATTTTTCCGAAGTTGAAAGCCGCGTCCCCCTTTCATATATACTAGAGGGAAATCTGGCGCTGCAATCGCGGGCCGTCATGGACGTCGCCATTGCAGCTAGCGACATTCCTCGTCTACTTGGATTAGCTAGCCACGAGTCCGTGTTTGTCTCGAAGCAAATGTCAACAAAAAAGGGCAACATTTTTTTTCTTGTTCATATTGCATGAAGCTTCTAAATAATCCCTGACAACTAAATCATTTTCAGGCTTCAATTTTATAATAACAAAACAAATTTAAGAAATATTTTAAAGTAATATTGTTGCTTTTCTCCAACCAGAGACAACATTTCATCCTGTTCATGAGCCATGTCAAAAACAAGGAAACATGCCCGCCCTGTACATGACGGAACCCTCGCTGAAGTGCAGCTCCCCTGGACGGTGGTGCCAGTTTTTTCTCTAGTGTATATTAGTATGAAACTCCATGACCGTCGTGAACAGGAATAGGACTCGGGGTCGGTTCTCATGAACGAATGCACCACGGGGAAGACACAAGCTGTGGAGCGCCACTTCTATGTAGAGTGTCACCTGCAGTCCGAAGGGCCAGGCTACGAAGCTGTCCCAGCTTCCGGCGCAGAAGACCACTCCCAGCTCCAGGTAGATGAGGTCGTCCTTCATGACTAACTTGCTCTCCAGCTTGAAGGTGTAGCCCGCCAGGATGGACGCCGCAGAGAGCTCGCCGGCAGACGCGTCGCCTCGCAGCAGTGCCTCGCGCTTGTACATGCCGCCCAGGCACACGTACACCCGGTGGACGACGTTTCGGTCCCCTCCAGCGGATCTCCCAGGCACAGCCGACGGAATGTGAACCTTGGCGAGCTGACTAATAGACATGCCTTTTTTCAGTGCCTCCTGCATTAGAGTGTCACATGATTGCTTGGTCTTGGGACACTGACTCGGACGCCTCTCTCTTTCGCACACACATGCGTACGAGACTCCAAGCAAGTCCCACTATTTTTTTTTTTTGCTGGATCCGCCATAGTTTCTACTATAGGAAGCACAGATTAGAGGCGCTAAGCTGCAGCCCGATAGTGCCGAGCATTAGTACCGCCAGCAGTACTCCACCTCATTTGTATTTAAAGAGGCCATGCAGACAAAACAAAAGTTTGGTTCATTCGAAAGATTGCCTCATTAGAATCATACTGACACAACTTTACGTAAACTTCGCTCATGTAAGCTATATACCGTTGAACCTCGTTGATGTAAGAGACAAATGGGTATAAGAGACACTATTCACGCACAGTGGTTGGCTGCCCTATCTTTCCCATTAAATTGACCTCTTTTATAACAGA
The DNA here is from genome assembly GCA_013339765.2 of Haemaphysalis longicornis. Lineage (NCBI taxonomy): Eukaryota > Metazoa > Arthropoda > Arachnida > Ixodida > Ixodidae > Haemaphysalis > Haemaphysalis longicornis. The sequence continues at coordinate 161,230 of JABSTR010001070.1, read as the reverse complement.
CATCGGATGTAGAAGATTGGTTATAAGGGACAAGTCATCCTTGAACTTTAATCAATAATCTCGCTTGTAAGAGACGTTTTAACTTCAGATGCAGTGCCACCAGTCACTAATTGCAGTTGCTTCCATTCTGGAAACACAGGTGGACGACAGACGCCTGCAGTCGCTATTTATTATAACTTCAGCAAACACAAAGTGGTTCAGTCAGCTATGAAATGACGATGAGAAGCCTTGCCAATGGAAATGCAACTTACAGAAGAGGTTGAAGCTTACTGCCATCCATTGAATGGAGCGCGATCGCACATGCGGGCTCTCCCACTCGCGTAGCTCCCAATCAAGAAGCATCGCAGTTGTTGAATCCTGCAAGCGTAATGAACAGCCTGAGCACACAGCGGAAGAAGCTGTGCGCTCTGGCTCTTCATCAGGCTTGTGAACTCAACATCTACGATTCATCTTCCACAAACAAAAAAAGAAAAAAAGCTTGTAGAATCGGTTGTAAAAAACAGTGTAAAACAGTCATGAAGCAAACAAGGATTCAGAACTGTTTCATAAATTCTGGGGGCCAAACATAAATTAGAATGAATCTTTTAAAACATGCTGTAGCATTCTTTTGAGCTTATTTTAGTCATACGGTGCCCACATTGAACTAGGGTCTGATTAGTTAGTGAAAACATGGTTCCCTGCTTTCAAGGAACATCTCATATAAGAGACAGAAACTGCTCCCCGGTACGTGTCTCTTATAAAGTGGTTCAACTGTAATTAGGAAAAAAATGGAATGGCCATGCGTCCCACTAGCTCATTTCCCGCAGCAGAACCTATGATGTCATGTGAGACAGCTCTGCGATTGGCTGAGGCCGGCAAAAGCAAACGCAAATTAGACAGGGCTTATATCCTTGCCGAACGAGCTATTTGCGTTTATATGTAGGGCACATTCTTTTTTATAGCAGTAAGAATTGTGGGGTGAACAATTAAAATTACGAACGAACACGTAAACACCGAAGCAGTGGGGCACTTTGCTGGCTGACACTGCTAACACAGCCGTCGGATGCGCTGTACTTGTCTGAAACAATACTGACCAACTGACACCAGGGGCACGCTCGCTTGCGTCACCATGTTTGCCGAGTCATAGCTTAAGTTTTAGGAAACAATTACTATGAACCGTAATAATAATACGGCAGGTGTAGAAGACCGGCCACAAGCAAAGTGTGAACACTGGCACTTCTGCAGTATTGCAGCGCCATCTGTAAAAGTGGGCGATACAAGATAATAAAACGGGCACATGTGAGACCGGAGCAGCCCTGGTCAGCAGGCTTCGTTTAGTTTTAAGGCCCTGCTGTTGATATTTCACTGTCGACATCATGAAAACACATGATTTGGCTGGAGAATTGAAATTTTGACTTAAAATATTCAATTTGTAAGTGAATAAAGCATCGTTTACTGCCAAACAAGAGCTTCGGCCCTATAAAACACTAAATTTGCGAATAAAGCAAACTTGTATTTTGTTTGCATGGCCCCTAATGAGCATCTCAGATGACGCCTAAATTAAACTCAAGGTAAATTCGGGTGTAAACTCAAGGAAAGGACTGCATCAAAAGCGCACACTATTTTGCCTGTCTGTTTTTATGCCTAAAGCCGGGAATCTGAAGTCATGTTAGTGTTAGGCGCATTCTCCGGTCGCCCAAACACGTCCTCTTTGTCCTGCTTAAGAGTTCCTAATTCATTTATCCTCATTCTGGGTTCATTAAATATATGTAGGATAAGCTCTTCGCTATCTTCTATACTAGCCGCTGGCATAATTGCCGCTGGTTGAGGGGTGTGCTTGGCAGCATTTGACCTCGAATGGCTGCCCCGCGCACCACAACCAAAAGCTCAGTGGCCACTGGCTACAGCCTTCTGCTATGGGCGAGAGGTATTTAATTCAAATTTAGCGCCACGGTAATCGGAATTCTGATGGCGGTTAGCATAGAGTTTCTTAGTGAGTATACATCATGGCGTTTAGATGCAAAAACCCGCGCACATGAGGCCTTTTCTGAAAACTAAGCGAACCGCGCCGGTGGTTTACCAGTGGTGCTAAGAGAGACGGGAAAACAAAGACATGCAAGGCAGGATGGCACTACATCCACCGCTGAATCTGATTAAAGCTCAAAAATATGCATACACTCATTTTGCATCCTTCCTCGCCTACCTCTTGTCTACCAAAAGTTACCAATAGTCTCGCGCGCGTCCCAGTCTAGTCACAAGACATCCAACCTCTGAGCTCGCAGGCTGGCACGTACTGATAGGTTGTAACGTACGTATTTGTACGGTTGTAACGCGCGCCTTTTTTTCACTAAAAGCAGCCTTAAAATTTGCGTGAATGTTACAATGGAGCTCAAAACCGAAATAAGCTTTCAAAATGCCGGCTTTACTTATAATGCCAGCAGGAGCTGGATGAACAAGATTAATAAGAACAAGAAATTTCGCTGCCACAGTTGTGTGCATCAAATAAAATGTCTTCTTCCAGGTACGTGGTGTCATGTCCGTTACATCTGCGTGATAGGATCGGCGTCAAATTATTTTCTTGAATTTTTCTAAGTAAACTTACCTGCCATTAAAACCGCGGGCGCGTCACAATCGTGCAAATAAGGTACGCTACTACATGCAAGGTCCGGCAGTTCCCTCGTTCGCGCGAGTCAGACGGGCAAGCATACCATTTTCTTTCATGCAAGTATGTCCGTACCTGCAGTGCTTTCATTTCCTTTGCGTACCCATCGAAAGACTCGACGAGGTCGTTGACTTTGTCCTGTATGGCCGTTTTCTTGACCGACATCTCAGTCATCGCTCCTTCGACGACCACCTTGATCTTTTTCAGGTCGTCCAACACGGAGCCGGTTTCCGTGGGCCGCTCCATGAGCGTCCCGTCGATGCACGAGCTCAAGCTGTGCTCCAGGATGCTCATCTGAGGCACACCCCTACCGCACTTGGGGCACCTCACTTCGAAGTAGTCGCAGTCGTGCTTGATATGCTCCTGCATAGAACGCCGAGAGGAGCTGTTACCGGCTCCCATCCAACATTGACCTGGCAGCCTAAAAACCTTTTCCGAACACAACTCCTCCGCCTCTATATTTAACACTGGGCTACACGGAGTACTCAAATACCAGTAAATGTAGTAATAATCGCAACTACACTTCTCTTTTTCTACTTAAAACTAAAACTAACATAGTTAACAGCGACGCTGTTCTTGGTAGAGGCTTTTGTGGGATGAAATGTGGTAACGTGGTAGCAGCTTTATGGCGAGGCCATAGCCTAGCGAGGAGAGCCAATGTCAACCACTCATGCAGCTAGTTAAAAGAACGCCTGAACAAGACAATTATATAGGCAAATTTATAAATTACCAAATCTGGCGGCAATGTTTATACTTGTCAACACTGTTGTGCAAAAAGAAAACATTAAAGGGACCCTGCAACACTTACCATCGACTACTCGGAATGTATTTTGGGGGGAAAGTCTATTGTCCCAGCAATCTCCTCCCGCAAGAATTATGAAAATCCGTTCACTATCACCGAAACTACGCGCGATGAAAAATCGCTCATAAATGTTCCCTCTCAACTCAACCACGGACAACGCGACGAAAGCTGTGCGCTCTCTCCCGGATAGGGGGGTGGCGCGCGGCGTTCTGTTCGGCGGCCTTCGATATGTCACAGGCCGGGGAGTTTCGTCCTTTTCCCCGCAACATGGACGGGTCTATCTCCGGTCTGGTGCCACAAAAGAGCAGGCAGCCATGCAAGCGCTCAGGCTGGTAGGGCGTTTTTGGAGCAATAAACGTTTGCTATCGAGTGGGTTCGTTGAAAGTGGAATATTTAGTTCGTCACTCAAACTCCGCGCGCACTCAAAACAAAAGAAACACCAAAAGCATGCGGACAGGTTCAGACATAGAAGAGGTTCATACACAGCGCCGACGACGGCTGATCGTCACAGGAAATGCCACAATTTAGCCGCAAAGTTGACCACCGACAGCCAATAGGACAGCCAGGACAGCCATGGCCCGATTGACGTCGCAGAGGCCATGCCAGGGGTGCATAATGAGGAGAATTGAAGAGAGAACGGTTGGTTTTTCCGCGTCTTTCACGGCGATTTGCGCGCTTACCGCTTCACGTGCACGTGTAATATTTGGCTCGGGTGTTCCTGGAAGTCTAATCTAAACGTCGCGCAGGTTTACTTGCACTGCACGAAGAGTGTTGCAGGGTCCCTTTTAACATATCTGAGGCAGGACATCAATATATAAATAACATTTACATAGTTATTTTGATTAAAAACACACAGCTGCTTGATTTTTGCAATAGCGTATCACAAATCACCACCATCATCAACAGCCTGCTATGTCCACCGCAGGACGAAGGTGTCTCCCATCGACCTCCAACCGCTCTTGTCCCGCGCCTCTGTAGTCCATTCTTTGCCTCATACATTGCTTATTTCCTCCCTCCATCGAATAATCGGCCCTCCCCTTCTTCTAGAACCACCTCTCGGTATCCACTCTGTCACCCCGGAAGTCCACCGGCTGCCATCTCGCCTAACTACGTGGCCGGCGCAGTACCTTCCGGCAAATCCGCGCACTAGATTCATTGCTTAGAGGGCGAACACTGCGCTGAACGTACCATGAAGTCGGCCAGCTTTCCCATAAAGGTGCAACCGCGGCTGGAGTTCACGCACAGGACAATGCGGTCATTCAGCTGGCCTTCGGTGAGCTCCAACTCCAGCACTTGCTTCTCAACGAAGGCTTTCTTGTCCACAGGGCAGGTGCTGTCCTTCAGCGTCACCTGGCCAAAGCAGCTCTTGCACACGACGTGTGAGCAGGGCAGCAGCTTGCTGATGCGCGACACCACGCCGCAAAGATTGCAGATCCGGATGCCCGGAAGGTGTTCGACGAACTCCAGAGGCCTCCAGTCCACGATGGTCCCGAAACCGCATAAGTAGCGAGCCGTCGCCATGGCCTTCAGTGGAGCAAGGATTGTATGTTCTAGCCGGAAACAGGTGACCTGTATGTGTGGACCAAGAATTCGTTTCAGTACTTCGCGTCCTAGCAAACCACGTGAACTGGACAAGGAAAAGGTCGCCAAACTTTTAAATAAGAGCAGGGTACTTTAGCACATACCTTAAAGTTCTCGCAAAGTTGTCGTTTAGTTTCAATTCATTAACAAAGCGAAGACAAACTGCGTGCTTTCTTGGATTATATGGGTCTCCTGGCATTGAATGATATGTCCGTTCAAGAGCAGAAAGTTATGAGAACCATAGTGCGCTTCAGAACAATGCTATGTTGATTCAAGAAGAGCACAAACTTATATGAACCTTAGTGCGCTTCAGAACAACTCTGCCAATCTTACTTTCTCTTCTATCACTCTCGAGAAAAACAGCATCAGTTATCATCACACGATCGTTTGAAAGAGCTGCAAAGGAAGTTCTGCAACCCCCCCCCCCCTCCCTTCCCTGTACGCTCTTAGGTCGTCCCACGTTTGTAGCTCATAGACGCCTGACAGGGATTCACAAGGCTAGCACCTGAACAAGACGCCTGAGCACAGACTGACACCACCGGTCCTACACAAGCAGCGTTTTTCGCGGGATCTGCAGGTGCAAGACCAACATCCACCTCCCTTCTCCTACGCTCTTACAGGTATAGAGGGAGAAGGTGATAGCGCCTGTGGAGGCTGCTGCAAGCGTCGCCTCGTCCGGGAGCTTGCGCCTCATCGCCGGTGCCGCAATGTGCTGGCGTGATTTTCCGCCGGCCAAAAAAAATTCTGCCTCCTTCCGTCCCACCCTCTACCTCTTACGACCGTACAGCGGGATTCACACAATGGAGAATTCCTGTCTTTTCGACCCGAGGGGCCCGTGACCGGTTCTAGGCTCCACCTTTCGGTGGGGATCACCCCGTGGATGTTCCGGGAAAGAATTGCCTCTGCATGTTTTCGCTCGACATGCGTGTCATGGCACCAACAGAACAGCCACCCCGCAATGCAGGCTGCAGATGCCGGAACACACCCCGTGCGTGTGCAATATCCAGCTCCTCTTGCACCTTCGTCAAGCGGTGTTCGCCTTGCCAGTGAAAAAGAACATCTACGGCGCAACTCCCGCGCTCTCATACCCCCCCCCCCCCCCCCCTCCGCGGTACGGATCTCCCTGGCGGGTTGTCTCGCCAAGATGAGGTCCTGCTCAAACGTCTTCGCCCGGGCGTCGCCCTCACGCCAGCTGTGACGAGGTCCTGACCACCCTAATACCATGCCCCGTTCAACTCCACGTGCCCCTTTTGCCCTGCTCCAGTTGAACAGGCTACCGCAGAGCACCTGGTGTGGAGTTGCCTGCTCTGCGAAGCCCACGCGCTGTGCACATCGCCACCTGCGGCCCGCGCCCTGGACGTCCGCCAGATTTCATGGCGTGGATACAAAGGTCCAAATCATGGCCCCCTGCTCTTTTTCCTTCGTGAATCGGGAGTGTATCTGTGCATTTAATTTCCCCTTATGCTGAATAGCATATCCACTCCGTTATCCGTTATCCACTCACTCTTATTGCCCATTACGCTCTTCGCCGCACTGTCTCATTCCTCTCCTGATGAATTCAACGGAGGTGTGTCCAACGCATTTCAAATTTCCCGCCTTCACAGTGCTCGTGCGTCCCCTGCCTGAAACTGCGCCAGCGGGAGTTCTGTTCTTTTTACGCTTGTTTTTCATCCCGCACGTATCAGCGTTGCACTGCCACTTTTTTAACGCGAATAAGATTTCGATGACGTCATATCCGTCACAAAAATGACACCAAGACAACGAACACAAGCTCCATTCGATTCACAAGCGGTGCGCGGCAACGGTGCAGAGAAATTTCTGTGGGGCCGGTGCAGTGCAGCGGCGTGGGTCCGCGGTGCCGTGCACCACGGCTGCAACATCAGCAGCGCCCCTGATTGTTTACAATCGAGCGAGGTGCACGCATATCGTCTGCTAATCATCCTCTCCTGACGTCCTTTACAACTGGATGTCGCGCCGTACGCATCAGCGCCAACGCGAAATTCGTCCCGCGTATCTTCAACCTCGACGTGCATACATTTTCACGCGGTCGCCGCAACTGCCGGTAGCCGGTTGCAAACTCGCAACGCAACTACGGCGCGCTCATGGCTGTTCATGGCGCACCCCCGCCCCCCCGTAGCAGGTGCAGTTCTCTGCACCGCGGCTGCAACATGAGCAATCGAGGGACGCGGTGCACGGCACCATTCCTGCAGCGGCGAATCGAGCGCTTTGGTGCAGCGGTGCACCATGCACCGGTGCAGACGTTGCAGGGAATAGCGACTGACTCGAAATGGAGCTACAGGAGAAACCAGAGTTACTTAATCGAAGAGCTCTGCGAGAAACGCGGATAGTGCTGCAATTTAGGAGAGGTGAAGCGAAGTAGTGCATCCTGACGCTAACCAGCGCTGACGGTTGGCGTAAGCTGCGTCGTAGCGACGCCGACGAGCGAATGGCGCGAAGGCCCACTGATTTGATGCGAAGAGAAGCGTCAGCGGGAAGCGGAACGCGTGCACGGTTCAAGCTGCAAATTCTACCTCTCGCGTTCCAAAAGCAGAGCTCATCGCAACGCAACCGTCTGCCGTACACTCCACGGAGCAGGACCAAAGTGGTCGCACTTTTCCCGAAACGACTCGCTTGCAGGACCTCGCCGCCAAGCGCACCGACAAGCCGGCCGCCATCCCGCAAATCATGCTTATTTCGCTTGCAGATTTTTACGACCGTTCCTAACTAAATGAACGCAGGCGCCGCCGGTTAATTACGTATACTGGGTCCAGTGAGCGAGCTACGACAAGGCGAGCCCCTATTATAAAGTGCTCTGCAGTTAAAGGAGCCATGAAGAGAAAACAAAAGTTTGTTTTATTCGAAAGATTAGGTGTTTCATAGTACCCCAAGCGCTTTCCCGGAAGCAAATGATGCTTTATTCACTGAGAAATAAGGCAATTTAAGCCAAAATTTTAAATCTCCCGCTAAAATTGCACATTTGGTGACGTGAGCAACGGCGTCACACGGGCCGGTCCATGAAACAGATACTTAGTAAGTCGACTCCGTATAGCACCCACACGCGGGAGTCGACCGAGACGGTGGCCATTTTAAAAATACTTGTAAAACCTAGTGCACCCGCAGCCCTAGTCATGGAATCGCCTGATCCGGAGAACAAAACTCTCGCCGAGGAGCTAGGGCTTGCATTTAACAACCTCACACCACTTGAACGCTCAATGCTTCTAAGTGCACGAGCGGCAAGAGTTGTGGGATACGCGGTGGACGGGAAAGCGACCATTCCGCGATAGCCACAACAGACGAACGCCCTGCCGTCGGCACCGCTGCCTCGTCAGCCCCGTCGCGACGGACGAATACAGACTGGTTCGTATGTGCCGTATTTTTATTACGGTTAATAATAGTTCAACTTCAGTAGCAGTATCGCTTATGCCAGTTGGCCGGTGTCGTGTATGGAAAGCCGTTCGCGCGAGCTCTCTGCTTCGACCAGAAAGATACGAGCGTCAATGCGCGGTGTTTACGGCATTTTTCCCCAAGGTCAGAGCGCCTCGAACCCGAAAATTCGTCTGCGCGATGGCGAGATGTCGAGCTCGGCCAGGCGGTAGTTTCGTACGCATTGGCGCACACGCTTGCGTGTTCGTTCGGAACTTCAACCGTTTACTCCACCGTTCTTTGTCATAAAAAGAATGTGCAGTATGTTTCACGGGCATTTAGCTCGCTATGCAAACTGTAAGCCCTGCCTAACATGCGTTTGCTTTTGCCGGCCTCCGCCAATCGCAGAGCATTCCCCAGTGGACATCATAGGTTCTGTTGCGGAAAATGAGCTGGTGGGTCGCATGGTCATTTCCTTTTTTCCTAATTATGTAGCTTATTTGAGCGAAGTTTGCGTTATAAGTGGTGTCGTTATGGTTCTAACGAGGCAATCTTTCGAATGAACCAAACTTGTGTTTTCTCTTCATGGCTCCTTTAAAAAAAACGCATTCTGTCCCCACTTTTTGCCGCCAATCCGGGAGACGCATCTTAACACCGATCAGCCATGTTCCCGCCGAACAGAAAGGACCAATTACACACACACACACACACACACACACACACACACACTCACACAGTCTGAACTCGAAAACGCGCACTTGTGGAATTATTGACGAAAGGAAGGTAGTTCAGACAAAACACACTAGAGTAAACAGTGGAAAAGACAGAAAAGCCGTTTGCACTACACCGTGGTCCCGGGGCCCGGCCGGAGCCCGAATGGGGCAGTTGAAAGAAGAAAAAAAGCTTTCAACTATACTATACGCTGCTTTTCTCAACGTACGGTGAGATAGATTCAGCTAACGAAGAGAATCTTCCATAGAAATGGACATGAGAACGCAGAATAATTAAACAAAACCAAATCATTCGCCGCCGCATTTCTCGAAACAAAGTTTTTTTTTTTTTTTTCATTTCTTTAAAGGATTTCACAAAGGTAACAACGACCATTTTTGGAATTTAGCACGCGTGAACGCAACACCTAGACTTGCCTTTGCTTGGAGCAGCTCACTCGTGCGCAACCTGGCTCTGCTGGTGTCGGCGCACAGAAGAAAGAACGGACGGAACTTCAGCGACTTCAGTGCTTCAAGCCTGCATGCGTCCGTCCGCCACCCTCTCTCTCCGCCTCGGCTCCAGTTCGGCGTCGCTCAGGAGTGATCCGGTTCTTTTGAGCCGCTCTTTTTGAAGAACCGCCGCTCACTTTTGAAAAGTGAGCGGCGGTTCTTTTGGAGAGAGGGAGACCCTTCTCGCCCCCTCAGTGATCAGTGTCGAACGGGGCGAGCCACAGCACTGCAAACCATGGAGAAAGAGCCAACGGAGCCTAAAAGCCGGGTCAACGCTCTCTCGCGCCAGCTATTGCCGGCGCGAGAGAGCGTTGACCGAAGATAGGGTGGCTAGAATGGGAAGGTGTGATGACCGCGGCGCCTTTCCCGCAGAGCGGGTGTTCCCCCAGCGCGTGCCTGCCGCTAGGGCCAAACAGAGCGCTGTTGTCAGGGGCGCCGTCACTATTATCAGTATATTATCTCTATGTATATTATCTCTATATTATATTATATTATATAGTATAGTATATTATCAATATTATCTCTATGGCGTTTCCGCGGGGGAAAGCCAGTCCAGCGTCCAGCCCCTGTATCAGCGCCTGGGCGTGGACTAGTCGCTGATTGATTGTTGGGTTTAACGCGCCGACGCAACGGAGGCGATGAGGTGCGCCGTAGTGGAGGGCTCCGGATTAATTTTGACCACCTGGGGATATTTACGTGCGCCGAAATCTCGTACACACGGGCATTTTTGCTTTTCGCCCTACCGAAGCCACCCTACCGAAGACCCGGGTCAAATGAGCCGTCGCTCTGCGCCATCTATTATCGCCGCCACCCTCCTCGTGCGGAGCCGATGTTCCAAATAGGCGTAGCGAGCTCCGGCTCGCCCGGGGTGAAACTCCCTCGCAAATGAGCCGTGTGCTGGACATTTGCGAGGGAGTTTCACCCCGGGCGAGCCGGAGCTCGCTACGCCTATTTGGAACATCGGCTCCGCACGAGGAGGGTGGCGGCCACCGCGGCTGCCGCTCGCCTTTGCGAGTGTCGTCGACGACTTCAGCGTTCTTTGGAACTCATCCCCCGGGAACCGGAAGGCCAATGGAAGTCGTCGAAGTAGAGGGTGAGTCAATTTCACCCGAAGACCTTACAAGTGAGGCGGGCTGGCTGACGAGCCACCGACAACGAAGCGCTCGAGCACTACTCCAGTTGAGCCCAAAGCAAGGGACAGGCAAGGGACAGGAGGGCGCCGAACCCGAATCCTCCAGCGTGGCTTCGCGTTCTCGACAACGACTCCGCAAGCCGCCTCGCCCTGCGCGGCAGCCGCAGTTACCGCGTGAAGACATCAAGATCGTGCTTCGACCGAGGGAAGGCCTAGATGTTTCTAAGATCAGCCAAGCGATGCTCCGCGACGGAATACTTCGCGCCACGAAACTAACGGCGGAAGGAGCGGAGGAAGATACTCTTCGAATCAACGCGCTAAAAACATAATCGTCGCAAGCACCCCAAGCATGGAGAGGGCTGTGAAATACAACGCAATCAAGGCAATCCCGATCGGCGAACCACCTTCACGAAGTTATGGCATACGCAGGCTCCGCCTGAAGCCACCTCCAAGGGCGTAATCCACAATATACCGGAAAGCGACAGTGACGACGACATTACTCGAAGCTTGGTTAATAAACGAAACCCGAAGATTTCTTCAGGCTAGAAGAATGGCCCGAACAAATTCGGCAGTCATCGTGTTTGAGGGAGAGGCTGTGCCATACTACGTCTAATACAGAGGCGCCAGAATACTCGGTGTTATCTGGCATAAGAAGAAGCACGAGGTATGCGAGACGTGCGGAAGGAAGACTCGGCCAACAGGACTGACGTGTGCCCCGCTCCGGGAAAACCAAGATCTGCAGGACTGTGAGCCAAGAACCCACAAGAAAGCACACGTGTGACCCCAAGTGCGCGCTTTGCGGCAGAGGACCACCGAACTGGCGACAAAAAATGTCACCAACGCTACCAAATGCCGTTTTTTACTCAAGAAGCGACAGTGGGAGAGGAAGAAACTCTTGGAAGAGAAAGTAAACCCGCACAACCAGCCCAGCGCAGGCGACAGCGTTTTGGGAATTTCTCAGACACGGTGCCTGGAAGGGAATTACAGAAGACCACGGAAGAGACCGGTCTGGCTCTTTCCCACGTCTACCCTCCCGAGAAAACGCAAAGCGGAAATGGAGGCCACGGGAACACGGAGAAGAGAAGCAGCGCAGGCGGCACACACAACGACGCGGCTCCTGATCGGCGCAGCTCGAGGTCGACGTCCCGACAGCGGAGAGATGACGACCGGACCCGGCAGAGGAGCGATCGAGATCAAGGTCGAGGTCAAGGTCGAAATCCAAGACCAGGCTCGGGACCAGCGAGGCGCGGAAGGGATGTCAACAAAAAGAAGAGCCCCCAACAAAATAAGGTGAGCTGGGCTGGTGTCATCTCCCACGGCTCCACCACAGCACACACACATCATTAATCAAAGCCAGTCAGATAACCAGTCGGAATCACTAAAATTCGACAAATGTTAGAGATAGTGATGGCAGAAAACAGGGCACTCAAGCAGAGATACTAAGCCTTAAACAAGCCAACAAGAATCATTCATCAACTGAGTCTGTCGAGGAGGGAAACAAAGATGGAAGTTGCAACGCAACCTGATAGCCACATGCCGATAAATACGACAGAAGGGAACCCAGGTACGGAATCTCCCCCTCCGAGAGGAGGGCCACAACCCTTAGCAAGCAAGCAGAAGAAACAGACATTACCCTTCAAGCAAAGACTGTTGACGAGGAACTGTTAAACAGTTAGACTACGACAGTTTGAGGAAAAGTTTGAGAACATGCCTTACAAAATTTGAGGGAAGCATAACAGCGAGAATTTTCGCACTAGAAAATGCCCGCTTCAGTGAAGGAGGGCAGCGGACAAATCGGTCCCATCAAAACGACCAAGCCCTACGCCAGGCCACCCGTGACAGAAAGTACCAGAATCAACCTTGAAACCGCTCAACCCATCACTTATGTCCAATAATCGCTACAACAGATACGTTATATGGCAATGGAATTGCAGGGGCTTCCGGAGGAAGAGAGGAAATCTAAATCAATTTATACTTAATAGCCACATAGAGGAAAGACCCGATGTAATCTGCTTGCAAGAAACGGGATGCCCAGCCAAACTACCAAATTATAAAACCTTCGGTCCGGAAAATGAACACTCCCGTAGCGATAGCGGTAAGAAACCGGTGGTCGCCACCCTCATCAAGCGCAATCTACCAGTAATACAGCACGACACAGGCATAGAAGCAATCGACCATGTCCTCACCGAAATCATTTCAACCAAAAAAAGAGGGGAAGGAAGTATGTTTATACTCAACGTGTACAGCAGCCCCCGTAATAACCACAAGTTTGCAAAGCTATTCCGCAAGGTGATAAACATAACCAAGAGAAATGCCCTGATCATAACGGGGGACTTTAATGCGCACCACTCCGCCTGGGGCTACAAACGGGAGACGACCAAGGGAAGGAACCTATGGCAAGACGCCCAAATAGCTGGCCTCTCTCTAGCCACCGACCCAACGTACCCCACTAGACTAGGCAACAGCGTCAGCATGGACACGACACCGGACTTGACCTTCACAAAAAATTTGGTTAACGACCCACAGTGGATCAACCTGCTGGAAAACTTGGGCAGTGACCACTTCATAGTGGCCACACGGCTGACAGCGGGCCCACCCAATCACAAAAGAGGAAACCTAATCAAGATTACAAATTGGGATGAATTCAGAAGAATCAGGGCAGCCGAACGGGAGATATCGGAAGAGGCAGGATGTATAACAGACATTGAGGAATTTGTAGAGCAGCTGCACACACATGCAAGAAAGGCGACGAAAACGATACCCGAAGAAGCTGAGCTCCAGCAAGCCGACACCAAACTCTTGCACATGTGGGAGGCGAAACAAAGCCTTCAGAAACGGTTAAGCAAACAGAAGCTAAACCGCAACCTACGAAGGCGAATAGCGTATTTAAATAGGGAAATAGAAGAGTATGCAAACGAACTGACCCGCCAGAATTGGTACAGCACATGCAATAGAATGGACTCGGAAATGGGACTTGGGAAAACCTGGAATATACTTCGCTACCTGATAGATTCCCAGGAATGCAAGACCACCCAGAGACACAACCTGAGCAAGATCATACATGATTATCCAAGATCGGACAAGGACCTCTTAGAAGAAATCAAAAACAGATACATAGGATCAAACCCGAAGGAGAACCTCAAACCGTACGAGGGAACTCCAAACCCCGAACTCGACCGCCCCATTACAACAGCGGAGGTCTGGGAAGCCATTCAGGACCTTCGTACAAAATCTGCACCGGGCCAGGATGGGATTACAAACAAAATTATAAGAAATCTCGATGACGATTCCGTAGAAGCACTAGCACAGTATTTCAATCTAAGATGGCAAATGGGAAGCATCCCGAAGCAATGGAAAACGGCCACCATCATCATGATTCCCAAGCCAGGAAAGAAGTTAGGGCTAGAGAACCTAAGACCCATTTCCCTGACTTCGTGCTTGGGAAAGCTTATGGAGCACGTCGTACTCAGAAGACTCAATAAATACATGGAAGACAAGGATTTATACCCGCACACTATGATCGGCTTTAGGCCAAAATTATCAACTCAAGACGTCCTATTACAGCTCAAACATCAGATCGTAGACGGAAATGGCACATCATCGAGAGACACAAAAGCCATCCTAGGCCTAGACCTGACGAAGGCATTCGATAACGTGCGCCACAGTGCCATCCTGGAAAACCTCGGGATGCTAGGAATCGGGTCTAGGACGTACAGTTACGTGAGGGATTTCCTCTCTGACAGAACGGCAAAAATAAAAATCGGCAGCATTGAATCGAACGAACTCGAACTGGGGGCGAGGGGAACACCGCAGGGGTCTGTACTCTCCCCCTTCTTGTTCAACATAGCCATGATCGGACTGCCCGCGGAATTGAAGAAAATAGAAGGCCTACACCACAGCATCTACGCAGATGACCTCACGCTCTGGGTAACCGGCGGCAGTGATGGAGCAATACAAGACACCTTACAGGAAGCAATCAATACTATAGAGACGTACATCGAACCAAGGGGTCTCGTATGTTCGCCAGAAAAATCAGAAATACTACTATATCAGGCAAACAGGGGGAGAAGAAAAGGCTCATATAAATCTACGATCGAACTACAAGCAAAAGGTGGGCTCATACCAATAGTGCCGATGATCAAAGTCCTGGGACTGCGAATACAAGCGAATGGCCACAACACCGAAGCGCTCAGGATGCTAGAAAAAAGCGTACTCCAAACGACCAGATTGATTTCCAGAGTCGCCAATAGACACCAAGGAATCAAAGAAGCCAATTTAATCAGACTGGTTCAGGCCTTCGTCCTCAGTAGGGTGGTCTACGTAGCACCATTCCTCTCACTCAAGACATACGAAAGAACAAAGATCAACAATATGATTAGAAAAGTATACAAACAAGCCTTAGGCATACCCATAACAACGCCGACCAACAAATTCGATGCATTAGGGCTGCACAATTCGCTCGACGAGCTAATCGAAGCCCAACAAATCTCCCAGTTGGAGCGGCTCACAAAAAGTCAGACTGGAAGACATGTACTGCGATCCCTAAGCATTGGTTATGATTCGCAACATGGAAATAAAGTTGACATTTCCCCCGAAGCACGAGCACATTTGCACATTCCTCCTTTACCCAGGAATATGCACCCAGTGCATAACCAAGCACGCAGGCAAGAAAGGGCCAAAGCTATCCACAAGCGCTTTGAAAAAATCAGGGAGGCGATATACGTCGATGCTGCTGAATACTCGGACCGCACTGCCATGGCAATAACGGCGGTTAACCAGCACGGCCATTTGATAACCTCAGGTTCAGTCCGCGCAAGCCCACCTGAGACTGGGGAAGAAGCTGCCATTGCCTTGGCGCTAGCATCCACCCCAGCAAGATATATAATCAGCGACTCAAAGACGGCAATCAGAAACTTCTCGAGAGGACGCATATCCGCTGAAGCGCTGAAAATTATGAATGGATATAGGGGAGAAAGGCTCAGAAGAGTACAACTAATATGGGCACCAGGTCACACAGCCCTACCCGGCAACGAGGATGCTCACAACCTAGCTCGAGGACTAACCGGCCGAGCTAGCGCAAGAAGCACCACGGAGCAGCCCTCGCCCAGAAACGGCAGTGAACGCATGGTCACATATAGAGAAATTATCGATCATTACCGACTGGGGAGGCTAAAATACCCAGAGGCGCACAAAACACTAGATAAAAAGCAATCAGTTGCGTGGAGATTACTGCAGACGGGGATGTACCCCAACCCCGTACTGTACAATCACTATTACCCAGATCTGCACAGCGACAGATGTAAAAACTGCACAGGAAGGGCTGACCTTAAACACATGTTATGGGCCTGCCCTGCCATCACCACCACAGATAAAGCAAGAAGAATGATAAGTACACCGGAGCAGTGGGAGACGATACTGCTCAGCTCGGACGCCGAGTCGCAATCTTGGGCTGTCCGGATGGCCGAGGCCGCCGCCAAGGAGCAGGGGCTCCTGGCCGATGGCTGAAGAGGGGGAGAAGGGACTTCTAGCCTACCCCACCCCTGACCCCATCCTGGGCAAACAATAAAGTTATTCCTCCTCCTATCGGCGCGGGAAAGCAACTGTACTGCCAGGCCAGCTGGGGCTAATTTTTCAAATTCCTCCAGCGCGCCCCCTGTCGTGGGAGCAGACAATTCGAGCAAGGAGAACCGGATGCAGTTTTGACTCGTTCATCGGCTCTTCCGGCTCTTTCCGCTCAGTTACTGAACCCATGGAGGAAGAAAAATGACTGAACCGAAGAACGGCTCCCGCTCTTTTCGAGAGCCGCTCTTCGCGAAGCGGATCTTCTGAGGCGCCATTTGGGAACCGCGATGGCGGCGGCGGTGAATGACAGATCGGGAGGCCGCAATGGCAGCAGTGAACGAACTGCGTCTGTATTTTCAAAGTAATAGGAAAATAAACTCCTGTGACCATATAATTCACTAGAATCACTACAGTTTACATTTGTGCGTGTAGCTGTTGTCCGAGTCAGGAACGAGCCGCATCTTCTTAACCGCTCAGTTCCGCGGCGATTATCGGCTCCCGGCGGTTCTTTGGCAGAGCGGCTCTCCTAAGAACCGACGTTCAGCGGCTGCTCGCTCGATTAGAGAATCGTGCTGAGCATGGCTCTGAAGGAGTCGTGTCGGCACGTTCCGGTAGAGTTATTAGAGGCGTATCGGCCGACCCAGCTGGGTCTTGTGTGCAACTTTCGCGTCATCTATTATCGCTGCCAGAAAGCGGACCCGTCGACCTCGCTTCGAATAAACTGAACAAAGTGTTGTTCACCACCACAATATTAAAATTAGTTTCTTGTATTATGTCCAGAATCATTTTTTCTGGCGTCACAGCTCACTAGTAGAGATCATATTTGTGAGGTTATAAAGTTGACAAAAAGTTGCATTTTCTTCTATATATATCGACCGAGAGTGATTCTGAAATACCACTGACACATAAAAACCTTTGCAATGATGGTGAGGCCAATTCTTTTCAGCACAAATACAGCGGATGTTGTTACAAAATAAATGACTAAATAACAATTGAGTAATAATTTAGATTATGGATGCTTAACACAGGTTACAAACCTAAATGAACCGCTGAACCGTTCAAATGAACCGGTTCACTTCAGTGAACTGAGCCGTTCTGAGCCGCTCACTGAAGTGAGCCGTTTTGCCCATCTCTAGACTGCAAGGCGCCGAATTCCCGGGGACGCGAGGTGTCTGGCGCGGGTAGTTTGGGCGGCCAGCGCCAAGTAAGTACAGACAAACGGCATGTTTGTGAGAAAGGAAAAAAAAAATGCGCGGGGTGCACACCCCAAAGGCGTGCCTGCAACGGCAAACGCACGTTGAAATTCGATTTGCTCTTGTGCGTTTATTCATGAATAACACGGGCACCAATGAACACAAATAATGTGTAGTCGAAACAAGTATACAGTTCGCGTTTATAAATGTCTTTAGTGAATGTAAGTGACAAATAATGACACTGTCTGATGTCAGGGCTGTCTGTCGCGGGAGATAACTCCATCGTCTGCTGGTTGAGCGCATGCCCCGTTCGGTCGCATGACTACGCTAGGCAGCCGATGGAAGCAACGGAAGCTCGTCATATCCTTTGCGAAATGCGCCCGCAGCTATAGCCGGTAAAAGGCTTGTCTATAACACAGCGTTCGTAGTCTCAGCCCTATCCTGCCCCGCCGGAGCGGGATTTGAATAAAACTACTGCGGAATTCTGAAGTCTTAGCCCTTCGCTTTTGCCTCCGACATGTTTGGAACGAGTATGTTTCGCTGGTTGAAGTTGAAATCGCTGTTATAGACAAGCGTTTTACCGGCTGTACGTGTCTCCGCGCACGGCGAGGGTGTCTGTTCCTTTTTTTGTTTGTTTGTTTTGCATTTCGCATTCGGCGATTTTGAGGTACGAAAAAATGCGGCACGTAAATCTTCACACTTGATGGCTCGGTATGATCTCACCATTGGCTGGGCCCCGCAGAGAAGAAATAATTCTTGTTAGATCACCACGTCACGTAACGAAAGTCTACAGCCTTTTGCTTTCTTTTTCCGAAGGAAGCAAGGTTCAAGAAATGGCGCGCTCCAGTCGTGCGACCATTCTTTTGTAGCGAGAGCTACACTGGCCGAGGTTGAGCAGTTTCGCGTGGGTCCTGGAGAGCCGTGCTGTGCCAGCGCGGCACTTGGCGGCCCGATCCACTTGATGATCAGCGAGGGGTGGCCGGGTGTGGAACCGATGGCTCATGCGTCGGCCTGTACAAGCGTGGCACTTGGCGGCCTGGTCACTTGATGATCATGCGAGTGGTGGCCGGGTGTGGAACCGATGGCTCGTGCGTCGTGCTGTGCAAGCAGGGCACTTGGCGGCCCGGTCCACTTGATGATCACGCGAGGGGTGTCCGGGTGTGGAACCGATGGCTCGTGCGTCGTGCTGTGCAAGTGCGGCACTTGGCGCCCCGGTCCACTTGATGATCACGCGAGGGGTGGCCGGGTGTGAAACCGATGGCTCATGCGTCGCAGCAACACCGGCTTGCGCCTGTGGAACCAGCTTAGCTCTGGGGCGATTGGTGACGCTGCGCCGGAGCCGCTTGATAAATACACGTGTCCTGAAATTCGAAACAGCGCAAAAAGACGGGACAAGGAAACGATGACACCAGACGACCAGTGGCTTAGCCGAGCTAAGCCTGCTAATTTTTTTAAGCCACTGCTAATTTTTTTATATGCGAAGCACCTCATGGTTGGGGCTATGTCCATCCCTTGTCGTTGTCGTTGTTGCGCCGTCCACACCCCCACTGCGCATGCTCGGCTTGCTGAACGCCCGGTGGTGTCTTACCCTTCTATGGCTCTTGGAGCGACAGTGTTGCCGGTGTCTTCCTGGGCCGGCACGAGACGAGCACTCTTCACGCGCTGTTGCGACCGAGTGGGGGCACCCGATCCGAGCTCCGTGGCCTCCGACATACGAGTGGTAGCGTGTATGATGCGAGCGGCCAGCCGCTGTTGCAGCCGTGAAGAAGTCCAGAAGCCGTAGGCTAACGTAACTGTTTACTTCATAGCGAGAGGTGAGCCGAAGCCGAAGAACAATGCCCCGACGGGCGAGGTTACAATATAGGACTCGAGCAGAGCGACAGCATCGATTCGCTGCTCTAACAGGAATGGTTTACACCGCTTGCGGGGGTCTATTTATACCCAAAAGCGGTAACGGTCAAAACGCAACAAGCGGCAACACGCCACGAACGTCACAGACACACACAACGCTCTTTCCAGAGTTCGTAAACCGTTCATAGCATGGGTTCATAGCCTCGGCGCACGTCGAGTCCGGGAGAGGGGAGAGAGGAGGACTCCGTTGCGATCGACGGGGCCTCTGTGTCCTTGAAGAGCGTGGAGACGAGCCTCGCCGGTAGCCGCCGAAGTTTTGAAGTGAGCCCAAAGCGAAGCGTCTGACGCGGCTTGTCGCAACTTTTCGCCGACATGGTGGCGCCTGACGGCAGAGCGGCGCACGAGTGGCTTCGCCGCACAGCCGAGGAGTGATGCGGGGAAGTACTGCGGCGCTGGCCGATTCGTAACAGCGCCTTCGGCGTTTCATCGTCGTCTGTAGCGGCGTGCGTCGGCGAGTCTCGGCGGGCCGTGATTACAAGCAGCCCACAACCATCCGGGGAACGTGCATCGACCTCATCTTCAGCAACTTTAGGGTTCATCCACTACAACAGCCCTTCACTTTACATTTCACATACCATAAGGCGGTCATAATCAAAGCGGAACGCCAACCATAGCTTGACGTCACCTACGTTAAACATGATGATGACAATGCTTAAATAAAGACAAACTCATACCACGTACAACGTCTCTTTCTCTTTCTCTCTCTTTAATGCCTCTCCACTGTAACAACCCCCACCCCATCAGAAAAAATTACACCATCTTCCCGTAGGGGAACCCTGAGTAGTATGCGAAACTGCCATGGGGTCAACGCAGTTTCCCATTTCGTAGTTCCGGTAAGTGAAAAGTGTGGTAGTTACCATGGAAACCAAACGGTAAATATAACGGTGGCTACGTAACCTCACGGAAGCGACGAACTGAAAACTACTGGGCACTTGAATCGACCCCATGCCTGCTTCGCATACTATTCAGGGTTCCCCTACGGGAAGATGGTGTAATTTTCTCAGTTTTGCTGCTGACCTGCTGTTCGGATCTGTGTATACAAAATACTCCCCGCCTTGTCTTTCGACCTAAAACTGCAGGTCTTCAGTCCTGTGCTCCCTTTTATTCCGATATAGCATGCCTTATGAACTTCTCGGCGCTGCCAAATTAGCGCGCTGCAACATTGGCGACCAAGAAATTGTTGTTTGGGAACCAACTCGCCCAATCTCAAGCACAAGACGCGCTTCTCGACAGAGCCGCGCAAGTGAACAACGCGCGTCCCAAACAACTGAACTTTTATTATCAGCCTTTCTCTCGAAGATAACTTTCTTTTACGCGCGCATGCGCTCTTGGCACTACACGAAAGCGCCGCTTCGCGACGCCACGCGCATTCGGATGGACGTCGGCTTCGTAACTCCAGGGACCCAGGTTCGATTGCGACCACGAGAGCGTTTTTTTCTTGAGGCGCTCGATGTGCTTTCGCTGATCACAACCGTCGTTTTGTGAAACCCATTGACTAAAGTTCGTTTTCCTGCAGTGCTTTTCGGCACGACATCGAACGCCATCACTGAGGCGTAGCAAGCTTCGCTTTAAAATGTTGATGCGTCATTCCATCCCTACAATAGCCGATGTAAAAAAAAATTACACCATCTTCCCGTGGGGAACCCTGATGAGGATGCGAAGCATCGTGGCGGTTCCGTGCGGTTCCATTGTGTTGCCGTTATGTTGAGTGATCTGGTGTTTAGTAGCGCCAGAGGGAATTCCGCGTCCGGGTCCACACCGGTGGCAAAGGCGCGCAAGTGCTGTTGTGTTACTGTGAGTAGGCGGTGGTTCTCGAGGCGCCGAAACCCGTCCATCATGTTCTTGTCGATGTTGTCTCTGTGGTAGAATTGGTATTCTCCGTCAGCGTTGGTGAGGTAAAGGTTGTTGACATTGGCGCACCGGCTAAGAGCAATGTGATGATGATGATGATGATGATGATGATGATGATGTCCTCAAATATAAAAAGTCGATTTACACGCCCTCCTCTTCGCAGCTTTGTCTTCTCCTTCTTCTTCTTCGGCGGTTCCCCTACAGGAAGATGACGACGGTGGTTGAACGCGAACCTATCTCGTGATGGATTCTTTGGTTGGCCAATCCTTAGGGCCATCCTGCCACAATCAGCATCAGAGGCGCTGCGGACGGGACGACAGCAACGTACACGCCCTTCTCTTCGCAGCTTTGTCTTCTTCGCCTTCTTCATCGGTTCCCCTACGGGAAGATGACGACGGTGGTTGAATTCTTTGGTTGGCCAATCCCTAAGCATCAGAGGCGCTGCGGACGGGGCTGGTTGAGCTGCAAGGCGCGTGGTGCTTTCCGCCACAGCTTTCCCATGGGAAATTCAACATCTTCCTCTAAAGTTTTCAGTTCGTCGTTTCCGGTGACGTTCAGCTTCGCGTGCCTTCGTTGTATCAGTAGCTTCTTGACGTAGTTTGAATGAGTCAAGGACATAAGGCGCGTTCGTAGCACTTCCTCCTGTCCCGGATTTGTAGCGGGGACAGGAGGAAGTGCTACGAACGCGCCTTATGTCCTTGACTCATTCAAACTACGTCCTGCCTGGAAGGGCGCCGCAATGCTTGCGGTGTCAGCAAAAGGGCCACGTGCGACGCCAGTGCAGGGTGCCGAGGTGTGCGCTGTGTCGTCAGTTCGGCCACGAAGAAGGTAACTGTGTTCGCACCTACGCGAAGGTGGCCGCACCGGCAAGTGGCGAAGATATTGCGGAACTCATGATGGACGAGGCCGAAGCCGAGGAAACCAGCCGGGGGAACGCGCGTCAAGGACAACAACCCGGGAGAGGCAAAGGCAGGCGTCACCACGCGTCGCCCCAAGAACCTCGTCCTCGGGCCCCGCAGTCTCTTTCACCGGTTTTTCCACCGACAGTGATAGTATGGAGGAAGATCAGGGAGCAGCTGACGAACCAACTGAGGTGACGCTCACCAACACTGACGGCGACGGCGCCGACGAGGGGAACGCGAGCCCTGTGGTTGTGAAGCGTGCGCTCGACGACGTAATGAGTAGAGGCCGGATTTTTAGGCACTAAAAAGCACGTTTTAGGCGCCAAAAATAGGCGGCAAAAACAACGTTTTAGGCACTAAAAAGAATAAAATAGGCGCAATAAATTTTTAGATAAATGCTGATAATCTCAAGTGAAGACGTGAGCGAACTGTAAGCACGACAGGAAATCCAAAAATGTCATTGCTATGAGGCCACAATGGCAGTAACAGTTCAATTCAATTCAATTCTTTATTTTTCTTTCATAACAAGTTCTATACATTGACCTTAGACATGGAATTTCCCCGTAATACCTCTGGGCTAATCCGTTTCGGCATCTTCCGTTTCGGCGTCTTCCGTTTCAGCATGGCTGAAAAGTGCAGCGGAGAAAGCCAGACCATGCACGTTGAAAGACCGGACCAGAAGGGAAGGGTGCCTCCTATTGGTCGGGTCCAATCGCCTAGAGCCAATTTCTCCCCTGGTGGTGAACCTTTCAATTAGTAAATTACAAACGTGGCCTCCGCGATCGGCTACCGGCGGCGGCTACCAATGGCGCTACCAACGGCGCCGATCGGCTACCAACGGCGCGCCGCCGGCAGCAAATCGCTGAGGCCACGTTACAAACAAGATAAGGGCGTGTACGTCACAGTGTTTTTAGATGCAACGCATCTCTTGCTCGGGGCTATGTCACTCCTGCGTCTGTCCGGCGGCGGCATCCGTCTCTCCTCCACTCTCATCTCCTCTCTCCGATAGCGAACGCTCTCGCCTAACAGCGGCAGCGGCGGCGGCGGCGTCGGCGGCGTCGGCACAGGTGCGTCTTTCCTCCACTCTCCTCCTCTCCGCTCTCCGATAGCGAACGCGGTCTCAGTCGACGGTCGTCCGTGCTCCGTTTGCACTCTCTCGCAGTACTCGACGATTGCTTGATGCGACGGTTCCTTTAGAGAATCAACCCAATGGAAACACCAATGGAACCACCCAGATGCGTTGCATCACACCAGGGTTCCCGCGAGGGGAGGTGGGCGTAATTTTTCCCCATCACTTTCGTTGCCGCTGACGGTATCATAGTTCCCCTGGGGAGTAGAGTTGTGCGTCCACCGCCAAGTCCTGCGGGAAAGCCACCCGTAAAGCATGCAGATGCCGCCGCTCCAGTTGCACCGGCGCAAAGGGAGGGGGGGGGGGCGAGTGTTAAAAAGAGGACCAGGTTCAAACCCATAGAATTCAGAACAGTAAATATTTCCAGGTAGAATGAATAAAGGTATCAAATTGCACTCGAAAGCGAAACTTGACGCTACATAGTGCTGATTTAGGCGCCAATTTGAGAAAAAAGGCATTTATAGGCATTTATCGGAGTTTAGGCACCAACACCCAAAATAGGCATTTATAGGCACTATAAAACCACCATAAAAGCCATCCTTCACCTCCAATTCGTGCTCATATATCGAAATGGGGTGATAGGAACGCAAGGGAAAAAAAATAGGCATTTGCCTAAAATCCGGTCTCTAGTAATGAGCGACGGAAGCACCGCAGCAGGCGGCAGCGTGGCCGCTGAGCCGCCCACAAAGGCGCCTGCTTTTCGGCGGTCTTTGTTGCGGCCTGCTCCGAGCGTTCCTCCCGAAAGAAGTGTGAACGGAAATCGACGGACTTGACTCCCTGTGCCGTCGCCCGAACGGCGCGCTGTAATGCAATGGTAAGCGCCACGCTGACGCCTTCTCTTCACTAATCGACTACGAATCTAATTAGAACATTGCGAATTTCCACTTTAAACGTGCGAGGGCTAAGCACAAAAAAGAAGCAAAACCAGCTATACCGCCTCGCTAATGAACTTGACCTTGACGTATTGGCGGTTCAAGAAACTAAGGTCGATGGTGATGAGCAGACGGACAGTATGGTGCGCCGCTTTACGACGCACTATAACGCTGTTGTAAGCCACGCAGTCGGAGTGTCAGCGGGCTGTGTGTTGTTTGTGCGCCAAAGTGTGGGTGTTCAGGTCAGTTGAGGTGGAGACTTGCCATTCAGGGAGGCTTGTGGTTTGCGATTTCTCGCTCTCTGGTTTGGAATGGAGGATTATATGCGTGTACGCTCCGAACACGGTAAACGAAAGAAAAACATTCTTTGAGGACATGCGCCAGTACTGTGACAGCGACAAGGTACTCATCGTACTAGGGGATTTTAATTGCGTGCTAGCCGCCGGTGATAAAACAAGCACCACAGCCTACAGAGACGCAAGCACTTTAGCACTTGGGGATATAGTAAATGAATTTGCGTTAGAAGACGTTGCCGAGTGTCTTGAGGGCGGGCGAGCGGTCACATTCACGCATTTTCAGTCGGCCAGTCATGCCAGACTAGACAGAGCGTACGTCACGCTCGACTTGGTGCCGTTGTGTCAGGATTATTGTGTGCGGCCGGTCACGTTTAGTGATCATTTAAATTGTGTGCTAGCCGCCGGTGGCATTTGCGTGCCGAGGTGGCTAGCCGCTGGTCGCATTTTCGATAAAAGGTTCGAACAAGCAAGTCAAAAAATTTAATTGGGATCTGTGGAAGATGAATTCTAAATTATTAGAGGATGAAGTGTTCAGTAGCAACTTAATGATACGTATAGAAAAACATAACGCTGAAACAAAATAAGGCCCGGTGTGAAATGGCAAACGTTCAAAGAACAAACTAAAATCTACGCGGTAGAACGATCGGTAGCAATAAAAAGAGAGGAGAGAAATAAAGAAACTATTTTGCGCGAGAATCTAGAAAAATTAACGCGGGAGGAGTGCCGAATGCCAGGCGAGTTCACGGCCGAGATACGAACAGTGAAACAGAAGCTAGATGCACTCGAGACTGAGCGCTCTCGCGGAGCGATGGTACGGGCAAGGGCCGAAAGAATTATCGCCGATGAAGCGCCGACAAAGAGAGCGCTTGGCACCGAAAATTGGCATGCGCATAGAAATCACATTGCTGAAGTTGAATTGCAAGGTGTTGTTACAAGTGATAAATACGAAATAGAAAACTGCTTTCTCCAACACTACAAAAAATTGTTCGCATATAGCCCAGTTGATGTTGAGCGCTTCAAAAACGATTACCTTCATCTTTTACCCAGACTTAGCGATGAAACAAAAGAACTATTACAACTCCCAATTTCAATAGAGGAGGTTACGAATGCAATTAAAGATCATAACCCTGGAAAGTCACCCGGGCCTGACGGCCTCAGTGCAGCCTTTTACAAGGCCTTAACAAATGAATTAGCGCCAATTTTGACAGATGTGTACAATGAGGCTTACGATATTAATGTTGTGCCAACGTCTTTTACCGTTTCACACACAGTTCTTATTCCTAAAACCGAGGACCCCGCAATGCTGCGTCAGTCCACATCATATAGGCCAATCAGTTTAATCAATGTTGACTATAAAATATTCATGAAGATACTAGCTAAAAGGCTCCAAATAGTAATTACAGAACTTGTGGGACCACACCAAACGTGTGGTATTAGGGGACGCACAATCTCCACGAATATCCACACAGCCCGTTGTTTGTTGTAATGCTGCGATGCAACAGGAACCAACGTAGCGATGCTTCAACTAGACTTAGAAAAAGCACTCGACAGAGTTCCCCATGAAATATTGCTGTGCATTTTAGACTATGTGAATGTTGGCTCTGTTATTCGGGAAGGTGTGGCCATGACGTACAGGTGTTGCAAGACGCGGCTAATAGCAAATAAGGTTGTGGGAGAAAGCATAGAAGTACAGCGCTCCGTACGCCAGGGATGCCCACTTAGCCCGTTACTTTTTTCACTTTGTTTAAGCATTATACGCAGCGACAGCGTACACGGATTTCGGCTACATGGGGCAGCAGTTAAACTCTTCGCCTATGCGGACGATATTGCTGTTTTTTGTTCAGATGTCGAAAGCATCAATGCGGTAGTGGAAATCGTCAAACGATCCTGTGAGGCGAATGGGAGTGCCGTAAACTGGAAAAAATGCCTGGGGTTTTGGCATGGAAACTGGCCAACAACCCCTAGCATCTTCGCTAACATGCGTTGAGTGAAAATAAACAGGTTTTCTGGACTCAACCCCCCGTGTATATAAGCGGACGGGTTGGGTCGGAGAGCCATCGCGGCGAGTCAGTCGACCCGGCGGCAGGGGGTGGGTCGGGCTGAGTGCTGGACGGCGAGATCGCTCTCCGTCACGACTCCGAAGAACGCGCTGTCTTCATCGGAGTCCTGTGGTGGTGGGTCGACGGGGGCGCGGGACAGGCAGTCGGCGTCGGAGTGTTTCCTGCCGGATTTATAGAAGATTGTAACGTCGAACTCTCGCAGGCGCAAGGTCTACCGCCCAAGACGGCCAGAGGGGTCCTTCAAATTGGCCAGCCAACACAAACACAGCGCATGATTGTCTGTCACAACCTTGAATGGTCTACCATACACGTATTGGCGAAATTTCGAACCTGCTATATGATAGCGAGGCACTCCTTCTCAGAGGCGGAGTAGTTTTTCTCCTCCTTCGACAGACCACGGCTGGCAAAGGCGATTACTTTTTCGCAGCCGCTTTGCTTTTGGACGAGGACAGCGCCCAAGCCTATATCACTGGTGTCAGTGGCATTTCGGTTTCGGCGTTTTCGTCGAAATGAGCGAGCACGGGCGGGTTTTGCAGACGTTGTTGCAGCTCGCAGAATGCTTTTTCTTGGGCGTTTTTCCCAGCTGAAAGGGGTGCTATGTTCCGTCAAGCGTGTAAGTGGCTCGGCAATGCGTGCAAAGTTTGCGACGAAGAGCCGGTAGTATGCGCACAGTCCGAGAAATCTTCGCACGCCCTTCTTGACTTTCGGTCTTGGGAAGTCCAGCTATGGCTGAGGTTTTCGCTGGGTCAGGCAGTACTTCCGCGGCGTTGACAACATGGCCCAAAAACTTCAGTTCCTCGTACGCGAAGCGGCACTTTTCAGGCTTCAGCGTTAAGCCCGACGTGTGAATTGCCTAGAGTACAGACTCCAATCTTGTAAGGTGTTCGTCGAAAGTTCGGACGAATACCACAACGTCGTCGAGGTACACGAGACACGTGTGCCACTTCAGGGCGGCTAGCTCGGTGTCCATGACTCTTTGAAACGTTGCTGGTGCCGTACACAGCCCGAACGGCATCACCTTGAACTCGTAAAGGCCGTCCGGGATTATGAATGCAGTCTTCGCTCTGTCTCTCTCGTCCACTTCTATCTGCCAGTAGGTTGCCGTTAGATCCATCGATGAGAAGTACTTCGCGTGGCACAGGTGGTCGAGGGCGTCGTCGATTCGGGGAGGGGGTACACGTCCTTTTTCGTGATTTTGTTCACAGTCGCCGGTAGTCAACGCAAAACCTTAAAGTGCCGTCTTTTTTGCCATCTGGCACATCCCAGGAAATAACAAGCTTCTTTACAAAACTTCCACGGGTAAGCGCTGACGAGCTGACGCTTGCCACCGTTTTTTTTTTTATCTACATATACTTCAGTCCAGTGAGTCTCGATACTGCAATTTCCGAGGCCTGCAGCTTTGAATTGCAGACCGTTAAACGTTGAACTATGTGGGTGTTTCGGGGTAATAACACACGGAATTAGGCGTATGACATCGCCGATTTACCGAAACTTTTTTTTTCTTCCTTCGTAACTAGTAGTCACAGGTTTTGTTCGGAGAAAAATAGGGAAGCGCAAGAGGTTTGCCACGGTGGTCTGAACTCTCGAGTGCCTACATGCACTTCTGCTTCGGCCGACTTCGATTGCGCATAACGCGTCGGTTGCTCCGGAAATATGCCTTATCATTAGCAGAGGGAATGTATAGTTACTGTGCAGCACGCGTATTTATTCCTGCGAATATTTGAATTCCTGCTGTTCTTTTTTTAATTTTGCGAACTTCGCGCAGGGATCTTTAACGTGCGCCGCAATCTCGAACACACGAGTGTTTTCGCTTTTCGCCTCCATCATAAAAGCGGATATTGGCCGCGAGGGCCACCACTGCAGAGAGGCCGGCGCGGCGATCGTTTTGACGTCACTTGTAGGATCCCCGTTCCTACCTTGCTGCATAGTTGGCTTGAAGCGCGTGACATTTCGTTTAGGACGCGCCTTCTAAGTGTATTTTCGGGTTAGTTTTCGGCGTTTGAAGTTAATTATCAGTGCGTGAAGCGCAGTTTTACCTCATGGGGACTTTATAACCGCGTCAACCGTGGTAGGCTGCCCGCAAACGACCTGAGCGTGGTGGTGTATGCAGACGTATATGCGACCGAACCCGGTGTAAGCGTAATCTGCCGCTCGCTTCCCCGATCAACATTGTAGGCTACGACGATCGCCGAGCTAAATTTCTAGATTTCGCTTGTTGTTCGCAAGAAATGGATGAAGCAGGAAATCATGAAGCGTTTACTGCTCGCAGAAGCGCTCCGGACACACGTACGTCGCGCCTGCCCGCCGGCGGCTCGAACCGACGCAGGTCGCTGTAGCGGCACCTTGTTGCCGCTTTTTAAAATCACACTGATCGCGGATAAGGAGTTCCACATTCGCGAAAGTGGATGTTAGTGCGGTAAAAAAAATGTGCTATGTAGTGTCCTAAGCTGTGATTTTCTAAGCGATGCCCAAACATCAGCCGACAGACCGCGGACGCCGGTCCCGGCACCGCCGGCCCGTTCACGCACGAGCGGCGAGCGGCCGAAGGGAGGCGATAACCGAAAATCGGCCGAGGCCGTAGCAGGTATCTTGATCATCGATCGCTTAAATGGACAGTCACTGCGAATATAAACTTCCACATACGAGAAAGGTGGTTACAGTATGGTGAAAAGTTGTGTTAGAGACTGTTATTCGCGACTATAACGATAGCGGCGATGAAATATCTGCCGTGACGCTAAGCCTAAAGTTCCCAACATCGAACTCCGCGCATCCGAAACCGGCGGCGAGCTAGCTGTTGGAGAAGACCCTCTTCGAAAACTGGCCGCGCGCAAGCACGTTGCTTTGGGTTCCTCTAACTTCTTGGGGTCCCCAACCCTTGGTTCCTCTATTCTAAAACTCCCCTTTACCCCACGACGTGTTTCGCCTCGTACACAGCCGCGCCTTTTGTGAGCAGTCGTGAGTTCTCGAACTTGATGCTAGAGTGAGTGAGGTGAACAACTTTAACGATCTTCAAATAAAGAATGGTGCGCGCAGGCACCAGATGGGGTGGTTCCCTATTCGCGGGACCCATATGTGTCCAGTAATTCTTCTCCTCGAGCCACCAGCTGTTGCTGAATGGCGAGGTCAGAGCTAAACAGTAAGGTCTCCCATCGCTCGAGCGGGTTGGAATTGGGGGGGGAAGGGTGTAGGGGGGTGTCTTGAGTTTTTTTGCACTCCCCAATAATGTGCGCGAGAGTGCCGTCTCCCCGGCAGAACGGACATGTGTTGTCGTGTTCTGCAGGGTACATTTTGTGCAGAAGCGCCGGGCGTGCGAGCGACCCCTGCCTGTAAGCGGCGCAATATCGTCTGCTGCCGTCTGCTTAGTTGCTTGTGTGGCTTCGGAAGCCTCGTTCTACTTTCTTTGTATAGGCGGACGATCTCCTTATAACTCGTGACGGGGTTGTGGTTGCTCTTCCTCGGCCCGGATGGCTAGTTCTCGGGCATAGCGGTCGGCGGTGACGTTCCTTCCACGAGCGAGTGAGCCGGGACCCACACGAGCTCGGTGACTCGTCCCGGTGTTGTGGGATGTCTCTCGAGTATAGTTGCTGCCGCAGAGGAGACGATCCCCTTCCGATAGCTTGCGTACGCTTTCTTGGAGTCGGTAACCACCGTGCTGACCTCCGGCATGGCTAGGGCCAGCGCTATGGCTACCTCTTCTGCCACGGTCGGGTCCGTAGTCTTCACCGACGCGCAGGTCTTCAGCTCGTCGATGTCCGTTACGGCCACCACGGCCTTTGTTCCGTGTTTTGGGAGTGAGGCGTCCACGTACCGGACCTGGGGGTCCTCCTCCAGCTTCCCGGGCCAGGGCTTTGGCCCGCGCCGTCCGTCTGCCTTCTGGAGAAAGGCGCAGGCTCATTGCAAACAGGCAAGAGCCCGTGTTGCGATTATAAATTTCCACGGAGAAGCCTTGATTAAAAATAAACATATAAACCCGCTCGAAGGTGTTGAAAACTCGACGTAAATACCAGTCATACATTGCGGAAAAGTTGTCGCGAATAGTGCAGTGCCGATGTACTAGTGATCGTTAATCATATCAGGGCATAAATATAAAGTAAAAACATCGAAGGGGAAATGCAGGAAGGAGATGCAGATCGTACAACACTTTTAAAGCATGTGCGGCGAAGCAATCCGCTCACCTGTTCTCGCGTAGTCATTCATTTACCAGGCAATGCGCGCAGTACGCGTGGTGAGATCACAACTGAGCGGCACTGTTGCAAGGTCTGTTTTCTTTGCACACACGGTCTTCCATCAAAACCGCGAGGAGGGGGCACACAGTGGCCAAAAAAAAAAACAAAAACAAAAAAACGTGCGGTCACACAAGCGCAGGAAATGTGTTCTATAGCAGACGACAACATAACCCGGCGTCCTACAAGTGACGTCACTCGTAGGTGGCGCCACGGTATGTCCTCGGGGCCAATACCTAATTTCATTTCTCTTTTCATGTTTACGCGCCTTTATGGTAAACGCTGGGTGTTCATCGTGTTTGTACTAGTAACGGGCGGTACCCTCGCCCTCTGCCCTAATTTGCATAGAGAAGTTACCTTGGGTTGGGCCCTTCAGAAAAAAAATTCTGGGTACGTGCATGAATGAAGGTTGGTGCGGAGGAGCTACCTGTACAAATTAAGCCTGTGTTGGGAGAAGAGGACGCAAATGGAAGGGGGGGTGGTCAGGTGTGCATCATTGGGCGAGACAAATGGGTCGTCGCGACTTCCCTTGATTGCACCAGATTCCTTCAGTGCTTGCACTAACCAACCGACTCGCGATCCAAGCAATCACGAAGGAATCGGAAATCGGGTGTTGATAGCTTTTTAAGTCGTTCACTTTGCCTCATCGTGCCCAGCGACGCAACCAGCACATGGCGATTGCACGAAGATGGCCATATATGGAAGGGGCGTATCCCATGCGGCCCCGTGTAATTAAACTAGACGAACAACGGACGACTAGCTTGTCGAACAAATTGCGCAAGAAATGGAACAGTTATGTAGGGCATTTCTTTTATTTACCTAACTGTTAATCAGGTAAATCTACGCTTTTTTTTATTTCATTCTCCTGTAAGTTAAAAGCAATATAACTGAGCATTTGCGTAGCGCGCATAAATAAAGCAGATAGCCTCGTGTTCATTTTCTTCCTCTTTTATCATGGTTTTCGTGTGGGCGTACCACGGAGTTCTATGTAAAGAAATATGTGAAGCTGATAACCTGAATATTTTGCTTCGGTGGGTTCACCTTTCAAAGGTGGAGGACGAGTAAAAAAAAGGACAGGGCAACAAAATTAACTGCATAACAAAAGATAAACACCAGGTACGTAATTCCCACTTGCTATCATTAGGCATTCCATCCGCTGAGTGCTCCCATCAAGATGGTCGAGGGACCACAAGATAATTGAGGTGGGGGGCGAGAGGGGCAGTTTCTGTGCTTGTGAAAGCGTTCTGCTAAGTGCTTTGTGAGCATTACTAGAAAGAAAATGTCAAAGACTGTGCGACAAAGGGCAGGGCGCCCGGTGTCGTACACAACATTTTTGAGCTGAGTTCCCATCCCCATGCATTGGGTGGAGGAAAAATCTACTGGAACGAGTCAGGCAGCGCCACAACGACGTCCGGCTGCAAAACCGTCGCCCAGTACTGCGAAACGTCAGGCAGCAAAAAGCGACTTCGGTGAAACGTTCCGGAAGCGTGACCAACTGGAGAAAAAATTCCCCCGCATTTCCCCGAGGGGGAGAATGTGAAAGTGCGAATGCACGGTTGTCGGCCCGCTTGCGGCGCTTGCGCTCGGCCCCCGCAGCCCACCGCCTCGCCGCCTTCTCTTCCATCTCTTCCATCGGGTTTGTAGTATCACGTGTACACCACGCAGTTATCAAGCCGCTATAACGCCGCTGAGTCGCCAACGCACGCCGCTGACGACGTAGTTTGAATGCGTTAAAGATATAAGGCGCGTTACTGACACCGATATCAGCGTCGCTTCCGTGGCTTGGTCGGTAGCGCGTCGCGCTGCGGCCCGCAAAGTCCTCGGATCGAAACCTGGCGCCGGATGCTGTTTTTTCTTTAAAGAGCACTGCGGACGCCGCCGCCGCCGACGCCGGCGGTGGATGGTTTGGGGTCGCTTATAAAGAGCATTCGCTCTTAAAAGATGCAAAGAACATAAATCGTTCCCTCATCCGAACCCTCCCACTTCCATACACGCAGACTCCACGCTCCACAGCAAGGCGCTTTGTGAGTGACCGGTGCTACAACGTGACCCCAGTCACCGCTGGTCCCCAGAGGTCTTGTTCTGGTTATTGTTTTGGTTATTTTTGGTTATATTACTTCCTCAGCTACTGGGAAAAGGTTAAATCATTATAGTTCATTCCACAAGCTAGGTGCAGCACAGTGGAGGCTACATTGTTGTCAACAGCCCGCCCCCTTAGGGCGCCCTAACTCACTGCGAAGGAAGCGACAAGAGGCGCCGGGGCCTTGCGGTTCCACTTGGCGGAATGTCCTTTCAGGACCCCCTTCATGGCAAGTTAGGCGCCCTCAGTGGGCGCACTGTTGACAGCAATGTAGCCTCCACAGTGCTGCTCCTAGCGTGTGGTATGAACTATAGGAGTCGCGTCTCGAGCTAGTCGACTGCACAGCGGCGTGAATGAAATCGTTGTCACCAAGATATCGGGATGGGGGCGACAGAACGGTTGTGACCCAGCGTGTGGCGCCGATACACTCAGGCCCGTACGAATCTGATATATTACTGAAGAGTTCCTTCTTTATCGCTTCGTCACCTCCTTCGATACGGATTTCCTACATTGGCTGGTGGCTGCTTCACTGGTAAGCCCGAACCTCACATATTGTGTTCATTTTCCCAAGACGCCAATGTCAATTAACTTATTTGCGAATGTGTGATGGAATATTTTTTACAACGTAGGAAAGGAAACGACGACACCGTCGCCGACAAACATCCACACGACCAGCGACTGGTGTACGTCCAGTGGTCTCATTCCCCGCCAAATGTCCCCTTTCTATCTGTTTCCATTCTCAGTAACCATATAACCATTGAAGTAAAGACACCCAACAATGTATCTATTTCAAACGTTGAAATGCTCACCTAGAGAAATTTCCAGCATGCAGTTGCTGCCACAGGGGCTGCCTTTAGTGACATGCAAACCGGTAGGCGCATGCGGTGTTTCCGAAATTCTGGGGCGGTCATTTTCTTTCACATTTTATACCACTTTTCCACTTATACCACAATATTTGGAAATATTGCGCAGGAAACCCGCGGCGGTGGCTCAGTGGCTAAGGCGTTGCGCTGCTGAGCACGAGGTCGCGGGTTCGATTCCCGGCCGCGGCGGCCGATTTTCGGATGGAGGCAAAAAGAAAAAAACGCCCGTGTTTACTAGATTTCGGCGCATGTTAAAGAACCCCAGGTGGCCGAAATTAATCCGGAGCCCGCCACTACGGCGCGCCTCATCGCGTTGCGTCGGTGCGTTAAACCCAGCAATCAATCAATTTGGAAATACCTTTTTTTAAGCCAGTCCGACTTTTCTTTATTTCCTGGGACAACTTATATTTCTCCCCCAGCCTTCTTTCACCAGGCTACGCCTGTGGTCCTTCAAGCTTCATTTGTTTGAGGTGTGTTCCTAGACACACGAAAATTGATATGAATGAAGTGACCATTTGTCTTGCATGTGTTGCCTTTAAAGGAGCCATGAAGACAAAACACAAGCTTTGTTCATTCAAAAGATTGCCTCGTTAGAATCATGCTGACACCACTTTTATTGTAAACTGCGCTCAAATAAGCTATATAATTAGGAAAAAAAGGGAATGGTCATGCGACCCACCAGCTCATTTCCCGCAACAGAACCTATGATGTCATATCAGCCTGTTCTGCGATTTGAGGAGGCCGGCAAAAGCAAACGCAAATTAGGCAGAGCTTATAAGCTTTCCGAACGAGCTGTTTGCGCCTAAATGTAATACCCATTTTGCAGCAGTAAGAATTGTGCGGGAAACAGCAGAAGTTACGAAAATACACGTAGACGTAGAAGTACCGATGAGCACTGCTGTTGGTACGGGACGCACTATGCTTGTTTTAGCTGCACAGCAGTCCGGCGCTTCGGAGTTGTCTTACAACTGGAATACTATTCTACAGTCAAACCCGGCTATAACGAATCCGGATAGAGCGAATTATGCTATATATCGAACAAAAATATCTCAGTTACGGAAATACATGGGAAACATAATCCTTATAACAAATTTCACATCCGATATATCGAACTCTGCGCGCCGAAAATGGCCGCCGAAATGCACGGTCGAAATGCACGCCGAAATTGGGATGCGGATTGGCCGCGACCGCAAAGCAAGAGTTGCGACTGAGACATTGCGCCTCGCACGGACGACGTGACGCCAGACACTTTCCGTAACTGTTTCCGACGCGCGGGACTCACGGCGGAACCCCCGAAGTCAGCGAGTCCGGACCAAGACAGTAGCATCGGTGAACTGCGGGAAGAGCTCCCCCATGTTCCCGATGATGTCTCGAGTGAAAGCGGTCCGACGCTTATAATGAGGCGCTTTCGGGAGTCGATGTGCTCGGCCAATGCGTCTTAGATTTTGGAGGACGCGGACTCGAACTGGTGTAACAATGTTTCGTGTGGAGAATGCTATTCTAGTTGACGCCGCCAAAACGAAAATGAAAACAAAAATCACCGCTTTTTTCTTTGCAAATTAGGCAGTTCAGGCGGAAAGTAGCTTTATTACTTGCAATAAATGGATTATTTTTGGTGTGGTACTGGCTACTTTAATGTGTTTGTTTCTGCATGCTAGGATGGGGGATTTGGGGAGGGCGAGAAGGGGGGGGGGGGGGGGCTCCCGCGGGTTGCGAACTTGTAGCAATAAGTTTGTTACAGGCGGGTTTGGCTATATCGAACTATTGGATATATCGAACTAATCCCGGTGCATATTGCAATTCGCTATAAACGGGTTTGACTGTAGTTCACTGTATCTTACACTATAGTCCCTAGCAATAATTTGCTAGTCTGCCGTCCCCGCGACTTCTCTATGGGGAGGCGTGTCCGCGCCTCTGATGGTCGCACAGCGCTTCGCAGAGGGTGCTGCGGGCAATCGGAACGCCGCAGCTATCGGAGCGAGAGCTGGCCGTCGGCCGGCCTGCGCCGCGCTGCTGCCGCGTAGGGCGGTCGCGCATCGGGGTTTGTCAGCCAATTAAAGCGGTGAAATCCAATCGCTCGAGGTACATCAGCTCACAATTGAAGCTGCCATAGAACTGCGATAGAACAGGCTCTTTAATTTCGCAACCCGGATTTTCCGCGAATCGGGATGCGGAGCCTATTTGCGGCCGCTGACCTTCGCGAGTAAGACCGAAGGATGAAACCGCAGCAAGGAGAGTCGCCGTTTTGCTACCGCCGCTGCAACCATTATTTCGAGCAATGTTGAGACAGTGAGATCATATTCAAGGAGAGCCCGGTGGCGCCAGACGCAGTGTGTGTTCCAATTAATTGTGAAAACTACTGGGTTATCGCCGAACGTCATGCACCGAAGGTGGTCGGCATGTAGCCGGCCAGGCTAGCTCGAGAAATAAAAAAAAAAGGGGGGGGGGAGCTGTAGTCAAATGCTTCACCAAAAAAACCCGTTCCTAAAAACTTCGGGGGGGGGGGGGGGGGGGGGGTAAAGGAAGGACCAAATTGGACCAAATAGGCTTCACGAACTTTTCTTCTTAATTTCAAACAGCCGCAAATAAAATGATTGGCCATAACACAAATATTCTCTCTTGTTGCTTTCCCCGCGGCCGCGTGCGTCTCGCCATTCACTCCGAGTATGCGGGCGATCGAAAAAAAGCCCGTGCAATGAAGAAAGAAAGCGGAGTTACTGTTTGGCAGCATGATTTCATTAAAAATAGGTTTTGCGTGCCCCTCAAGTTAGCGAATTTTCTAAATCGTGGAATTCACAAAAATTACAGGCGCGCAAAATAAAAGGTCGCCGCAGTCGCCAGGTGCCGACTGTGTTCGATCTCGGGGCGAATAGATATTGTAGAAGCAAGTCCAAAAATAGTAAGCATATTCGCTCACGCTACCAAAAGTTATTACCTGACGAGGCAGAACTATTTGTTGGCTCGGCGGCTTGCGATGGCGTAGAAGTCCGACCTCGTCCGAGGCGAAGCACTCTTTTCAGCATTAGTCATGCGACTCAAATCGGCGCATGCGCTCAACCAGCAGACGATGGAGTTATCTCCCGCGATAGACAGCCCTGACATCAGACCGTGTCATTATTTGACACTTGCATTCACTAAATACATTTACAAACGTAAACTGCTACTTGTTTCGACTACTTTTTATTTGTTTTCATCGGTGCCCGTGTTATTCATGAATAAACGCACCAGAGAAAATCGAATTTTAACGTACGTTTGCAGTGGCAGCCACACCTTTGGGGTGTGCACCCCGCGCGTTTTTTTTTTTTTCCTCTTCACAAACATGCCGTTTGTCTGTACTTGGCGCTGGCCGCCCAAACGACCCGCGCCAGACACCTCGCGTCCCCGGGAATTTGGCGGCTTGCAAACCCGCCCGCCGAACTGGAGCCCAGGCGGAGAGAGAGGGTTGCGGACGGGCGCTGGTGGGCTTGTAGCACTGGTGACCGTGATTTCTTCCGTCCGCCAGCAGAGTCGGGCTATCCACGAGTGTGCTGCTCCGAACAAAGGCAAGTCAAGGTGCATGCATTTTGGTTTCTTGCACGGACTTTCAAACTCCGCATTCACGCGTGCAAAATGCTCCTTATTGCCTTTGTGAAATCATTTAAAGATATGCAAAAACTTTGTTTCACTGTCAAGAGAAATGTTTTTTTTTTCTTCTTTAAGGATTCCGCTTTCACATGTCTATTTCTATGAAATATTCAGTTCGATATCTGACGGTATCTAACCATTGAGAAAGCAGCGTATAGTTGATGAAAAACCGTCATCCGACGCGCGTGTACTGCCAGCCGTAGTTTTGTTTCCCTATCTAAATTGTTACATAATGGAACGCGATGTAAGTCGAAGTGCTGATACAGTGGTTCAAGGAAACCAAAACTTCGACTAGCCTTTGGAGGCTTACATCAGCTACTAATGAACTATATTGACAATTCGAGAGGGAAAAAGGTTTACCAGTCAGCTTCACAGCGTTTGCTGTCATGCATGCAGAATAGTCCGTTTATCTTCGTTAGATCTGTCACGCTGCTGCTGCTGCTGCAAAAAAAAAAAAAAAGAGATGATAGCGGTATTTCACTTTCACTACATTTCTCCCCCAGTCCAGTTACCTCTGCTCTCGAAGAGGCGCGTAAATTCTTCCGCGTTTCTGTTTTGGGACCGATAAAAAGAGCAGTACCGCGACGGTTATTACCCATGGTAGGAGCTTATTTATGCAGAGTAGTGTCAATTCGTTTTTTTCTTCTTTCAACTGCTCCATTGGTCGCCAAGGCTCCGTTTTTCTGCACCTCTGAGAAACATGAGGCTTGTGTCGTGTGTCGTGCGCCGACTGACTGGAAGACGCGGCTGTTACGGGGGCAAGCTTCAGCCCAGCTTGGGTTTCAGCTCGGCCGCGGCCCGGTGCCGTCTTCGGGCTCCGCGCCCTCGGTGTAGTGCACGACCTTTCCGTCTTTCCCACTGTTTACTTTAGTGTGTTTTGTCTGAACTACCTTCTTTACGTCAATAATTCTGCAATCGCGCTTCGAGTTCAGACTTTGTGTCTGTGTGTAATTGGTGCTTTTCGGTTCGGCGGTTACATGGCTGTTTTTTGTTAAAAATCGCCTCCCGGATTGGCTGCAGAAAGTGGGGACAGAATGCGTTTTTTTTAACTGCAGAGCACTGTAGGGGCTCGCCTTGTCGTAGCTCGCTCACTGGACCCAGTGGAGCCCCACGGCGTTTCGTCGTAGCGGCTTCCAAAGACAAGCGGTTCACATAGTCATAAGCGTTCGAAACTCGTGAACCGCTGGCGCTTGTCATACATCTACGCGTTGTTTAGCGCAAAGAAGGCTGGAGGTACATTTGAGCCAAAATGTACGTAATGAACCGGCGGCGCCCCCGTTCATTTAGTTAGAAACGCTCGTTGAACTGGTTTTTACGATAGTAAGCGAAAAAAAAAAAAAAAGAAACCTGGTTGATTCCTCTGTCATAGGAATCGGTAAAGCACGGAAGTGAAATGTGCAGCGAAAGGAGCATGATTTGCGGGATGGCGGCAGGCTTGTCGGTGTGCTTGGCGGCGAGGTCCTGCAAGCGGGTCGTTTCGGGAAAAAGTGCGACCACTTTGGTCCTGCTCCGTGGCGTGTACGGCAGACGGTTGCGTTGCGACAAGCTCAGCTTGTTGAAGGCGAGATGTAGAACTTGTACCTTGAACCGCGAACGCGTTCCGCTTCCCGCTGGCGTTTCTCTTCGCATCAAATCAGTGCCTTCGCGCCATTCGCCCGTCGGCGTCTCTACGACGCAGGTTACTTAGGCCAACTGTCTGCGCTGGTTAGCGTCAGGATGCACTACTTCGCTTCACCTCCTAGACGGCAGCACCATCCGCGTTTCTCCTGTGTTCGTTGTCTTGGCGTCATTTCCGTGACGCATATAGCGTCATAGAAATCTTATTGTATCCGGGAATGCAACACTTTCTTAAGAAAAAGTGGCAGTGCGACGCTGATAGATACGTGCGGGAGGAAAAGCAAGCACAAAAAGAACAGAACTCCCGCTGGTGCAGTGTCAGGCAGAGGCGCGCGAGCACTGCGAAGGCGGGGAATTTGAAATGCGTTGGACACACCTCCGTTGAATTCATCAGGAGAGGAATAAGACTGCGGCGAAGAGCGTGATGGGTAATAAGAGTGAGCGGATAATGGCGCCACAGTGCATTATAGCGAATCACTGCTCTTTACTTCCGACAGCTTTCACATTGAGTGTAACGGCTTTAATTTTTCCACGGGCCCGCGCGAAGCGATTATAGCGGCGCTCCGCGGCTGCTACTGCTAGGGGGGCGGCCTGCAGCAAAAGAGAGTTTTAGCATAGGGACCAGGCGGACGTTGTATGGCACCACCGTCGCTTCAGCGAACAGCGCCGCCCGTGGCGCCCCGCTCGTCAGTAGAATGCCGGTGGCAGTCAGCGCAGCGTAGTTGTGCATGGCATTCTGCTGCGGTGCGGCTTGCAAAGCCTAAATAACCACAATGACTTTTAATATCGGTAAATCTGAAAGTAGAGGCGACCTTTACCAGACATGACGCGTGCGATTTACGCCCATATTCAGTAATTACAAATAGCAGACGACGCTCAATGCACCCAGCTGGAAGTCAAGCTGAAATTGCAAGTCCGTTCCTTCGTGCAAATTTTTCATGCCTGCATGTAATTTGTCATATCGAGGAATATATTGCCGCTAAATGCTGCGGTGACCAATGCTGCGACGACGAAACGGCGTCGTGCACAAGCGAAAGACAAAGTTAGTTGGCGGGTGCCTTTTTTCAGTCATCGGGAATCGGTCTACATGATAGTAGAACGTTATTGCTTATCGTGTAAAAGCATTGCTTTACAAGTTTTGCAATGGTTGCTGTCTAGTTCGTGAATGTTTTTTTTCCAAAATACAGTTCCTGCGCGGCTGAAGGACAAGAGACAGGAGGGCGCCAAAAGCTGCCCTCATGCACAGGAGGGCGCCAAAATCATGCACTCCTCCGTCTAACGACGATGATGGTTTATCGCAAAGCTTCCGTGTGTGGCTATCCTTGGTTGCCTTGTTGATATTAACTTTGACTAGTTCAGCTTTGAATCCAACCAGCACGCAGTTTAGTATTTTGATCGCAGCGTCTTTGACTTTGACCCTTTCCCATTCTATTTCGCACGGTAAAGCGTCGCGTTCGTCGTCGTTATACGGAGGGCTGGATGATTTTTGTTTAAGTTTGCACTTCCATGCACCCCTCTCCAAATCCTAACTGCTTCCAGCGTGTCGGAAATGCGTCTGTTACTCGGGCTGATATGCACCTCTGCTTAAGAGACTAGTCGCGCGTGTTTCGTTTCTTCTCAAGGCATTAAACTATTTTTAGGTACTCGGCAAAGAATACTGAAGCATTAAAAAACACAGGTTTACGTTAACACAGCGCAGGGGATGCGAGTGGCGTGATCCGAACCTTACACCGCTGGTGCTTGCGGTCGCGTAAGTCCGTAAGAGGGAGAGGATTGGACGGAAGGAGGTAGATTTTTTTTTTTTGCGCTAAAATTCACGCCGGCACACTTCGGCCGGCAGCCCCCAGAGAAGTAATCACCTTCTCCCTCTATATCTGGAACAGCGTGAGGTGCGGGGAGGTGCACGTTGGTTCTGCACCTGCAGATCTCGCGAGAAAACCCGCAATCGGCGCACAGGTGTCTTGTTCAGGTGCTAGCTTTGTGAATTCCCGTCAGAGCTACAAACGTGGGACGAGCTAAGAGCATACAGGAAAGAAGGGGGGGGGGAAGGGGGGGGGAGGGGAGTTGGAGAATTTCCTATGTGGTTCAAAATGAACGCCATAGTTGATTCGTGTAGTGAAAACCGACACTGTTTTTCTCAAGAGTGATAAAGGAGAGAGTGAGAGATTGGCAGAGTTGTTCTGAAGCGCACTATTGTTCATATAACTTTGTTCTTCTTGAACGGACATATCATTCAATGCCAGGAGACCCATATAATCCAGAAAGCACGCAGTGTGTCCTAGCTTTGTTAATGAATTGAAACTAAACGACAACTTTGCGAGAACTTTAAGGTATGTACTAAAGTACCCTGCTCTTATGTAAAAGTTTGGCGACCTTTTCCTTGTCCAGTTCACGTGGTTTGCTAGGACGCGAAGTAGTCAAACGAATTTTCGGTCCACACATGCAGGTCACCCGTTTCCGGCTAGAAAATACAATCCTTGCTCCACTGAAGGCCATGGCGACGGCTCGCTACTTATGCGGTTTCGGGACCATCGTGGACTGGAGGCCTCTGGAGTTCGTCGAACACCTTCCGGGCATCCGGATCTGCAATATTTGCGGGGTGGTGTCGCGCATCAGCAAGCTGCTGCCCTGCTCACACGTCGTGTGCAAGAGCTGCTTTGGCCAGGTGACGCTGAAGGACAGCACCTGCCCTGTGGACAAGAAAGCCTTCGTTGAGAAGCAAGTGCTGGAGTTGGAGCTCACAGAAGGCCAGCTGAATGACCACATTGTCCTGTGCGTGAACTCCAGCCGCGGTTGCACCTTTATGGGAAAGCTGGTCGACTTCTTGGTACGTACAGCGCAGTGTTCGCCCTCTATAGCGATGAATCTAGTGCGCGGCTTTGCCGGCAGGTACTGTGCCGGCCACGTAGTTAGGCGAGATGGCAGTGGGTGGACTTCCGGAGTAACAGAGTAAATACCGGGAGGTGGGTCTGGAAGAAGGGGAGGGCCGATTATTCGATGGAGGGACGAAATAAGCAATTTCGGAGGCAAAGAATGGACTCCAGAGGCGCGGGACAAGAGCGGTTGGAGGTCGATGGGAGACACCTTCGTCCTGCGGTGGACATAGCAGGCTGTTGATGATGGTGGTGATTTTTGATTTGCTATTGCAAAAATCAAGCAGCTGTGTGTTTTTAATTAAAATACCAATGTAAATGTTATTTATATATTTATGTCTTGCCTCAAATATGCTTAATGTTTTCTTTTTGCACAGCAGTGTTGACAAGTATAAACATTGCCGTCAGATTTAGTAATTTATAAATTTGCCTATATAAACGTCTTGTTCAGGCGTTCTTTTAACTTGCTGCGTGAGTGGTTGACATTGGCTCTCCTCGCTAGGCTATGGTCTCGCCGTAAAGCTGTTACCGCGTTACCACATTTCATCCCATAAAACCCTCGCCCAAGAACAGCGTCGCTGTTAAATATGATGGTTTTA
The DNA here is from genome assembly GCA_013339765.2 of Haemaphysalis longicornis. Taxonomy (NCBI): domain Eukaryota; kingdom Metazoa; phylum Arthropoda; class Arachnida; order Ixodida; family Ixodidae; genus Haemaphysalis; species Haemaphysalis longicornis. The sequence continues at coordinate 118,839 of JABSTR010001070.1, read as the reverse complement.
GGTTTAAGTAGAAAAAGAGAAATGTAGTTGCGATTATTACTGCATTTCCTGATATTTGAGCACACCGTGTAGCACAGTGTTAAATATAGAGGAGGAGGAGTTGTGTCCGAAGAAGTTTTTTAGGCTGCCAGGTCAATGTTGGATGGGAGCCGGTAACAGCTCCTCTTGGCGTTCTATGCAGGAGCATATCAAGGACGACTGCGACTACTTCGAGGTGACGTGCCCCAAGTGCGGTAGGGGCGTGCCTCAGATGAGCATCCTGGAGCACAGCCTGAGCTCGTGCATCGACGGCACGCTCATGGAGCGGCCCACGGAAACCGGCTCCGTGTTGGACGACCTGAGAAAGATCAAGGTGGTCGTCGAAGGAGCGATGACTGGGATGTCTGTCAAGAAGGCAACCATCCAGAAAAATGTCAATGACCTCGTTGAGTCTTTCGATGGTTACGCGAAGGAAATGAAAGCACTGCAGGTACGGACATACTTGCATGAAAGAAAGCGCTATGCTTGCCCGTCTGACTCGCGCGAACGAGGGAACTAACTCATGATACCTGATACATAGTAGCATACCGTAGTTGCACGATTCTGATGTGCCCCCAGCTTTAACGCGCAGGTAAGTTCACTTCAAAATTCGAAAAAAAAAAGATCTCGCGCTGATCCTACCTCGCAGATGTAAAGAACTTGGCACCACGTACTTGGCCGAAGTCATTTTATATGACGGACGCAACTGTGGCAGCAAAATTCTTTGTGGTTCATATAAACTTGTTCATCCAGCTTCTGCTGGCATTAAAACTAAGACGGGCAACTTTGAAAGCCTATTTCTGTTTTTAGCTCCATTGTAACACGCAGCAGATTTTAAGGCTGCTTTTAGCTAAAAAGGTGCGCGTTAGAATTGTGCAAATAAGTACGTTACTACATGTCACAGTATGCAGGGCCGTAGCCAGAAATTTTTTTCGGGGGGGGGGGGGGGGCAATGGATTTTGGGAAGGGGGTAGTTTTGCTGAAAGCAACAGTAAGTATTACTTACGTGCTGCCTGGAAAATATTTCGGGAGGGGTTCGAACCGCCCCCCAGGGTACGGCCCCGATAGTATGTGCCAGCCTCAGAGCTCAAAAGTAGGATATCTCGTGGCTAGTTGACTGGGACACGTGCGAGACTATTGCTAACTTTTGGTAGACGAGAGGCAGGCGAGGAAGGATGCAAAGTGAGTGTATGCATATTTTAAGCTTTAATCAGGTTCAGCGGTGGATGTAACACCATCCTGCCTTGCATCTCTTCGTTTTCCCGTCTATTTTAGCACTACTGGTAAACCAACAGCGCGGTTCGCTTACTTTTCAGAAAAGGCTTCGTGTGCGCAGGTTTTCTCTGTAACTAACCGCCATCAGAATTCCAATTACGGCGGTGCTGAATTTGAATTTGAAACCTCCCGCGCCCATACCAGAAGGCCGTTGCAAGTGCCCACTGAGCTATGGTTGTGGGTGGGTGGGGCAGCCATTCGAGGTCAAATGCTGCCAAGCACACCCCTTAATCAGCGGCAATTTATGCAAGTGGCTAGGTAAAGAAGATAGCAAAGAGCTGATCCTCCAAAAAATTAGTTCCGCTTAACAGGAGTTCCGTTACTGAGATAGATGTGTGAAAGTGCAAATTTATGTGCATGCACACTTTTAATACCATTTAATGGAACTCTTAAGCACTAGAAGGTGAATGTAGCCGATAGTTTTTCAGAAAGCAAAAAAAAAACTACAAGAAGTTAAGGCACAGTATTCACAAAGTTGATTTGGCAACGCTGTTCACTACAAAATTCATCAATTATTGTTTGAGTCCTTGCAACACGGAGGCTAGAGGCGTCAACGTCGCGAGTGCTTACGAGCCACCGAATTTAGAAGACGGCAACGCGGTAAGGGAGCGCGAATAGCACCACAATGGCACCACGATGGCACGAACGAGGCATAAGGAGCTTATCCCTGTAACCTCGGCGTCTTGAATCGAGACCGGACGACTGAAACAAGAACTGCGATGTTGCATTTGTTACGCTAACACGCCTGACCACTAACGAGACGAGGCTTACGAGGCCAACGAAGCTAAAAAACATTTCAAATCGCGCGCCATCAGCCGCAAAGGGTTCGCACAACATCCGACAGATGGCGACGAGTGTACTGGCCAGTAGGAAGACGCAGTGAAACATCCCCCTCGCGAGGGGCACGATCAAATGCAGAGCATTTCTGGGGGCGCACGACGTTAAGTAGTTTGCGTTACGTTAATGTTGTTGCACTTCTGGCAACTGCTGACGAGAGAGCGCTCGTCAGCAGTAATTTGAATGAGTCAACGATATAAGGCGCGTTCGTAGCGTCCCGTTCTGTGTCGGCTTTGTGGCGCAGTGGGTAGAGCACCATGTACATTGCGTTCCGTCCGCAGGGTCGAGGGATCGAAACCTGGCGCCGGATAGTATTTTCTTTTATATAGTGTAGGGGGAGGGGTGCGGACAACGACGGTGCGGACTACGACGGGACAACGCGGGTGACATCGTGAGTTACTGAAATGCTCTGCATTTAAAACATGGAGGAAGAAAAACAACAAAAACGAAACATTCGGAACCGCAAAAAAAAAAAAACTGATTCTCATGACAATGGGTTTCACAAGAAGTTCCATTTCTAGTTCCGTTTATACGGTGACGCGGAAATTTTAGCTCCGATTAGCGAGTTTTTTTACGTTACCTGAATACAAAACCAACCAACTTTTAAGGCTACTGTTCCGTTTAAGCGGCAATTCCGTTTAGCCAATTTCCGTTCACCGAGAGCCTACTGTACTTAATGAGCCCAAGACGATGATAAACAAACTATAGTAGGGCAAGGAGGACGTGTGTGGGCGACCGGAGAATGCGCCGAACCGCGAACACGACGTCGCGCAACTTTGCCACTATCGGCGGAATCACTGTGATCTGGCGCTAACACTAACAAAAGCTTCAGATTCCCGGCTTCAGGCATAAAAACATAAAGGCAAAGCAGTGTCCGCTTTTGATGCTGTCCTTTCCTTGTGTTTACGCGCGACAAAATCAAGGGGTCGTCCGAGATGCTCATTAAATACAAATGCGACGGACTACAGTGAAATCTCGATATAACGAACTTCAGGCGGCCGCGGAAAATTGCTCGTTATTCTGAAAGGTCGTTGTTGCGGAAATCGAAAAATTTAAGACAGCAAATAATATTTCAATGCCTAAGACGACCTATCTGTAGAGCAGTGCATCCTTGAAGTATTTTTTTACACAAAATGCACAAGTGATCATGAAACAGTGCACGTTTATTTAAAGCAGTTGGCAATTCTCTTCTGGTGCGTGCAGCACAAGCTTCCTAGCACGAAGGACTCCAACTCTTCCACATTCCTGTGGACTGACTCAGTAGCCGTGCGGTTTTTCCCCGGAAATGTGCGGAGCTTTCGTATGCTGTCCAGCACATCCGCAGTCGTCACGTACTCGTCGCAGTCTTTGAGTGCTACCGCGGAACCCTCAGAGGCATCGTCGCTCATGCCGTCCTCACTGCCTTCTTCATCCTGAATGCCCACGCTCTGGAGAATGGCCTCTGTTGTAAGCTCCGCTGATGTCCGTGAAGGTCCAGCAAGCCACCCGAGCAGCGGCGGAAGGTAGAAAAACTTCGGGTGGGGCGCGAATAGCGCGGGCCGAGGCTTTCTGGACGGAGGAGGCTACCCATGCTTCATTGTTTTTTTCTTGTCCTCACCTTGTTTTTCTCTCTGTCGTATCGGCTCGCGCATTCTGCGGAGCAAGTTGCAAGACGGCCTCTTCTGCGCTGCGCTTTGCCGTGTCTTCTGATAGCATACGGCTCCGGTTGCCTGCGATTGCTTAAAAATCTCCGGCCTTGCAAATATGTGTTCGTAGTACTGAGGCGTTGTTAACATGGCACGCAACTAAATAAAACGATCGTTATATTGAAAAGGTCGCTATTCTGAAGTACTTAGTAGTGAAATAATTTTGCATTAAAACTATAAACAGTCGGCGTGGGATTTCTTGAATGCACATTAATCTGAAAAGTTCGTTAATGTGGTGTTCGTTGTACCGAGATTTGACTGTAGTGCTGGTGGCGCTAATGCTCGTCAGTGTCGGGCTTCAGCTTTAGTGCCTCTAATCTGCACTTCCTGTAGTAGACACTATAGCAACAACAGTAGTAGGATTTGCTCGGAGACTCGTACACGTGTGTGTGTGAAAGAGAGGGGCGTCCGAGTGAGTGTCCCAAGGCCAAGCAGTGATGCGACTCTCTAATGCAGGAGGCACTGAAAAAAGGGATGTCTATTAGTCAGCTGGCCAAGGTTCACACTCCATCGGCTGTGCCTGGGAGATTCTCTGGAGGGGTCCGAAACGTCGTCCACCGGGTGTACGTGTGCCTGCGCAACATGTACAAACGCAAGGCACTGCTGCGCGGCGACGCGTCTGCCAGCGCGCTCTCCGCGGCGTCCATCCAGGCCGGCTACACCTTCAAGCTGGAGAGCAAGTTCGTAGCGAAGGAGAATCTCGCCCACCTGGAGCTGGGAGTGGTCTTCTGCGCCGGAAGCTGGGACAGCTTCGTAGCCTGGCCCTTCGAACTGCAGGTGACACTCTACATAGAAGTGGCACTCCACAGCCTGCGTCTTCCCCATAGTGCATGCATGCATGAGAACCGACCCTGAGACCTATCCCCATTCACGGCGGTCATAGAGCTTCATGCTAACATAAACTAAGGGGAAAACTGGCGCCACTGTCTAGGGGAGCCACGCTTCAGTGAGGTTTCCGCCATCATGTACCAGGCAGGCATGTTCCCCTTGTTCTTGGCATGGCTCATGAGCAGGCTGAAAATGAAAAGTTGCCTCTGGCTGCAAAAAAGCAACAATATTACTGTAAAACATTTCTCAAATTTGTTTTGTTATTGTAAAATTGAAGTTTCAGAAAAGATTTAGTTGTGAGTGATTATTTAGAAGCTTCATGCAATATGAACAAGAAAAAAATGTGGCCCTATTTTGTTGATTTTGGCATCGATGCAAAAACAAAGTCACATGGCTAGTTAAGTCAAGTAGGCGAGGAATGTCGCTAGCTGCAATGGCGGCGCCCACGACAGCCTGCGATTTCAGCGCCAGATTTCCCTCTGTATACATTAAGAAGGGACGCGGCTTTCAACTTCGGAAAAATGACCAAATTTTTTTTTTGAAAGCCACGTATGTGGCTTCTATGCTTTTCTAATCTGTGCGTTCGCAAAGTTTTTCTATTGAAAACAGCCACAAAGTAGCATAAAAGAGTACCTTTTTCAGCTGCAGTGACAAAATATCAGCGCAAAAGGGCGAAAAAACGGCAACGTTTTTGAACGATCCACATTGGTGCCACTGGGCGCGGCCTCTTTGGTACCACTAGATTGGCCGAGCGATCCTCTTTCCGGATCACGTTGTCTCTTTTATCTTCATTCATTCACAAACGCACGAATGACAGAAAAACAACGACGCACCAACCAAGCCAGAAATAGATTCTGAAGCGCGATTGGCCCTCCGATCGGCGCACGGAACGGCCCTCCTGATTGGGCGTCGCTAGAAAAATCGCCAGAAAGTGGTTGGGGAGTTGCCACTATTCAAAATATGTTCAATGTTTCGGTTATTCATTGAAGTTTGCGATACAATTGGTGTCATTGTTACTGGGACAAGGCAGTTTTTTTAATGAACCAAGCTTGTATTTTGTCTTATTGGCCCCTTAAAAGCTGTTTTAGACATTTCTCCAATAATTTTGGGGGCTGGGTCTTGAGCGTGCCTGCATCACTGACCATTTATCTAATGCGCAGGTGACCCTGACCCTGGTGCACCCCGTGGACGAGCGCAAGAGCTTGACAGTGGCCGTGTCCGTGCCAGGTGACACTGATCGCTTCAAGTGCGTCAAGAAGCCGTTGCCCGAGGGCAGCAACCTGCCGATGCGCGCACGCCCAGTGGGCGGGAACCAGCTAGAGCTGAGCGGCTTTGTCGTCAACAATTCGCTCTGCGTCGCGGTTGAGTTTGAGTGAGCGTACAAGAGTCCCTAAGTAAGCTAACCCATTGCCAAAGACATGCACAAGTTTGCTGTGAAAAGTTTCATACATACACTATAATCCTCATAAGCACCTGAATTATTTTCAACTCATTGCTGTGTAACCTGCAGTACGCTTACTGAAGTTTACAGTTCTGTACATGTGAGAGCACTGAAGTGTGCCGCCAATAAACTATTGTTCAGCCCCTTTTGCGTTTTGACACCTTACTGCTAAAAGCACTCAGCACCGTGTGCTGGTACCGGGGATACAGACACGGCGCTTCACCGGAAAGATCATCTGACAGTTCTCGTGTCGTTCCAACCTTCAGGGAAGAGGAAGCGTTAAAAACGTGCTGAAGGAGAACAGACGCTGTTCAATTATTCGGTTGTTCTAGTTCGTCCTGTTCCAGCCGCTTTTTCTTGCGGAACTCCCAACCATCACCGTGTACCGTTTGGACAAAACCGGGGCCCTACTGGAAGTGGAGGCGGTGATCGCCCGCCATGGCACGTTATAATCCACGGAGGCACATTGCCCAGCTTGGGTGGACTACTCGCGATAAGCGCATTGAAATTTGTTGGCAGCAGGGGCAAAATTTAGTGGAATGACTGCCGTTGGTTGCTTTCACGGAGGCACTTAAATTAGGTTGAAATTAGGCCGCGCGGGGGGATGGGCAAGAGAAGGGAGATGGGTGCATGGTGATCGTGGCAGGGGACTCGAACATGCGCTACTCCGATGGGGAGGCAAAAGGACGGGTGAGGGAGGACGAGGGAGTGCAGGTGGGCGAAGGACAACATGTGGCAGAACATGCAAGGGCTGGTTGTAGCAGGTTAAATGAACGTTATGCTGGGAAGTGGGGCTGGAGTGCGAAAGCAACTAGAAAAGGAGGTGAGGGTGCTTCGTACGCTGTGCCCAAATGTACAGATCGTCGTGAGCACCGTACCCGAGATTATTGGGCGAGGGGAGCATGTGGAGAGGGGTTGCTGGCAGTGAACAGACATACCAGAGCTCGGCAAGCCCGTGAATTTCGTAGTCGTCGGCATCAACAATGATGTCCGACGGGTGGGGCTGGAAGAAGGGCGTTCCAGCGGGACGGCCGTCCGATTTAGCGGGCAGGTGAGAGAAGCCGACGGGCGACGACACGGAGCGCAAGCAGTGGCTTTTTTAGGGGGGCCGCAAGCCTATGCGAGGATGGAGTAAGCGGGGAGCAAAGGCACGTAGCTAGGTCGGTACAAGTGGGTCCTGGTAGACACAATTGGGGCAACACCGCTGTGTAAATAAGGGAGGGCGAGAACTGAAGATGGCGTACATAAACATGCACGGTAGCAGGAAAGAAAAAAAAATGGAAGAAGATTCGTAAACTGCTAGACTATATCCGGGCTTGTATGCCGTGACCAAGACGCACCTAAGGAACCAGGAAGAACCTCCGGTAACCAGAGAGTTACATACGTTACATATCAGAGTTGCATATGTATAGGCACCAGACACTTCGAGTTTGATGATGATGATTAGAGGTCCTCCCTTTGTATCGGGACGTCGGTTGTCATAAACCGACATGCCTTTGTTAATCTACTTGTTTGCCCTACCCTTCCCTAACCTAATGGGTTATCCCCATTCCCCCCCCCCCCCGGTTTTAAACTCCCATCGCTTTCCCCACCCTCTTTGCCCTTGCACCCCCGTTTACTTCCCCCTTCTTATTCTATTTCGGTATATTACTCATCCTACGTCCCACTCTTCCCTACTTTTCTTCCACCACCCATACAGTTTCATAGAGGGAAATCTGGCGCTGCATTCGTAGGCCGCCGTGGGGGGCGCCATTGCAGCTAGCGACGTTCCTCGCCTCCTTGTCTTCTTCTTTTCCACATATATAGCTTCTTTTTCGTCTTGAAGCCAAACTCAATAAAAACGGGTAACGTTGTTGTTTTTGTTCATCTTGAATGAAGCTTCTAAATAATCCTTGACAAACACATCTTTTTTGTAGCTTTAATTTTATAATAATAAAACAAATTCGATTAATTTTCTGCAGTAATATTGTTGCATTTTTGCAGCCAGAGGCAACTGTGCACACAAAAAGAGAATTTATTAAACACAGGTTACAGCTAGGACCCACTGTAGTTAGCTACTACACGGGTCGACGGAGCACAGGATTTACGCAATGTGCCACAGAGGAAAGGAAGTGAAGATCACGCAAGTTCACAAAACAACTAGTACACCGCAGCGAAGGTCCTTTACAATAATGCAACCTGTTCGTGAGCCATACCGAGGACAAGTGGAACGTGCCTGCCCGGTACATGACGTAACGTTCGCTGAAGCGCGGCTTCCGTAGACAGTGGCGCCAATTTCCCTCAAGTGTATATTAGTATTGCCGCGAACCACGTATTGGGTTTGTTAGGTATTTGTGGCTTGCTTTTGCCGCCCGGCTGCGCCGGTCTGTTATCGGTGTTGTCTATGGGCTGTGGTGTTGTCTGTGTTGTGTTGTGTTGCTGTGCTGTCTGTGTTGTGGTGTTGTCTATGGGCTGGTCCAGCCGTGGACCAGCCCGTTTCAACCGATCACCGTCGCCCTACCCATTCCGGTCGCTCAATCGCCGTAGCAATGTTGTTGTTGTTGTTGTTCCTGGCGACTTGGCTCATACCCACGTGGGGGATTGGCCAGGAATGGGGCGTGAGAAGGGCTGATGCGCCCGCTTGAAACACCGGAAACTAATACACCTCTCTATTTATATGCAGAAAGAGAAAAAATGGAATTGGTTGAAAGTTTTAGGTGGATTTTTGATTAGAACAACTGAGCTTTTTGGACCGGAAAGACTACATGCCAGAATCAAAGCTAACAGGGCAGGCGCCTGGTCTCGGAAACGTATGCATGAATGGCAGCAGCCACCCCTCGGTGACAATATCCCAGTGATGTGGCCCCAAAAGATTGTAGAACGGGAATGGAAATAGGCAGGCCAATTCGTCGCAATGGTGTGGCAAGATGACGTTGCCTCATCATTGAAAAACCGCGGCAATGCAATAGAAAGTGCTCTAAAGTCTCCTGATCACCGCAGACAGCACATCGGGAGGAGGAGGCTAGACCAGCCCGGTGCATATAAAAATTGAGTTGGGGGACTCGACATCTGAAGGTAGTTTATGTGACCTCACATTGTCGAGATTCACAAAAACGGGTATTCCAATTATGTTTTAAATCGACATAATCTTCAAAATTAGTGATGATTCCTTCCTGCACTCTTGCCAGGCGTTGGTAGGTACGAAACCTTGCTACAGTGAAGGGAGTAGGGCATAGGTCAACTTGAGGGCCATCTAACGACGATCGCGCCAAGGAATCCGCCTGTCCCTTTGTGACCTGGAACCCAAATGAGGCAGATGTCCCGCAAATGGGAAGGCACAAGGAAGTTGAATGTACGAATAAGAGCGGAATTTTCAGATGAAGACAGAGCAGAACAAACCGATAAGTAGTCAGTAATTATTGCTACGTTAAAGTGCTGCGGCGGTACGTCTTTTAAGGCCAGAACTATCGCTAGGAATTCGGCTTGAAATATTGGTGTGAAATCAGGTAAACGCAGCGAGACTGACCAGTTAAGGTGTGGACTAAAAATTCCCACACCTGCTCGCTCCTCACACTGGGATGCATGTGTTGCAACTATTGCATAATCCTTAAAGCTTGCCAAATGGTCGTTGAGTATTCCTGTTAAAAATCGCGACGTAAGCATTTTAGCGTTACTGGGGAAAATATTATGGAAAGTTAAAGGCGCAGGAGGAACGTCACAGGGCATTGTCAGTACTGTGGGAATATTGATACTCAATGGTGAGAGTAACGTCTGGGCATAAACACACTGTGGTCGAATGTACCGAGGCCACCAAGAGCTGAAAAAGAGTGCTGGCTGAGCAACCATCAATGAAAAATATCTGCTCTGTGGAGATTCAAAAATCCTCATAACCGTCAGTGCTGTTAGTAGCCGAAACCGAGACTCCAGGCACGGAATGCGGGCCTCCAAATACAAGATGTTATTGGCCACGCACCTTGGGAGGCCGAGGCACAATCTCAGTGCACGATGCTCCAACATAATAAGCTTTCTGAGTTTGTAATCTGGTGAACCGGAAAAGAGGGCGCAGCCAAACTCTAAAATGGGACGCATGTACTAGAGTGTACTAGAAGTTTTAGAGTGGCCCGACCGGCCGCCCGGAGAGGTGCTCGTTTCGCGCAGAAAATAGCGGCGGCGCTGTAGTCAACAACAACTGAAAGCGGCGGCTGGCCGCGCGTACGGCCGCGCGCCCAGTCGGGCCAGGAAACGCTGCTTCTTTACGCGCGGAGCTAGCGGAGCGCTCGAAATTTGTTCTGCGGGACATGCAATTGCTTCAATATACTGTAGGTACAGTGGACTGTGGGTAAAGAAAGGAATAATAAACGCTGCAGCTAATTTTGCGTTAGTTTTGCCTTTCCCGCTCGACAACAACGAAAAAATTACGGATTTTTCTTAATTTAGTGCAACATTCTTAGCGGATTGTAAATAAAGTGTTTGCATAGAAATTTTGGCTATTCCAACTTCCCATCAAAATTTATTTTGCGTGAAATTGCCTGATATGAACCGGTTCATGATTGCTTGATGAGTGTGTCCTTATTGTGCTGCTTGGTGGACATAATTGGTCGACACAAATGACATGAAAAAATATGAGGACTGGGATCATGACTTTTCAGAAGAATTTCTTATTTATTGTCTCGCACTTTACGCTCCAACTGCAGTTATGCAGGTTAATATCATAGGCTGTGTTTGTTTTTTTATTGCGTGAGTTGTTATTTAAGCAGTGGCCCGCTTGTGATATTTAGGGGTCACCGTGGTGTTAATGCTGTCGCCTGTCCGGACCGAAAATTACACGCGCTAGGGAGATATATTTTTAAATAAAAGGGGGATAGCCCAGCGGTTAGCTCAGTTGTCCCAATCACCGTCTTTCACAGAACTATGCCCACAACATTCTATTAATCGCACCACCTTTCACCTGATTCGGTCAAGAAAGGAGTTCAATCAAATTAACACAAATTTAATTCGCACGTATGCTGAGAGTATAATTAGACGCACATAAAGCCAAAGCAAAGCATAGATCAGAAAATATATTGACCGCGATAAAAATGAAATATAACACGGGAATTCATACACAAAGTCAATAAAGCTAACATGGAGGTTCAAATAAACGGAACTAGAACAAAATACACAGTGTGTTTTCCTTTTCAATTGCCCAGCATATAAAATGTTACGCGGGAAATCATGCACAAAGTCTACACAGGTAACGGTTTAGGAATGACGCTAACAGGGAGATTTAAATCGACATTTTTGGCCAACGCATTTTCATAACTCGCCTGCGATCATAAACTTGTTTAAACCTTTTAAATAAAAATGAATCCGTGTCACAATGTATATAACCAACCAAATTTGATGTCAAGGTCTCACTGTGCTGGTCTCAACCAACGCCGTTAAGGTGTTTGTTGTGAATAAGGGCTGGAGTACATCCATAACGCTGTCATGGTGGAACTCCTTGTCGCTGAAGCAACCGGTAAAAACGTCCTAGAGATCGCTAATAAACTTTAAAAAATGCACGGAAGGATTCAGAAGTCCCCAAAATTACAAGAGGTAGTAAACACAGCGGCATCTTCTCCTGGCATGCAGGAAGCAGTAGTTGGTCCTGCAGACTTGGCACTTCGTTTTCAGTACACATGCTTACTGACCAAGTGCCTGCGACATAGTAGGTTAATAAAATAAGAAAGCCCACTAACGACAGTACAAGCACCAACGTCAGGGGTTTCTCAGGAGAAGGCTCTTAGTATTTTCGTTCCAAATAGGAACGTAAAAAAACAGCAAACTTTTTTCAGGCTATAGAATGTGCGCCCCACCGCTTTTGCTTCACGCGCAGAGTCAAGAAGGGGAAGGGAAAACATTCCTGGTGCCTGTCCGTCAAATTAATCCCTCGTTAACTCGAACTCATGCTATCTCAGAATATCTTCTCGAAACTTTTTCTTACGGTGTGTTTACCTCCCATAGGCCATACGCATTTGCCCGCTTTATCTGAAACGTTTTTTTTTTCGGAGGACCACGGATATCTCGAAATACTGGCAGAGAGGACACAAGGCAAAGTCCGCTACAGGCAGCTGATAAGGTCCCCGTTCGAATGCTTACTCCCACTACGCACCGAAGAAGGCTGTGAAGTGCAAGTTTAATTACGCGGACTACGCGTCCCCATTACCGGAATGCTGTCTGGCGCGTACATCATTGAGATAGCTGTGGACGACGCAGCTGATCATGCGGAGGAGCACCCATCAGTGACTACGACGGCAGATACAACATACAACAACGGCCGATACAACACAGATGCTACGTCTGCTTCGTAGCAAGGTAGAATGTAGCTGTGGCGACCACCAATTCATGCCATGCATTGAGAAGCTCGAGTAGGCTTTTCTGGGACGCAGATGCGAACGCGACACAGCCGAGCACAACACAGTTCTTTCTTCTGCAGTAATAAAAGTTTTTTTTTCCTGCAAATTATTTTGCCTTTATAACGAAATCTCCCCTGTGCAATAGTGCTTTTGTTAGAAGCACTAGCTGCTATTTCAGGGACCTAGCCACAAATTTCCTGCATTTGACTTAACTCGAAACTCCGCGCTTATCTCGAAATTTTCAGCTAATTTTACGACTTTGAGTTAACGAGAGATTACTGTAGATCAACAACGTTTTCAGAATACGCATCAAAACATGAGAAAGTATTTGGGGGGGGGGGAGAAGGGGGGTTAGATAAATGTTGGGTCGTACTAGTTTTAAGTTTGATCAGGCGGAATCATAACGGTTTGCGTGTACTTTCTAAATCACCAAAGTAGATTTAGCTGACCAAAGGTGCGGGTTTGATTCCCTGCCACGGCAGCCGCTCTTGTGATGGAGGATAAAAGAGAAAAACGCTCGTGTCTTCGAGATTTCGGCGCATGCTAAAGATCCCCAAATGGTCAAAATTAATCCGGAGCCCTCCACTACCGCTTGCCTCATCGCCTGTGTAGCACCGGCGCGTTAAACCTCATAATCCAAACTAAATCAGCTGAGCAAGCGCAAAACACCGCAGCGAGCAAAGCAAATCTTGCCGCGCGCAGGTGCCGGGGAGCGTCGGCTGTTCAGTGATCGGCGACAGCAGCGCCGCCGCTATACCGGTTTTATTTTCTGCGCGAAAGTCGACCCGGCGGAGCAATGGGAGAGGCCGCCGCTCGGGCCACTCTAAAACTTCTAGTACACTCTACATGTACCCCCTGTAAATAAAAAGTAAAGTGTCCCTTCTCATTCCAAAACTCCTGTTGCTGAGTCTCCGCAACAGTCCAAGTGCCCGTTCCCCTTTGGTCGCAATATGGTTTATATGAGGGCGCCAATCCATTGTCTGATCATAGTATACACCCAAATACTTCAAAGACGCCACCTGAGGAATAGTCGCCTCCCGATACGTCAGGCAGAGGGTAACCGGAGCAGATACCGGAAAAACAATACCAGCGCACTTATTGACGTTAAGTTTCAAATTTATGCATGTTAACCACCTTTCGAGGGAAAACAAATATGCCTGTAGCATTCGATAAAGAACATGAATGTCCGGGGCAGCAGAGAAAAAGGCTATGTCGTCAGCGTAAGCACAGACTTCCTGATTTATTGGAATTGAACTCATTAGTACATTAAATAGGATGGGGGAAAGCACCGAGCCTTGGGGGACGCCCCTTGTCTGATATAAAGGCGATGATTTAAAGCCATTTTTCGAACAAAAGAACTTGCGTCCAATTAAAAATTGTTGGATCCATGAAAGAATGTACTTGGGTACCCCACATTCTTTAAGTTTGGCTAGCAGTACGCTATATTCCACGCTGTCATACGCTTTAGCAACATCCAGTGTGACGAGTGCGCATACCTGTTTGTTTCTGCGCGCAAACTGAACACGGCTCTCCAGGTCAACATGGGCGGACCAAATGAAGCATCCCGGACGGAAGCCAATTTGATGCGGACTTAGAATATTTTTACTGGACAAAAACTGGACTAATCGGCCATACAAAATTTTCTCTATCAATTTGCCTAGGTTGCTAGTTAGTGCAATTGGTCGAATATTCTCCGGAATAACACCTAGGCTAGGGTTCTTTAGAAGGGGGACAATTTTTCCGATTTTCCAATCTACAGGAATCCATGATTTTTCCAATGAAGTATTTATAATATTCAATAGATCGTCAGGAGACTCCTCAAACAAAAGTTTTATCGCGGGAGTAGAAACCCAATCTGGCCCCGGGGAGGCTCCCGGCAGCCGCATAACAACATCCCCCATCTCTCCCATCGTGACAGGGGAGAAGTCTACAACTGGTATACTTTCTACGACAATTGGTGATAGTGTAGATGAGAACCTGATTTGTAAGTCCTGGGCGACCTTTTCGATCGAATTCACGATTTCATCAGACGTTTCCACGACTGAAACATCGTTACTGCGATTGTCTACACTCTTGCGGTTACGCAAGAAAGCAAAGAGAGCACGTCTATTTTAAGTGCGAATGCACTTCTTAAGCGAGCCTGAATCGTCCGCCGCCGTCGTCCGCATAGCAACAGCTGCGGGTGCGCGCGCTCCTCGTCTTCCCTAGCAACGGGGGGAGATGGGCGCGCGCTACTCTCCTCCTCCTCTCTCCGCTCAGTGACTGCGGGTGTTGGGCGCCTCCTCTCCACTTCGGGCGGGAGAGCTCTCGCTCGCGTAGCGGGCGCTCCGCATTCCGACGCGTGAGGGCGCTCGTGTAGCCCTCGCCGTAACGGCGGGCGCTACTCTCCTCCTCCTCTCTCCGCTCAGTGACTGCGGGTGTTGGGCGCCTCCTCTCCACTCCAAGATCACGATATCCACCGTAATCGCGCAATCAACAACCGTGCATTCGCACTTACACACTCTCCCCCTCGGGGAAGTGCGAGATAATTTTTTTTGTATGGACAATGCTATATGTACTACGTAGTGAATCCCCACCGGAAATTGCTATACGCACTACCCATATAGCGCCATCTATGAGGAGCTGTCAGAAACACTCCCGAGCTTGCTTGGTGGCGGGCTGACGCGACCTCCGTACGAACGGCAACGTACCTTTTCGGTCACGGCAAAGTTTGCGCTGCAGTCATGGGCGCGAAATAGATTATGGCTGCCCACAGGGACGTTTACGACGCGTTTGAGCTTTTAATCGAGGCAGGAACAAGTATGTGCAGGAACAAGCAAGTATGTGCAGTCCGAAGCTGTTCATTCCTGGGTATTGCCAACTCTCTAAATAATATTCCACGGCGGCTTTATTCGCCTTAATAAGATTTATCAGGCGCCAGATTGCTCAGATCTCGCATGGCTGCAGGGGGTACAATGTCTCGGGTTCGATTCCCGGCAGCCAAGGCTGCGTTGAATTTACGATGAAGGCGAAAATTACTGCGGCGTACCCGATGTTTCGATCAACACTAAATATCCCTGAGTGAGATACGTGTCTACAACGCTGCCCCGTGCCTCTTAGCTTAGCGCGTTGTGGTTTCGGCGGCGCACAAAACACAAGTTTTGATTGACTACGCAGCAGTTAACTAAAGCATGTTCTACAGGAACTCCTGAGTACAAACGGGAGACAATGCACCTGTGCTCATATGTGTTTGTACACCTTGCCTCGAGCTGTTAAAGTGGCTTTTCCGCATGGCGGTTAAGCTGTGCAAGAAAGTCCACCGTGGCTAAATGTGATAGTAAGAAACGCTTCTGATGTAGAGCAGCTCATCCATTAGTGTTTAAGAAACGCTTAGGAAACATTATTTTGCAATGTGACCTTTAAACGTTTCCATCACCCCTCTTCCCACTCGGCCTTCTTTTGGTAAATAAAGGCGCTTTCAACATGCAGACACAGGTAAAGGAAGATGTATAGAACTTTTTTCTTTCACGTACATGCTACATGCTACAATGTCACATGCTAGCAGTGCCATTTGTCCACCACGTTTTACTTTGTGCATTGTAACAGTTTCTTACCAAGATCCAAAGACTCGCCTAGGAAATTTCACATCACGAATGGTAAAAAAAATTATCCCTGTAAATTATGTGGAAGCAATGCCCATCTCTTCATTGTTGACACTTTCTAGTTTATCAGAGCTGCTGCAGCCAAGCGTCATGTTACATCTATAAACTAGAAAATACAGGAAAGAGACCATTTCTAAGCAGACGGAATTATATTGATTAGCATCTTCGTTGTTTGAATTGTATGTTTTCCAACTGGCAGGGCAACTGCTATTATTTATATGCACATAAGATGCCCATGATTTTGCTCCAGTATGTGACTCTTAGGTGGTTACATGCTGATAAAAGAATTCTGTGCTATCTTCATTCATACAATGCAACTCGTCCGTGCTCATGATGAGCATGCAGGGTGCACGTGTGACGCTTAGCATGGTAAACGTCAGGCGACGTCTGCTCAGTTGTAATGAGAATATGTCTACTCCAGAATGCTTAAATAACTAAACCAATTCGTGAAAAACAGTCAACTCAAAACAACCTGAAAAAAATAGAAGCACCCTCTGAAAAAATATAGAAGCAACCCTCCACCCTAAAAGAAAAAGAAGACAAGAAGAAACGAGTTAACTATTTCACATTGTTTTCAGGTTATCCAGAAATAAGTCTCCATGCAGAAGGTCCAAGAAAGGCTGTTGTTTCTTAGACTTTCAAGAAGACATCAACACTGCCATTGTTTTACAATATAAAGTAAATTTTTATTACACCATATCCTCAGCTTCAGTTGGTGTTGTCCCTTTCTGGGTGACCTGTAAAACCAAAGGTGCAAATATAAGTAGCAATACGGCTGTGTTCCTTCTATACATGATAGAAAAAGAGCAAAAAAAATATACATGGCAAAAACCCAGGACCTTATTCATTTGTGTTATTTTTGTTCTGCTGGCCCAATTTCAATTCTTGAAACCAACTTTCGTGAAAAACCTATTGAGCATGATTTTCCATACCTACTCTTATTACATGAAATGGCTGCACAATACTTTTTGCCTAAATGTAAATGTGGCTAAGAAATGTCTTTATTATTATTTTGAAGCAGCCAGTTTTTATTGCCAGTCACAGAAAATTGGGGCAGATGGTGCAGAACTGTATGCGACCACACAGTGTGAAGTGGTGTCCAATTTTTTGCAAATCACTTGTTAGCCCAACTGGAACCACACCACATACAGAAGCTGTCGTAGTCTTTGACACAGCCTTATAAATTGACGTGAACCTTTTTCCTCCGCAGTTAGAACTGATATCCTTTTTTTGCTGCCTGGTGCTGTACGTTTACAGTAAGAAGTACATTTTTTTAGGAAAAAGTAATTGCCACCCAAAGAAAACCACTTCTGATTCAAAATAGCAATGTACAAGATTAGAATCATACTGCAGAATGGGAACGTAAACATGTTTGCCCCCCCCCCCCCCGCCCCAGCTACCCCAGCACTTGCACCTTCCCCCATGCATGCCCTCTGCCTCTTCCTTCGTGAAACTGGATTTGCCGGCCCCGTCAAGATAAAATCCTGCTGACGCCCATGCATAAGGAACCAATAAAGTGTGCCGCTGGCCGAATTGGTTCTCAATGCATAAATACGAGACTGATTCAAAGAGAAACGATAAGAAAAAGGGCACGGG
Organism: Haemaphysalis longicornis; assembly: GCA_013339765.2. Taxonomy (NCBI): domain Eukaryota; kingdom Metazoa; phylum Arthropoda; class Arachnida; order Ixodida; family Ixodidae; genus Haemaphysalis; species Haemaphysalis longicornis. The sequence goes on along the minus strand of JABSTR010001070.1, from coordinate 101,162 downwards.
TGCCTTCATGGTCTGTTCCACAACTTTCACTACTTGGAACGATGTTTTGGCCTTGAGAAAGGTATACGCCTCCATGCCTCTTCGGCACTAGGAAGCGGATCCAAGCATCAGCAGTGACTCCCCCCATCTATAATTACTAATAGCTTCACACTTGTTTGATTAAAAAGTGCTTGTCCTAATGCATCATCCCACTTGTAACAATGCATGCAACGACATTTAACAAGGCGAGGGGAAACGCGCTGAAGGCAAACAATACGCGTTAATTCGCACCGTTCAGTTGCACGGGCCGGCTGTTAAGGAACCACGCGACAACGCATGCATGCTCGCGCATCGGCTGGAAAGGCTGGTGACGGAAACACAAGCTCGGTGGTCGATGCGGGTCTCCTACTTCAACATCAGTAAAGCAAGCGTTACGGGACAAACCAACGAGGCCAGAAATACCTACCTTCAGATTGGGCAAGCCGTCTTCGAACCACTGCGGTGTGTTGACGGCGCGATCGGAAAGTTGCCACGCCAGCTTGACGGCCCTGGCGCGAATCGTGTACAACAGCCCGGCCCACGACTCAAGACTTGCGCTTTATTAAGTGCGAATGCACTTCTTAAGCGAGCCTGAATCGTCCGCCGCCGTAGTCCGCATAGCAACAGCTGCGGGTGCGCGCGCTCCTCGTCTTCCCTAGCAACGGTGGGAGATGGGCGCGCGCTGCCTGGCCGCTGACATGGCACATACCCACGTGGGGGATTGGCCAGGAATCGGGCGTGAGAAGGGCTAATGCACCCGCTTAAAGGAGTACTGACACGAAATTTCAAAGCTGAGATCCGCTCGAGCAATCAAGTACAACGACAACACAAATAGGTGTCTGTGAATAAATGCATCTTTCTTTCTTTGTAGTTGTGTGTGTGTGTGTGATCTCTCTTTCGCGAACATTACCGAACCGCGCAAATTCAACTCGTGCATTCGCACTTTCACATTCTTCCCCTCGGGGAAATGCGGGGAATTTTTACCGTGATTTGTCGCAACAAGATTGGTGGGATCGATCCATCCATGGATCGGTCAAAAGCGACGAAAAGCAGCCATGTCGACCGGCCGAACGCTTGAGACCACGTACGTTAAAAAACAAAAAAAAAGTGTTTCTGACAGCACCCATAGATGGCGCTATATGGGTAGTGCGTATAGCAATTTCCGGTGGAACTTCACTACGTAGTACATATAGCATCGTCCTTTTTGTATTTGAAAGCGCCGAGAAACAATGCGAATGATGCAGTTGCTTGGCCGTAGAGATTGTTCGGCGGAAAATAGCCGCATAATATTTAAAATTTGACCAGTTATCGGGACTCTGATTATGAATGAACTTTCTTCCACGCTGCCTTCCGACGCCGATAATCTCTAGAACAGTCCTGATCCACCAGGGGCTTATACCCTCTCTCTTTGCAGAAGCAACAATGAATTCAGACTTCTTTAGTGAGTTTTTCAATGCGGCTGTTACCTTCTTAGCCCTATTTTCCTCGGACTCATTCGGGAGTGATATGATAGCCGAACGCAATTTCTTTTTCATAACTTCATAATTTACCAACGTCCGCAATACCTGTTCCGGTGTACTTAGAGAGACAGCTACATGAAAAACTACCGGTATGTGGTCGCTATTTGTCAGGCAATCGACAGTACCTCCACGAAGAGGCTGACACGCCCTTTGCAAATGTTTAAATCCAAGGACAGATCGCATTCGGCCTCCGGAAAAATGTCGCACGACCCGTGTTATAACAAGAAGATTGTTGGTGGACATCCAGTCTAATAATCGCCAGCCACAGGTATCTGTTTTTAAAACCCCAACTGACGTGATGTGAGTTGAAGCAAGTCACCGGCGATCACGAGGTGTTGCTTACTCGACGAAAGAGCAAGATCTAGGGGACCTGTGGTAGTCACTTCGTTAGGGAAATATGCATTAACTAAAGAAAAAGAAACGCATCCAGGCAGGCACATATGAATCGCCAGCAGTTCGCAGTCCGGTGGCGAGGACTGACAATACAGTTTGGCTTTGTGGCAAAATTTGAAAGATACAAGAATCAATAATCCACCTCCTTGGGTCTCCCTATCTAATCTAAACCACACGAAAATCCGAAGAGTGAATGGCTTATCCTTGGACAGCCAGTTTCTTGAAGGAGAATAATATCAGGACATTGACTGTTAATGAGACATTTAAGATCTGTGAGAGCCGCAATTATCGAACGACAATTCCACTGAAGAACCCGGAGGGACATTAGAGGGGAGTGAATAGCAGCCATGGCTGCCTCCAAGAACGCTTTCTTTAAGCTTAATTTCTGTTTGGCCCTTTTAGCTTTTTTGGATTTCGATTCTGATGTGGGGGAAGTACGTTGTTGCGAAAGCGATGAAGTTGCCCGGTTACTTGTCGGAAGCAGCCCGGAAGTTCTAATTCCATTTCAAGTTCACAATCTGCTCCAGAACTGGGGAGGAAACCACAGGAGACGAAGGAACCAAAACCTGGTGTGTGTGAGGCGGTCATCAGAGCCGGGCTAATAGCCTCGTTGGAAGTAGCCGTCTGGAGGGAGATTATCGGTGAAGGGTTCCTCGCGAGGTTCTCACCCTCGCACCGCTGAAGCCTGGGATGTTTGACCCCTGTTAGTCGTGGACAAAGGCTGCGAGCAGATCTGCTCCTGGGAAACCGGCGCAGGCAAAGACAGGACTTGCACAATTTGTTGTGTCTGAGCAGACAAAAGGTTCGAAACCTGTTCCGTCACCGACAAGACCATTTGTCCCGAAACCTTAGCCTGTTCCGTCACCGACAAGACCATTTGTCCCGAAACCTCAGGCAACACCTCTTTTAGTGCCATCGCTATTGCCTTGGCAAGAGAAGCCTCGATCATTGGTTGGGGTGTGGCGGGCGGTAGCACCTGCATACCCATAAGCTCTCTCTTTGACTATATATTTACCGCTTCTGAGCGGGAACAACGGCGCTTTCCCAGCACCTCCAAGACCCTGACTTCCGTTGCGCGGGCTGGGCAGTTCGAGTAGTCCGCTGGATGAGCAGCTCGACAGAGGCAAAATGTAACTTCATCCGCAGTAAACTGGCTAGCGGAATGATCGGCTCCGCAATAGCAGCAGCGAGTGCAGGATTTACAAGTTCCTGCAGTGTGACCATAGCGCCAGCAGTTCTGACATTGGCGAGGACGGGGCGACAAAGGCTCAACTCTGTAGATCAGGGGCCAGACTTTGATTTCTGAAGGGCATGAGGAGCCCGCAAATGTGGCGATAATGCTTATTTCGCACGTGGAAGGTCCCCCAGCCCACGCGGGGGAAACTAAAATGAAAAACCTCTGACTAAATGAAAAACCTCCCAATGACTAGCGGAAGACGATGATTCCCGACATGCCCTCAGCCCGACGACCCGATTTATCCCGGACGTGACCCCTGAACGCGACAGCAAAACGGCGCGACGCGTACGCGACATGACCGAACCTGCCGCTGAGAATACGACGAAGACGACGACGCATAGTGGCTGACCGTCAACACGTACAAGCCGAGATACGACGCCCCGACGCAACCGAAACTCGAGGAAAGCGGCTTCCGACGTTCAGCTGTCCATCGACGGCTTTGATGTAGTCGCCCTCATAGACACGGGAGCCGATTACTCAGTCATGAGCGGACCATTTGCGTCTGAGCTGAAGAAAGTTATGACTAGGTGGGACGGTCCATTCGCACAGCAAGAGGCCACCTCGTGACGCTAAGTGACGCAAAACGTTTTATTGAGCAAAAAAAGAAGAAGGTGGGTAGCGTCCTCAGTTCAGGAAGCCGCGCGCTTCCGCAGCCCGGGTGGCCGGGTTGATCAGGCGTTGCTGGTCCTCCGGGTGCAGGCTGGTCAGTGCGCATTCCCACCGCTCAGAGGATGGGGAAGGGAGGGGATCGGGATGGTGCGGACAGAACCATACAAGATGGGCTGTTGTGGCGGGGAGGTTGCAGGAATGGCAGAAGTAGGAGAATGTGGTAGGGGAGATGTGCGACAGTACGGTACAGTTGAAGTATGTGCCTGTCTGTAGCCGGCGCCACGTCCGGGCCTCTGCTGTAGTGAGCGACGGGTGGGGAGGGGGGTAGTGGAAACGAGTGTGGCGGTAGTGGGCAAGCAGGTCGGTGTATCTGAGCGGCAGAGGGTGGAGGGATGGTGCGGATGCCAAGTCGTCTGTCCTTGGACGGGAATCCCGGAAAATGAGTTCACGGGCAGCGGCATGTACCGCATCATTCCCTGGTAGGAAGGCATGCCCAGGTGTCCACACTATCTGGATGGTTGGGGGAGCCTTGAGAGATTGAAGTATCTTGAGAGCCCGGTAGGGAATGCGGCCAAGAAGGTAGTAGCGGCAGGCCTGCTGAGTCTGTTAAGATGGTGAGGTGGCCCGTACTTGTAGTGGTGGTGGCTGCCAGGGCTATGGCGATTGCTTCTGCTGTTGCGGTTGTGGTGTTAGGTAAGGTGGCCGAGGTGAGTATAGCACCTGTAGAATCCGTGACTGCCAGGGTGGCACGAGATGTGAAAATGCAGTGCGCGATGTCGGTGTATCTGCTGGTTGGCCAGAATAACGTCTGTTGAGGTAATTGACCCGAGCTTCACGGCGGCCCTTGTACTCTGGGTGCATGTGGCGCAGTATGGGGGTTACTCTGATGAAGCTACGTATAGGTTGCGGGAGATGCTGGAGTGTCTCTGCTGGTGGAGGGGTTAATCGATCCAGAGATCGGAGGACCGTTCTGCCGGTAGGTGTCAGGGCCAGGCGGGAGAGTTGGTTTACCTGCTGTGCTTCCAGGAGTTCAGCGAGAGTGTTATGCACTCCTAACTGCAGTAGCTTCTGGGTGGGTGTGAAGGCAGGAAGACCGAGGCCGATTTTGTACGCCCGACGGATGAGTGCATCAATATTGGAGTGTTCTTGAGGCCTAATTAGCTGTACATATGGGGTGCCGTACGTGATGCGGCTGATGAGAATGGCTTGTATGAGGCGGCAGGTGTCTTGCTCACGAAGACCGTGCTGGTGGGTGCAAATTCGCTTGATGAGATGAATAAGTTGTGTGACTGTACGGTGTAGTTGTGGTAAGAGGGCAGCACCAGAGCCGTCAGCCTGAAAGGGTACGCCCGGGTATTCGGAGTGTCGAAATTGAGGTACAGGGGTGCCTTGAATGAAAACTGTCGGATCCGAAGTAGGTTGTGGGGGGCGTCCTCTAGTGCGGGCTCGAAGGATAAGTGCAGACTTTTGAGGTGCGCACGTAAGCCCGCGAGTGGCGAGGTACGTCATTGTCTTATTAATTGCCTGTTGTAAACTGTTTTTCTGGTGCCCGGCAGAACCCTTGTTTGTCCATAAAGTGAGGTCATCTGCATAGAATGCATGATGTAGATCCGGAATTTCGGCTAGGAGCTTAGGGAGGCCCAACAGGGCGACATTGAACAATAGAGGCAAAATGACAGAGCCCCGGGGGGTCCCTTTTGCAGGTGTTGGAAAAGTAGGTGTCTGATGAGTACCGAGACGGATGGAGGCCATTCTGTTGGTTATAAATGCCTTGACGTAGTTGTACGTGGCGGGGCCGCAGTGGGTTTCTTGAAGGCCTTGCAAAATAGCCTCGTGTGTCACGTTATCAAAAGCTCCCTGAACGTCTAGGGCCAGGACACAGCTGGGGTTGGTTTTAGTAAGTTGGTCGATAATGTGCTCCGTGATTTGAATTAGGACGTCTTGAGTGGAAAGGTGATTACGGAAACCGAACATAGTGTGGGGGAAGAGGTCACGGTTTTCCAGGTAGGTGGTCAAGCGGTTGTGTACTAGATGCTCAAAGAACTTGCCTATATGAGGTCAGTGATATTGGGCAGAGGTTGGTCGTTGTTAGAGGCTTGTGAGGTTTGGGGATCAGGGTAATGTCAGAGTGGCGCCACTGAGGAGGTACAGTGCCATGCTTCCAATGATAATTGAAGAGAGTCAGTGTGTCCTCTTGGGCCTCGTCATCCAGGTTGCAGATTAATTTATTGGTTATCTTGTCTTTTCCTGGGGTCGTGTTGCGTGTGAGTCTGCCGAGTGCTTGTTGTAGTTCAGATGAAGTGAACGGAGCGTCGAGTGAGTCATTTTGGGGTCCAGTGTAGGCCTGCTCAGGTGGGGGTGGGTAAGTTGTTGGGTGCCCGAAGAGGTGGGTGCGAATTGAATCGAGCAGCTCTTGGGGGGGGGGGGAGGTGGTGATTATGAATGAGACGTTGGATTTGTTGCTGTCCAAGTCTGCGAGGGGCTTTGTCGCCGAGGAGCTTCCTGAGAATATGCCAGGTTCTTTTGGTAGTGAGCATGCCCTGAAGTTGATCGCAAAAGCTACGCGAATTTGGATTTCGGAGGATCTTGGCATAAATTGCTGCCTGTTGAGTAATTTTGGCCATTCTTTTTTTGAGGGTCCGGTTGTGCTTCCTTTTCTTCCAACGATTAACTAGACCGTGGCGGGCTGCCCAAAGATGCTGTAGGTGGGCGTCTGCTATTGGGTTTTTGTCGGTTGAAGGGACAGTGCTGGTGTGCTTTTGGACCAGACTTTCAAGGGCTTCTGTCCAGGCTTCAAGGTTTTCTTCGATTGGAGGAAGAGATGTAGGGACTTTACGGAAGGCTGCCCAGTTTGTTATGTGGGCTTTTCCGATTTTGCGAGCCGTTTGGAGGTTGGGCAGCTTGATTTCTATTATATAGTGATCGCTGCCAAGGGTATCCGTACGGAGAGACCAGCTTAAATAGGGAACGTTCCGGGCGAAGGTGAGATCAGGTGTTGTGTCTCTAGAGACCCTGTTTCCAAGGCGGGTAAGGGTGGCGAGGTCATTGTATAGGGTTAGGGAATGATTTTGTGCTGCATGGAGGAGGGCTGTTCCTTTTTTAGAGGCTTGTTGATATATAAGTGATGGGGGCGTTGAAGTCCCCTAGTACAATGAGAGGGCTTTGCTGCGACTTTCGGCTTGCTTCATGAATAGGTCAACGGTCTTCAGGGATGAGAGCGGCGGACTGTACACGTTCAGGATGTAGACACTTGGGAGATTTAGGCGGGGAGGGAGAATTTCAATAAAGGTGTGGGCGATTTCTGATGCAATGAGGTGTTCTTGCGCAGTAATATGCTGCGCTACTAGAACAGCTGTTCGGTGGCCTGGGTCTTGTGTATACGAGCAATAGCCGCGAAGCTCGGGTTTTGGGGTATCCACTTCTTGCAGCGCAATAACGTCGGGCGGCTCGGGTGCGATGTAAAGGTTTAGTAGCGCTTTTTTGCTATTGAGGGACCTGCAGTTCCACTGGTAGATGTGCAGCTGAGAAGGGTTAGGCATTATCTTCCAGGAGGGCTTTGTCCATTGCTACTGAGTAATCGCCGCGTGCGGGGGAGTTTGACTTTCTTGGTTTGTGGAGTAGTGGTACAGGGTGTTGTGGAGAGGGCTTTTTTTAGTGTTGAGGCGAGAGGTCAGGGCGTCCGCGAGTCGCTGAATTGGTGATTTGTTTATTGGGTTCGGTTAGGGTGACGTCGAAACGTTGACCGACAGTGGGAAGCACTTAAAGGGACACTGAAGTGATTTGTAAACAATGCGGGATTACGAGCGCAAATTGTAGTCCGGAGTCCCTGGGCCCTGTTTCGACCACTCTGTGCGCGTTTACGCGAATTTATTTAGTAGAAAAATCAATTCGAAAATGCTGTCCTCCTCTCTTTACGCTCGCCCATTTTCTGTGGCGTTTTCGTGTGACGTCAGGAGGTGCCGAGCTCGCAATTGGCTGCGCTACTGCACGGCTCCCCGGCCTTCAGACAGAGTCAGTCGGCCCAGCGTTTAGTCCGCCGGCCGCCAACGGGTCGTCGCAATTCGCTCGATCAGTTGAAACTAAGCCACAAGTTTGGGAATGGAAGAATGCGCCTTTATTTACTTCGTTAGTTTGTACACTGTATCTAGCTCCAAGTCAAGGTCGCTTCACACAAGCGCTGCACAAGCGCACATGCGACGCTTCGCTGACTGGTACGCCAGTATAAGGCCTCTTGAAGGGGGAGAAGAGTGAGCGAAGTCAATATAGGTACTAAGGAAATAAAATCAACTGATATTTTTACCGTACAGCGTAAAACTAGGGTGCGGGAAGCACTTTTTTTGCGCTGGGCGAACAAGCAGAGCGGTCAGCAGCACGACTACGCATCTGCGAACGCTTTCCCGTCTACGAAATGCAATTGCTAGACGTGAGCTATTGTGGAAACTCGGGGGACGCTTACTGCACGAGCGCAATACAGCAAATAGTCACCTAAGCTGCTTGAAACACTAAAACTAAATAAAAGTGTAAACTGGTTATACATTATATACCTTATATTTTCAGTCGCCGCCAGCGGCCCTCTGTGGCCTAGTCGTCTGGGGTGCTAGATATGTAATCGCAAGTGTTTTGCCAGTCACAGGTACGAATCGCCGCGGGTAGATGCTTTTTTTATGAGTTAACTTTTTTGTTTTTCGCCGATGTTTTCTATACTGAGTTCCACCTTTTTGTTGGGCCCGCAACGTTCAATTTCTCCACGAGCTAGAGTCCCCAGAACTCGCGCATGCTGGCACTGCCGCGCTAGCGAGTTCTCGTTGGCGTGCTGTGCTATAAGCACCGACTGCTTGCGGGCAGTGGCACAGGCCAGAATCAACAGACCCTGGCCTTGGCCTGGTGCGAACACGCTTTTTACGATACCGGCATGAGTGAGGCAAAGCTCCAAATATGGGGGAAAAGCGCATGCATTTGAGCGTCTGCGGGGACGCGGAGGGCGTTCATGCACTGCGTAGGCCTCAGATAGTGAATGCTACATTCCAAGCCGTCCTGGGAGGCTTATCTTATGCATTTTACAGCCGACAACATGGCAGAAGCGCGGTACTACGATAACTGGGATATTGAGAATGCCCATCCAACGACGCCATCGAATGTCAAACATGTTTTACAGACCGAAACCGAAACTTGTTTGATTGCTAACCTTGGGCATCGTCCAATCACGGCGCCCCCTCCTCCTAACGTCACAGCTTAGTTTGTGCGGCCCGCCGCAAACCGCGCATGGTAGTTTTTCTTCTTTCCACGCTTTGTAAAATAATTACGGATTTGTCAACCGGATAAACGATGAAAAGTGTGCTAATTTGAGCCAGTCTACACAGTGCAAGCAAAAACGGGAGCTTGACAAATTCACTTCAGTGTCCCTTTAAGTCTGAAGTTGCTCGTTTACCAGTGATTTGATTATCTCGGTTGGGATGGATAGTGGAGCGGGGTTATCTGGTGTCTGTGGGGAAGCTGGAGCTGGAGAGGAGGGGGCTGGGGTGTTGCCGGCTTCAAGTGCTAAGCGAACCATGACTTGTTTGCTAGCGTTGAATGTTTTCGAGGAGTTTGGTTATGGAAGGAACGTGGGCTTGGAGAAGGGTTGGTTTGGGTGTTTGATTGTGGAGGGATGGGGGGAGGGGTGGGAAGTCCTGAGCGGTGGGGGGTTGCGACACAATAGTGGACCAGCCTACCTGGAGTGGACTGCTGGGTTGGTGGTGCTCGGACGGCTGGTGGAAGAACGGGGTGTGAAGACGTTGCTTGGGGGCTGGGCGGATCGAAACAATGCGGCATGTGAGCTTAGTGATTCCCATTTATACCAATTTAAACTAGTTAGTTTAGTAAGTTTGAGAATTGCGAGAAAGCTGAGGGAATGTTTATAAACGCTATTTATCAGAACCAGTTGCTACTTTCGCCTTTTTTAATATCTCTTATAACACAACCGAATTGGTATTCACCAATTTAGAAAACGGAGTCCCATTCGTGGCAAGCAGTGTGCAAAAGGTAGCGTTTCTCTAGCGGCCAGATGTCTGTATGTATGTGGTTTGTACATTTTGTTTCACTTAATTCCGTCGGGTGCAGGTTACCCTGGAGGTGCTGTCGAACAAGTTAACCAAGCCTTGCGAAGTCAGCGCGCAATGGATGCGAAGCTGCACCTAAACAGGCCCAAAACAACCGTTGCTAAAGCAGACGACAAAGCCGTACCGCCGACACTGCCGGCGAGCTGGTACTTTCGCGCGCGGGGAACGCTGGGTAAATTCGCTGCGCCATCTCTAGTGTGCTCCGTGAGTGAAACCCTCCGCACCCCCCCTCCCCCCGCCTCCACCGTGTTGGGAGTTTGTTGTCCCGCACGCCACGTAAAACCCGTTGGCTGGTAGAGCTAGAAAGCTTTGCTTTAAAATACACTCCGAGAAGTGCAGCAAATTTTAGAGTTATGGTGAACAAACTAATCAGCACATATCTTAGCCTAGATTTGTGCTCAACTGAGCACCCATTGCTGCTACTCTGAAAATATCTAGGTAGTTTACCTATATTTCTTAACAAGCTGAATATGAAGTATATGTGACGTCCTGTTCAATGCAAGATTTTGCAAATAACTGGCTTTTACTGTTCTCGAAAGCATTGCTCATGCTATTTCTGACTTGAACTACCTAAGAAATGATGAATTCCCTGTCGTTCAGAACAGTTGCCCATAGATACACAGTGAATTCATCAGGGTTTTCCTAAGTGTTTTTCTAATTCATCAGATCATTTGGGAGTCAAACTGTCGTTATGGCTGTGCATTGTTCAATGTCCTGACAAATGATGACAGCGTAAAATAAACTGTGAAGACAATTTACAGTGATGAATGCCTTAATTACGTTCTAAATTCAGATATATTTATTGAAGGGAAAATAAAATCCAATTGTATGAATCACAGCAAACCCCAAAGCACAACAGAACATCTCATCAGAAAATTCACAATGAGCACGAAAACACTGGCTAATGGCTGTTTTATACAAAAAGCAGCGCTCAAGATGGGACACAAAGGAGGCTACACACACACAGCGCTGACTACCGACAAAGTGTTTATTTGCGTCTCTCCAATATAAACGAAAAGGCTGCACCAAGGTGAGGGCGAAAAGAGTACACATACATAAAACATTGAGTGTGTAAACAAGAAACAAGCATTTTTCTTCATCATAATGACAGCTCGACCATTTTGCTACAACATAAGATAAAGCTGTATAAAATAAAGCAGGGGTGAGACAGCTGAATCAGATTTGGGAGCAGTTTTTGGAGCAGCGAAATATCGATTTTGGAGCAGAAGAACCTTGATTTGGAGCAGAAGAACGACATGTATTATGTCACCTTAGGAGCCAAAAAAATCAAATTTTTGGCAACTCACGGGTGAAAAGTGCACTTTTTAATTGATTTTGAACGTACTTAACACTGAAACAGCCTTTCAATAAAGTTTTTTTCTGCCAGAGTATCACAAGGTACGAACTGCACTACCTTTTTACTAGCCATTTTTGAATTCTTAGGCTCTATGCATAGATAGCGTGGAGCATAGAGATAATATACTCTAGAGGGAAAGCGCGCCGCTGAGCCAATGCATTGGAACCGTACGACACACGGTGGCAGACATGATACAACGATTTGAAGGTTGCCAGCTGAGCTTTTGCTTACTAAAAACGGCGAAAGCGATGGGTTGTAATCTGGCAACGTGCTACCGTGGCGTTTCCGCGTCCGACTAGCGAAGCATGCCGGGATTAATTGTAACATGGCGGACCGCTGGCCAGGCGGAGTTCGTGTTGGCGGCGTCGAACAGCATTGCGTAGTTTATCTCCTGTGGGTAGGTAACCAACGTGTTTTCGGTTAAGCGTGTGACTGATACGTAGTGAGAGCATTTGAGCAAGACGTGGCAACGCTGACAACGCTTGCGCGCCAGCCCGAATGCGACTGATCGGATGCGCAAGGTCGCAAGGAATCAGCTGATCCATATTGAGGCACGTAGAAAATAAATCGCCGCCATAATCTCCGTGCATTTTTGCTCCGTGCCGCTTAATTTGCATTCTGTGACATTTTACGGGGCACTCAACGCTTTTTAAAACGGAGTGAAGCGAACTACTGGGGCTTTAGCTGAATCTGTTCACTAGAAATGTGTGCAGTCGTGTAATCAACGCAACAGCGCTCAGGTACAAGGTGTTTTCACTTCTATATTTAGCCTGGTTTGTATTCGTCGTTCTCGTAAAAAAAAAGCCCGTGCTCCTCGCGAGATCTCCCGGTGGGGGCCCTGTAAAGGCTGATGTTTGTTTATATATTAATTTAACGGGCAAGGCAAGAACTATTGCGAACTTGGCTACGTCGGTAGCAGCCAAATGGGATGGATGGAAAACTTTGTTTGGTCCTGTAAGTAAAAATTAACCGCTAAGCGGGCCGCTCCCACGTCGGAACCGGAAGGCCAAGCCTGACAATTTGTTTGAAATTTTGAGCAGCACAAATGTTAAGAGCACAATGATTTTTTTAGTTTGATGTGTGTTCGATTAACTATATCTGTAATAACGAAGTGTTCAGTTCTGTATGGTTTTGCGTGCACTCATTGTAAGGTAAATGATAACACGGAAAAGAAGGAAAGCTGTTTTGATGTCAATCACTGTCCGCAGAACCTAGCAGCAGACATTCAATTATTTTGCGTGTAGGTAAGGACAACTTAGTTTTCGGCTTAAATTTTCGAAGTGCGGTAATTTTAATAACAAAATATTATCAACGTGTTTCGGAAACTGGCCTGTTTCGCAATTTAGTTATAAGTCAGTGCCACTGAATGAAAACGTTAAATGGAAGAAGTATTACTTGGCTACTTGTCAACAATTAAATTCAGAGTCTGCGTTTAGTGTGTACAAAAAATAGGATCATGTGAATCCTGTCTCCACTTCACTCGTTCCGTCGGCAAAAAACAGGCCAAAATGCCACTGTATTTCATGAACCTTTTCCTTTTTTAACTGTAAGGAGGGGGGTCATGTTGTTCCTAAATATCACTGTCTCCGTTGTGAGGAGCGGAACGAAACCCACCGTCCCTCACACCAAGGGTATCATTTCTACTCTACTGAAGCACTATCGAACACTACTGGAACTGTGTAGCCCTATTGCCCAAAGGAATGCACAGCCAGTGTTTTTGCTTGCTTTCCCATGCATTTAATTTAAACATTGCTGCATATTTGTGCGAGCGGTTCAACATGACTGTTTACCGCTCATAATAGAACCATTTTAGCTATAGGGTAGTTTTTTTCAATATGCATCAACTGCATGAATTATACAGTATCTATCCACAATTAATACATGTTCTGTAAGAGGTGCAAAGGTATAAAGCATGCCAATAACTGATAGCTTAAGAAAATGGGTAACCAGCACTGGGTGGAATTATGTAGCTCTTTATTCAGACGTAACATAGTGACAAACAACTTCGTAAACAATTGGCTACCAAGAAAAATTTTTATAGCTATGCAATTACGCAAGATTTTGCCAGCCCTGAGGACATCAACGTGCATTTTCTGGCGTATCACAAAAAACACTAATTATGCAACATATCTTACATAACACAAAAATGCACTCTAAGCAACACTGTAATCCAACATGTAATTTACATAAACATTGTTGTGTAAGAAAAATTTGTACATCTTGCGTACCTAAGAAGTCTCTATTGATGCATTTACAGTTTTCACAAATATATGTCAGTACTATGAGTTAGCTGAACGTGAAGTCTACTTTTTAAACGGGTGAAATTTCACCTGGAGTACTTTTACCAACCTGATAAATTTATTCAGAGCAACAAAAATGAATTACTGGTGCTGAAACAAAATTTGCTTTGTGAGCATTGCTCGTACATAAGCCCCTCTTGCTTTCTCTGTCACTCTCCTTGCATGCTCCCTGAGCCTAAGTGTCAAGTACTTCTTAAGCATAAATTTGATCAGTGTAATCACATGTGAGGGATTTTCTGCGTAGTGCTCGAGTTCTCTCAAAACTTTTTCGTGCCTTTCACAGAACTGTTGAAAAGACACAAGTGTCAAATTGTCAACTGGTCTCTTTTCTCCTTGACTGAGGACCGCACGGAGAACATGCTCTGCAGTGTACAGGACGTGCCTCACCAGTGGGGAAGGCATTATGAGGCCCCCATTGTTGCGGATGAAAATGAGAATGCTCGTCACATTTTCCTGAATAAGCATGCTCATACATGTTGTGCAAGATACACTTTTGGCCACAGCTTTGACTACAAACCCTCCTATATACTGAAGAACTTCGCTGCTGAAGTTTGTCAGTCCGTAGCAAAGGTTTCCATAGTCGTGATCGACGGTGCTAGCAACTAAGGCCATCTCTTCTCCGTCATCACTCTCTTCGTCTTTGTTTCTTTGCATTCGTTGGTTGGGCAGGGTCATAATGCCAATGAGGTCAGGGGCGACATTTGCTGTTGCTGTTGGCTGCACGTCTGCGTGAATGAGTAGGCTGCGGTACGCGTACCTGAATTGCAGAGCGGACGGGTTGTTATTCCAACCACCTCTTTGTCGTACACAACTGAAAAACATTTCCAGGTGGTCCTGGCTCAGTCGATAGGTGCAAATGTAGCTGAAACAAGCGTTAACACATTGTTATAGTTTTGTTTCACCGTTTTTGTATTGTATATGTAACAACATTCATTTGAGCAACAATGGCTGATGTAATACATTTTAAAATACCTGAACCCACAATTATTGCTTTCGGACATGTAATGTAAATCGCAAAGCTTGTTTCATTTTGATACCAAAAGCAGCAAAGCCGTTGTTTACACGAGGCTCATTTTTCCATTTCACGCACTTGACGTCTTTCTCAGGCAAGGGTACACTGCCATTTTTTCTTACTTTGAGCCTCAAAACTGCCTAGCAGGCAACAGTGCAGGTGAAATTTGAACACCAGTGGTATTGCGCCCAAGCACCTGGTAAATGTTTTGCACATTATATGCAAACTCGCTGAGAAAAATGCTTCAGAGTGGTGATAGAGAATTCGTGTCCATACCTGCACAGAGAGGACTCAAAAAGTCTTTCTGCCAGCTCTGCAACACTTTTCAAGGAGAAGGCCAGGCTGATGACCGACATTCTTCGCCCTGATGTGCACACCAAGTCTCCAGATGGAAGCCGCAGGGACATCAACTTTTTGGACAGCTCAAGCATTCTTTTCTTCTGTTGTGGAAACGAGGTTGGTCGAAGAGGGGCCTTCATGTCCATACCTCTAGGGTTCTGCGAGTTCAGTAGATCAAATGAGCTGAAAAATAAAAAGTCATTTTTACTTGAATGCAAAGTGCACTGACACAACGACGTACCAGTCAACGTCAGCAATGAACTTGGCTGTCCCAGCACAGCCTTCAAATTGCTTCAGTTTGAGTTTCAGGGCTAGCTCCAAACTTTTGCTGACGGAGGAGCTTAACGTTTGCGCAGCAAGTCGAACTTTCATAATTTGCCGATAGTACTCTATATGGCCTCTTCTCAATTTATTTGCAGCTCGTAGCCCTTCCGCTTCCTGAAGGTCTTGCAACTTCTCTATAAAAGCCCACTTGATTGCCTGTAAAAGAAGAAGTTTATTAAGACACTGCTTAGCAACTAGCAGTCGATCAGTTTACTTACTCCGTAAAAGTTACTCTGTAGGAACCTTTTATCTCCAAAGAGGTTGCGGAGAAGCTTCAGGCCGTGGGCAGCATCGAAGATAAGTGATATTTTTTGCGATGGCTTCTCAGGGTGGACAAATGAAGTTACAAATGCTTCACTGGTGCTCTCATGAATACGGCAGCCAAGTAGCTTGCCCATTGCAACATTTGCAGCTAGGCCGTCGCACACCACCGCCACAACATTTGCAGAACATTCTGTTAATTGCGCGATAGCCTCACACACAATGTTTTTCAGTGCCTCTCCACTGAGTCCGTTGTTAAGGAAATACCCAAATGGTATTTTCCACGGTGCAGCTACTCCTACTGCCATCAACACCAGTGAGTCGCCTGCCAGGCATGTTTCATCTGTGTCAGATGGACTCTGGCCGTTACCCAGATCTACATAGCCGATGAGTTTCCCAGTTTTTGTGTCTAAGTCACACTTCTTTCTGATGCTCATTCCATCAAGCATTAGGCAGCACAGTCTCTCTCTTTCACTTTTTCCTTCCAGGGACACTCTGATGTGATCAAGGGCTTCTTTAGTAAACCCTGGCCATGCGTCAACAACTTTCAGCCAAGTGCGAATAGTCTGCCTGCTGGGCATAGGAAAAATGCTTGCAACGTAGCTGTAGGCTCTTGGCGAGTAGTAGTAGAGGGTTGTTGCAAATTTCCGCAGCTCTTGACTGTAACGCCTTTGTGCTGGTGCTTTCGAAGTGTTCTTGTTCCAGCTCCTCATGAGCTCTTTTGGCAGCCGTCCAAATGCTTCCATCGCCTGCTGTCCATCCGAAGATAGCAATTGTTTCTTCTTCATCTCCGTGATCAGTGCTGTGAGGTTCAGAAGTCTCCGTTTTTTCCTTGTAAGCTGTTGTGTGGTGGAGTATAGCTTCCTTCTTAGAGTACTGTACTTCTTTCTTGTTTGCTGGAGAGCTGTCTTGGGTGTGAAAGGTGCAGAGTACTTGTGATCACATGTGCTGGTGCCTGAATGCCGTGGAGTACGCACTTGCTGTAATAAGTAAGAATATTTGTTAGTATTTCAACAGTGCTGCATGCAGCCCAAAATCACATGCTTTTAGATGCACCTTGCGTGTACTTGAGGCAGTCACGGGGTATTTTAGCTGTCTTGGCACTGCCGGAGGTGTGGGTCCCGAAGCAGCAGCAGGTGTTTCCTAGCATGAACGACATTATCACTTGATGCACTACATTCTTATACTGAATAACTATCACCTTTCTGCGTTTACGGGGTGTTCTTGAAGAAGTTGACCTTGTGGTCCCTGCAGCAACTTCAGGTGTAGGAGACATCTGAAATGAGGTTGTTACATAATGTGCTGTATTCTCGTGCTGACTCAGTCTCACCTGCACACGCTTGAGTGCCGTCCTGGGAGACGATGACCGTCTAGTGCGCCTGGCAGGCTGAGTCGTAATAGGTGTATCCTGCAATGAAAAATACCGTCAGTTGCATCACTGCATTTTCAACACTGATTGCGTTGTATCATTACGGAATCACGTGCCGTCCTGGGGGTTGTTGACCGCGCAGTGCGCCTGGCAGATGGAGGCATAGTAGGTGTCTCCTGCAGTGACGGAGATGGTCACTTAGAGCTCTACTATCCAACATTGACCAAGCCTGACCTGAGCGTGTGGCGTCCGGGGGGATGTCTGCCGTCCTGCACGCCTGACAGCCCCAGGCGTAGTGGGTGTTTCCTGCAATGATAGTGAAGGTCATCTTGTGCTCCACATTCTGATGGTTACTGAGTCTAACCTGTGCGCATTTGCGTGACGGCCTGGGTGATCTCGACTGTCCTGCATGCCTTGCACGCCCAGTCATAGTAGGTGTCTCCTGCAATGAAAAATATTTTCACCTAGAGCTCCCAATTATCATTCTGACTGCATCACACCTTTAATTGCCTGTGTGATGTCCTAGGGGTTGTTGACCTCCCGGTGCGCCTGGCAGATGGAGGCGTAGTAGGTGTCTCCTGCAGCGACGTGGATGGTCACTTGGAGCCCTACTATCTATTATTGACCGAGCCTTACCTGTGCGTGTGGCATCCGGGGGGATGTATGCTGCCCTGCCATCCCAGACGTAGTGGATGCCTTCTGTAATGAAAAAGATTGTGTCACATAGAGCACTACATTTTCATTCTGACCGAGTCTCACGTGTGTGCATTTGCGTGGCCGTGGCGTCCTGGGGGATGTTGACGTTGTACGCTTTGCAGAGCGAGGTGTACTGGGTGACCCCTGCAATGACAGGGACAGTCACTTGGAGCAATACCCTCTTTCGCTGACTAGGTCTTACTTGTCGACACTTCCCTGGCGTCCTAGGAGAAGTCGGCCTTCCTGTGCGCCCGGCATGTTTGGGCGTACTAAGTGCTTCCTGCAATGAATGATACAGTAACCAAGCTGTGCGAGATTTATTGATTCACCTGCATTGCATTGCAGCCAGGTAAACTTTACTTGAGTACCCTAAGGGCCCTGGAGGGAATTAGGAAAAAAGTTCAACAAATATTACACAAAGGATCAGCGTAGAAAGGGAGCCAAGATTAGAAATTCTACATAAAAAGGTTACTATAATAATACACTTTCAGCAATTTGAGTTGCTATCAGCAGTGAGAAAGCGGACTAAGTATATATTTCATGGAACGTCAGAATTATTGATGGTACCTTGTCGTAGCTTGTAGGAAGGTTTTGCTTACATATAAGTACAGAGTTCCAGTACTTGCCGTTTGGGATGGGCCAGTTACAAAGATCGACGGCACAGCATCTGTTTTCAAAGTTCGCCTGCTATGACTTTTATAGAAGCATGATGCTGCGAAATGCTTGGAACAAATGGTGTGCCTTGGGTGCAGTTGAGCCAGAGGTATCCCAGTGGCAGTGAGCCACCTCTGGAGCAATGACTTGTTGGAGCGAGGAAAACTGCAAGCAGAAAGAGTAATGTTTCATCCTGCCATTGAGCATTCATTTCAAAATTGCATGTGGGCATATTGCATATTGCGGCTGACCAAGTTATTTGCATTTTTTGTTTGGACGGACAGAAAGAGCAGCTATGTGTTTCCTGGATGTTTAAAGATGTCTATTTTACACTTGACTGCTTTTCCTCCGTTTTCTGGAATTCAGAAAAACCAAAGGAAAACCCGGCGACAAACAAATAACAGCTCACAATAGGAGGTGCGGAGCTCGTTCAGTTGAAAAAAAAGCATATCTATACGCATATTATCTTTATGCCAAAGTGTGCAAAGGGTATGGTTGAATGAAGTGAGTCGCCTAATAAAGTAATTAAAGAAAGCCGTTTCTTCCTCTCCATTATTTTTGCTTAACGTGATATGCAACAGTGTACATTACCTCTTTTGAAACTGTAATTTGATATATGGTACCAAACCTAACAGTGGAAATAAACATTGGCATAGATTCCTTTTATTTTACAAAACATGATCCAACCTGTCTTTTGGTATTTTATTGCACGAGGTGACGGATTTTATTTCCAGCAACACGTAGAGGCTGCACACCTTATCAATGGGAGGACGCTCGTTTTACGTTGATTTGGCACCTAGGTGCCCAATTTGAAGTTGTAAGCTAATATTTTCAATATGTACGTCTAGGTCGTTAACAAATTGGGCTGAAACTAGCAATTGGAGAATTGGGGGGGAATATATAGTGCGTAGCATTCAGTTTTTCTTGTCATTTGTCTTTTGTACCTGTTATTTATTTTTAATATTACTATTATTAAAATTTTTGGGCGTTAAGGGAGGTGGGATGCTTGGTAAAAAAATATATATATACCTCAGTTCAACAAAGTATAGGTTGCAATGATTGTTTTTAACTGACCACATTTTTTAAACACCCCGCATTTGCGAAGAGCAAGGAAGACAATGAAAACATTTTTTGTGTGTATTTGGATTGTTATAAAATAATATTAAAAGCATGACAACAGCGAGCGGCAGACAGAAACGTGCTTTAAATTAATTGAACCCGTAATGTAGGCCATGTATACACACTTTTGACCACCAAAATTAAATTTCAATAAGGTCATCGCCATGCATTCTTTACCTTCACTGTTCGCTTTCTTTTGTTCTCGCGGATGTACTAGATTTCGCAAAATATGCACCGACAAGCGCTTTTTTTATTACCTCTTTTTTTTACAATAAAGTTCCTGGTCTGTAGTCTGTCCCTCTTTTTTCTCCTCTGAGTGGCAGTAATGCGCAGTCGATCGGATTGCGTACGCTGTGTTCGGTTTCTAATTGTAGAGCTCACTCCTGGGCGCTCTCTCTGTAGAGTTATATATTTGTTCCTCGCAAGTATTAGTTCGCTCCGTCCTTCACGCGATCGGTACCCGCGAGACAGAATTAACCAATTGATTTGCTTCACTGGAGAAAAATATTCTGGCTATATTCGCTGCCAGCATATATTAACTCAATGCGTACACATGTAGCAATTTTTTGCCTATAACGTAATATTTGAGATACATTAGCTGCTTATAGCGATGCGGCTATGGGTTACATTCCGCAACAAGGGAACTGCGATATGTTACATTGAATACTGGAATAAAAGCACAAAAAATTTATGCCGGTGGAATATGATAAAACAAAAACGTGCAGTTATGCTGCAGAGAAAAACTGAAGTAAAAAATTCATAATGCTGAGCGTGCCAAGAAACAAACATATACTCACGTGTGAAGTGAAACGTCCAACTCCTTTGAAGCTTTCGTTTTGCATACTACGCACGAAGGAGCCATGTAGCGCCCCGAAACCGCCACGAGCAGACGACAACCTCATGTGCTCCCTAACGCGCTCCACAGTTTTTGGCGAGCGTTCACGACAGAAACAGCGCTTTTTAATTGAAGCTGAAACCTTTATTACCACCCCACCCCCCAAAAACGCGTTATCGCGTGGGCCAACGCTGATATTGCCGGTGAGCCGCGGTCCCTTTGAAGTACAGGAATGAAATAGTGCGGTCGATCGCAGGCCAACGGAGTGGCAGTATGCGTGCCAATGGCAGTGTGCGAAATCCACTCAGCGGCGTGTTCCGTTTTCTTTTCTGTCTGTATTAGTCAAGTTCTAGCTTGCTTTCCACCACTTCCAAGGAATGAATGAATGAATGACATTTATTAAGATGGGGGAGGCCACATGGCCGTAGTTGGGGAAGAAGGGAGGAGGGGGAGGTGATCACTCAATCGTTAGAGATGACTTGTTGGAGATCGATGATCAGTGATTTCTTTGGGAGGGGGATTGTAGACCCCATCTCACACTACCCTTGCCAGGCCACTCTTAATGGAAAACACACCTAGAGCTTTCGCATCTTCTCGCGATTCTTTGCTCAGTGCTCTGCCCCCCAACTCGTCCCCTGATGATCCCCCGTACGAAGACCCAAATTTTCTGCATGCTCTTCTAAGGAAAATCTTGCGGGACTGAATGAGGGCAGGAATATGCCGCACAGAGCGCGCGAGGAGAGAACATTCGCTTATTGTCACTGATTAAAAAAGAAACCGCAATTTGTTACATATTTTGTACCTTCACGGACGTTTGCGCGAAAGTTGGAAGCACGGAGAACTGTAGAAAGTTCTATAAGTAAATACACTTAAACAGAACGATGACAAATGCTGCTTTTATTTCTTTTTTCAACGGGAACGATCGCTGGCTGCCGCTCCGTAGCCTGTAGTGAACTTGAGGTAGTCACGTTCAGATCGGAATCGCTGTTCCGGCGCGAGTTCAGGGCCAATAGATAAGGCGCTCAACGTGCAGCAACCAATGACGGCCTCGAAAGCGCCCGGGGAGGCAGTTGCTAAGAGCGTCCATCCGAATTGTACACGTTTTGCACGCACGCACATCTGAACTGAACTGGAGACTGCACGCGCGCTCTGCGCAAGTCAGGCGCAAGGGCCTCGCCACTTTCTAGCACACTTGGAAATCGAAACCAAAACTCGCTACACACTTGCTGTTTGTTCTCTAATTACAGTTTCATACTCTCAAAGCTTTTTAAAGAGCTAGTATTCATTACTGAGGCAAATGTTTGCAACTTTTTTGCTTCAGTTTTTTTGTTCTTGTTAAGTAATTACTTAACAACTTCTCGGCGGGTTGAATGCAACTGCTCTGGCAACCATGGGAATTGTATCATGTCAGCGCCCACGATTCGTACGGTTTCGGCGCTCGCTTTACCCCCCTGGCGTGGAGTTCCATTGATAATATCGAATTTTTCAACTAAGCGATCGTAAGGCATTTTTATTATCATGTGAATGCCAAAATTGTTACTTTTGTAATCCTATGCAGACTTGTCTTTATGCACAAGTGTAGAGCCACGGCCAAAGCGAGGTCACAGTCGTCGCACCCCACCAGCCCTCCCATTTCAATCCCCAAGGTGCATGTTCACTACGATCGTAATCTGAGTAACGTTGGTATGTTTATCCACCTGCCTTCTTTTGGCAATAAATTTCACTTCAGATAAATGAACCATTATTACTAGCGTGCAATAATAGCCCGTCCCGCTATCGAAGACTGCTTGAACATTTCGCGGCGATGTAGCCTGTGCCGCCACTTCTGCAGCGTCGATCGTCCCATTCCCGTTGCTCGCAAGTCCGCTGGGAAAGGCATCAATAACTCAGTGTTTTATAACACCGCAATGAGTCCGAAATTTCACTTCAAGCATGTACCGGCCTCACACTCAAGGCCGAAACACGGCGAATTCGCGGGCGCCATGTTGTTTTTGATGAGCTCCAAGATGGCCGCGCCCAGTAATGTCGTTCCGGAGATACGGCGCTCCAAAAATTTCCGTTTTTTCATCAACTTGCACAAGCGGTTTGACGCCTGCGTACACCTAAGCATTTTTTCTACAGGACTTTGCAATGGTTTTCAATGGGAAAATTTTAAACACGCACAGAATATGACATGTGCAACCCGACATTGTGACTTTCGAAAAAAACTACCTCGGGGACAATTTTAAGCAGGTTTTTCATGGAATGATCAATCAATTAAACCTTTACAAACAGCATCACCTTGGGAGTGCTGGAAAATTATGCCGTCAGTAAGCATTTTTCCGCACTGGAACTGACGGGAGCGTTAAAATCCTTGGCTCTCAGACTGTTTTGGAGCAGTTTGGCGCAATTTTTGCGATTTTCAAGCTTTTGGAGCAGCCTGGCGCAGGAAAACAAATTTGTATCAAATCTGCGCAATATGCGCAGCTGTCTCACCCCTGAATAAAGATAAAGCTGTGTCATCAATAAACGTATCTCCTTTTCGAGAAGGCAACAGAAGGTGCGCTTAGACAATCAGTGCCACTCTTGTATATCGTGTAAGCTTCCAGCAGATGACGCGTGCGCTGATTCCCGTACAGCTTTATCACTCGACACCACTCAAATTCAGGGGCACACTTGCAGGACGAAACGTGTGAGGCGAGCCAGCCACCGGATTTCGCTCTGACACTGGACACGTGCTCCACCAGGAGCGTTCAGGCACCGCCCAGTTTGGCCTACATACTGCCAGCCACAATTCAAAGGAATGGAGCAAACCACGCTGGCCCTGCACTTAATCAAGTTCGCACGTGGTTTATTCCACATTTTCTACGGGAAGGCGCACCGTCATTAACTAGCGCACACATCCTGCTGATTTTGTTAAGAGCCGAGAAAACCAAGCGCGACACCAGCTCGTCCCACATGGTTCTTAAGCCTGTGGCTGACGCCATGAATATAAGGCATCACAGCAGTCTTTTCCTTCTCCCTTTCAGCTTCCTGTATGGACGAAGGAGTGTGCAGTTCCCGCCGAATCTTGTCTCCCATGCTTTGGAGGATGGGGTCAGGGTAACCAGCCGAGCACAAACGGCTTAGTTGCGCCTGAAAGCTGTCACTCATGCAGTGGTGGCAAGACCTGCACAAGGCATTGGTCAAAGCTGTCGTGGCAACACTGCATTTGACTAACTTCGAGTGCGCAGATATGAAAGGAAGTAGTGCTTTCTTTGATCTCCTTGTGTGCTCCAGCATAAGTGCGCTTCTATATGCAGCTTCATGCCCGCCGCGGTGGCTCAGTGGCTAAGGCGTTGCGCTGCTGAGCACGAGGTCGCGGGTTCGATTCCCGGCTGCGGCGGCCGCTTTTCTGATGGAGGCGAAAAGCAAAAACGCCCGTGTGTACGAGATTTCGGCGCACGATAAAGATCCCCAGGTGGTCAAAATTAATCCGGAGCCCTCCACTGCGGCGCGCCTCATCGCCTGCGTTGCGTCGGCGCGTTAAACCCTACAATCAAAAATCAAATATGCAGCTTCACGTCAAAGAATTGAAGCTCCCAATTTTTGGCGTATCTTTTGTTAGCTCAAACCCCATCAAATGGGTAGAAAAGGTGCTGAGCATCGTCTACAAGTTCGCAAGTGTCTTCACCCGCAACTTTGAAGACAATAAAAAAAATCATTACTAAAGCGAAACAGCCTTCCGACCGCCGACCTTCGTAAACTGGGCTTTGCCTGAACATTCGGCTTACGGAGCACGCGTCTAGTGTCAGAGCAAAATCCGGTGGCTGGCTCGCCTCGCACGTGTCGTCCTGCAAGTGTGCCCCTGAATTTGAGCGGTGTCAAGTGATAAAGCAGTACGGGAATCAGCGCACGCGTCAGCTGCTAGAAGCTAACACGATATACAAGAGTGGCATTGATTGTCTAAGCACACCTTCTGTTGCCTTGTCTCCAAAGGTGATAGCGTTTATTGATGAGCGAGCTTTATCTTACAGTAGCAAAATGTTCGAACTGTCATTACGACGAAGAAAAACACTTGTTTAGACTTTCAGTGTTTTATATTGCCGAGACTCAAATAAAAACGTTTGTCGGTAGTCAGCGCATGTGTGTGCAGCCTCCTTCTTTGGGTCCCGTCTTGAGCACTGTTTTTGTATGAAGTGTGAACCAACAAGCCCAAACACTTGCATTGCTTCAATAGCTGTGAGTTACACAAGTTGCTTGACGGAAGTTTATGGGCAACAGAAATATTTAGCGAATTCAACCATACTTGAAAACACACAAAAAGAAAACCAAAGCACGACATCAGAGTGTAGAATGTATACTATATGTTATTAAAAATGGAGAAGGAAAATGTTAAAATAGGGAGCAGAAATGGCAATATGCACATCCGTAATAAAATTTGAATGCAATGCATGCTGGTGGCAGCCCGCAAGGCTGTCGCAGTACAACATACACTCCGACATGGGCCTTAACAAAGAAAAGAAAGCTTCCCACAAACACAACAAGAACGCACACATATTACCTGGATAAAACAATACTGTTGAAGCTACTATTTCCCACTGCCGTAGTTGCGACTCCAGTTTACTCATCGTTCTTTCCCAAAGCACTCTCGCCTTCCCCTCCCTCTGTGTGATGCGTGCACAGGTGTGTCTTCAGGTCGCGCACACTATCAAGCCCCTTTCTGCAGTGCGGGCAGTAATGTGGGTGCTTCCCGTCATGCACCACCATCTTGTGTTTCTTCATTTCGAAAAGGTAAGCGAACGTCTTCCCGCACGTGGCGCAAACGTACGGCCTCTCCCCTGTGTGGGTGCGTAGGTGCCGTACCAGGACGTGCTTGAAAGGGAATCCCTTCCCGCACTGAGGACACACAAACGAGGGAGTGCCTTGCATGTGCTTGTTCCGACAATGCTGAACCAGGTTGGACGCTTCGCCGAAGCGCAGGCCACAGACCCCGCACTCGTGGGGCTTCTTCTTGTCGTGCACTGTCCGCTGGTGCCTCCGCAGTTGGCCTACCCCAACGAAGCCTTTTCGGCAGAGGTCGCAGACAAAGGGCCGCTCACCAGTGTGCGTCCTCTCGTGCCTAACGATGGTCGTGCTGGCCGGCTGTGGGTAGCAAGAATAAAAGCAATGAAAGAAACATTTCGGGACAAACTGCTGCCAACACTACCTTTGTACACAACATCACTATACCAGCTGCCACCAGACACCTATTAAGAATAACTCCTAATGTTGGTGTCGGAAGTTTGTGCGGTGAAACGTCATAGTAAAATGGTGTTTATGCAACACCCGCCACGCATCAATTGCTTGAGTCAACTGCCTTGTGGCCGCTCGATAAATCGAAGAGTGAAAACGACCTTTTAAGATACTTTTTTTTAACTGAGTCCAATATGAGTAACACTAAAAGTAACATTCAAGAGCAGACACATTCAAGGGCACTTGAAATAGAAGAATGGTGCACCATTTATAACCAGGTCAATGCATACTGCACATAATTATGATAACAAGACTGAACAAAAAAACACGCATGCTTTAAGATGAAACTTGCATACTATGCAATAGTGCATAAAGTAAGGGAAAAATAAAAAAAATCACGCCATATCCACGGAATGAATGATGATAAGTGGGGCGAAGCTCGAGAGGGGGAGATCATCGGTAACCGTAACTCTCCCGTGAAAGTTCTCCCATTACATCATTAAGAAAGACGTAAGACTGTGTACGTACATTGTACAAATCAACTTTTATTTTCGGAGTCAATGCTCCCAGGCCCAGACCTGGTGAAAGACCCCGCGCCATCGAGGACTACCCCGCCCCTCCACCACAATTTGTCACGTAGGATGGGACACAACGGTAAAGAAAGGACTTTTATTTAGGGCGAACTTGTGCCCGAACAAGACGAGAGGAAACGAGCAAAGGTCCTTGCGTCTCGTTCGATCTCCGAGGACGACTGCCTGCGTTCATGGCGTGATCTCTTGTGTGATCTCCCCCTCGCAGTGCACGTGCGCTCGCGCCTCCGTTGGCGAACACAGACAAGCTCGCGCTCCCGGTGCCGAGTTTGCGCTGCCGGTTGCAGCCGGTTCTTGCGCGTGCAACGCGGCCCACTTTGCGACATCTCCGAAAGCATGCGGCGGTCACGTACCATGAGACACAAGGGATGGACAGGCCCATGACTTAAGGAGCTTCGCCCCTAAAAAAAGTTAAGTGGAACTAGTAACCTGTTCTACAGGGTCACACCGTGGACTTAGTTTTTGTGGAACTTCCAACTGTTGTAGCCTACGCTGCAATGCCGTTCAAGGCGCAAACGTCACTTGGTCAGCACTGTGCGGTGGTGGGTTAGTATAGAACAACCAGAGATAGTGAGAAAAAGTCGCCACCAGCACACATCTGCATGACACTGCCTGGAGAAAATGCAGTGCGGTTGCGACGTGTTTTTGCTGCATCGCTTCCCAACGGCGGATTTCCAAACGCTTCGCTGCATAGAGCATAACGGTAATTAAATGTTGTCACTAGCTGTGCCCCAAACCTGAAGGGACCTAAAACATACCAAATCACTATTACTAACAAAAACAAATATGTGTTTAGAAAACAAATAAAAAAAAATGTAAGCAATGAAAAAAAAAAAAAACAACAACACAGACCTGCTGGGGCTCGAACCCAAGCCGTCAGCAGCGGTACTCAGTACTCTACGTTGAGGCCACAGAGCCCGAATGGTGGGCTGGTTTTAGCAGGCGCTCAAAAGACTAACGCGCGCAGTGACATCACACGTCACGTGGGTGCTCTGTGCAGCGAAGCGTTTGGAAACACGCTTCCCAACGGGCACCAAGTTGAGATATCGGTGGACGCTGTTGGTAAACCACAAATACTTTGTACCGATGACCAGCTCTAGGGTTTGTTCGGTGCACTTCTTGAACGGCAAATAAACGGATCAAAATCCATTTATCACACGCAAAGCTGCGACAGGGGTGACAAAACGGAACCCCCTGAAATGTTAGAAGTAACTTTATCCTTTACAATACAACATTCATTGATTTATTGATTGATTATGGGGTTTAACGTGTGGACACTTTACAGGCAATGAGGCGCGCCTAGTGGAGGGCTCCGGATTAATTCTGACCCCTAGGGATCTTTCACAGCGCCGATACAATACAACATTACAATAACTTCTTGTTCCTTGTAGCCGAGTGGCATTAAACAATTCCCTTTTCTTCTAATCTAACCTTTAAAATCATGCAGTTTTGCTTACTTTTTTTTTCAGACGAACGCATTACACTGCTTAACGATATTGTCACGAAGCCAAGGACGACGCAGTTGTCTTGAAGGAGAAACAAGTTTATTGGAGCGAACTTGTGCTCCCCTAAAAACTCAAAAGAATACAGAGGCGGCGAAGCAGCGGTCAACAAAGTGACTTGCGTCGGCGAGCGTCGCAGAATCGAATGCCGAGGCGTCTGCTCTGCAGGCTTTTTATCTTTCGGCGCGAGTGTTTCTGGAACCGTCGATTGACATCCAGAACATTGTAGATCACAGACGATTATTCTGGGCTAGCGACGTTAGGGCGAAACAGTTTGCTTATCTGAATGTGATAGCCCGTGCGGCATAAAAAGAATGGAAGACGCGCTTTGCTTGGAACGCCGACAACACAGCTGGGCGTGGCCCGGCAGTAAAAACAAACAATAAATAAGCAAGCCCATAGATGGTTCGCGGCATTACCCCCCCCCTCTATAAGAGTGCATCGACCCGATGCTAAAATAAAAGACAGTCCGAACAAACAACAACAACAACAACAAAAAAGTCCGTCATCTTGCATAGTAAGGTTTCAAGCGAACCACGTGGACGACTTCGGGCCGCGTGCGTCGTCGTGATGTTCCGGAATCACCATCGGGGATCACCTCGTAGGTAAGTTGGCCGACACGTCGTAGAATTTGGTAGGGTCCGAAATATCGTCACAGAAGCTTCTCACTGAGTCCGCGTCGTCGGATGGGAGTCCATACCCAAACACGGTCCCCTGGGTGGTACTCGGCGTCTCGGCGTCGGCGGTTGTAGCGCCCGGCATCCACGAGCTGCTGGCGCGTTGTACGAACTCGAGCCAGCTGGCAGGCTTCCTCCGCACGCTGAAGGTATCCTTGGACGTCGGTGTTGAGGTCGTCGTCTTCTACGTGCGGAAGCATGGCGTTGAGCATCGTAGTTGGTCGTCTTCCCTAGACAAGCTCGAACGGCGTCAGCTGCGTCGTCTCCTGGATAGCAGTGTTGTACGCAAACGTGACATACGGGAGCACTTCGTCCCAAGTCTTATGTTCAACATCAACGTACATTGACAGCATATCTGTGGTTGTCTTGTTCAGACGTTCTGTTAGTCCGTTCGTTTGGGAGTGGTACGCCGTTGTTCTGTGATCCGTGTTGCTGTAGCGTAATATTCCTTGCATCAGCTCCGCAGTAAAGGCCGTTCCGCGGTCCGTGATTAGGACTTCCGGGGCTCCATGTCGCAGCACAACTTGGCTTATGAAAAACTTCGCGACTTCCTGTGCAGTGCCCCTCGGAAGAGCGGCGGTCTCTGCGTAGCGCGTCATGTAGTCTGTTGCCACGACAATCCACTTGTTCTTTGATTGTGACGTAGGGAACGGGCCTAGAAGGTCCATTCCAATCTGTTGAAAGGGCCTCGACGGGACGGCGATCGGTTGCAGAAAGCCGGCGGGTCGTGTCGGCGGCGTTTTTCGTCGCTGGCAGTCATGGAACTCCGAACGTAGTGGATGACGTCGGATGTAAGGCGGGGCCAAAAGTACTTCGCCTTGATTTTTGCAATAGTGCGAGCTGTGCCGAGATGTCCGGAAGACGGGTCGTCGTGGCACGCTTCCAAAATTTTGTCACGGAGCTCTGCAGGGATGACAAGTAAGTAATGCGTTCTCGTTCCGGGGCTGAAATTCTTCTTCACGAGGACTGAGTTTTTGAGGCTGAATGCTGGAAAGTTCCGCTTGAACGACCTAGGCACGGCGACATTTCGTCCTTCGAGGTAGTCGATCATGACGCGCAAGTCGAGGTCGGCACGATGCTGGGCGGCTAGGTCGCTCTCCGTAACGACTCCGAAGAACGCGCTGTCTTCATCGCAGTCTAGTGGTGGCGGGTCGACGGGGGCGCGGGACAGGCAGTCGGCGTCGGAGTGTTTCCTGCCGGATTTGTAGACGATTGTAACGTCGAACTCTTGCAGGCGCAAGCTCCACCGCCCAAGACGGCCAGAGGGGTCCTTCAAATTGGCGAGCCAACACAGCGCATGGTGGTCTGTGACAACCTTGAATGGTCTACCATATACGTAAGGGCGAAATTTTGAAATGGCCCATATAATTGCGAGGCACTCTTTTTCAGAGGCTGAGTAATTTTTCTCCTCCTTCGACAGACCACGGCTTGCAAAGGCGATTACTTTTTCGCCAGCGCTTTGCTTTTGGACGAGAACGGCACCCAAGCCTATATCGCTGGCGTCGGTGTGCATTTCTGTTTCGGCGTTTTCGTCGAAATGAGCGAGCACGGGTGGGCTTTGCAGGCGTTTTTGCAGCTCGCAGAATGCCTTTCCTTGGTCGTTTTCCCAGCCAAAAGGCGTGCTATCTTTTGTCAACCGTGTGAGTGGCTCTGCAATGCGGGCGAAGTTTGCGACGAAGCGCCGGTAGTATGCGCACAGTCCGAGAAATCTTCGCACGCCCTTCTTGTCTTTCGGCCTTGGGAAGTTCGCAATGGCCGAAGTTTTTGCTGGGTCAGGTAGGACTCCCGCGGCGTTGACGACGTGGCCCAAGAACTTCAGCTCCTCATACGCGAAACGACACTTTTCAGGCTTCAGCGTTAACCCCGATGTACGAATGGCCTCGAGTACAGACTCCAACCTTGCAAGGTGTTCGTCGAAATTCTGGGCGAATACCACAACGTCGACGAGGTATACGAGGCAAGTGTGCCACTTCAGGCCATCTAGCACAGTGTCCATGACTCTCTGAAACGTTGCTGGCGCCGTGCACGGCCCAAAAGGCATCACCTTGAACTCGTATAGGCCGTCTGGGGTTATAAACGCAGTCTTCTCTCGGTCTCTCTCGTGCACTTCAATTTGCCAGTAGCTGGTCTTCAAATCCATAGATGAGAAGTACTTGGCATAGCAGAGGTGGTCAAGGGCGTCGTCGATTCGTAGCAGGGGATACACGTCCTTTTTGGTGATTTTGTTTAGTCAATAAATAAGCAGCCTATAAATAAGACGTGTATCTTGCTTGGCGGCTTCCAGCCAAGGACGACGCACGAAGCCAAGGACGACGCAGTTGTCTTGAAGGAGAAACAAGTTTATTGGAGCGAACTTGTGCTCCCCTAAAAACTCAAAAGAATACAGAGGCGGCGAAGCAGCGGTCAACAAAGTGACTTGCGTCGCCGAGCGTCGCAGAATCGAATGCCGAGGCGTCTGCTCTGCAGGCTTTTTATCTTTCGGCGCGAGTGTTTCTGGAACCGTCGATTGACATCCAGAACATTGTAGATCACAGACGATTATTCTGGGCTAGCGACGTTAGGGCGAAACAGTTTGCTTATCTGAATGTGATAGCCCGTGCGGCATAAAAAGAATGGAAGACGCGCTTTGCTTGGAACGCCGATAACACATCCGGGCGTGGCCCGCCAGTAAAAACAAACAATAAATAAGCAAGCCCATACATGGTTTGCGGCAATATGAAAGGATAACTTTCTCCATCGTACACTGCTGGTCCATAGCAAGATAAGGAGGCAGCACAATGTGGAAATGCAGCTCGAGATATGCGAACGCTTCAGTTGAAAAACAGCTCAACTTGCTCACAATGCAGTCAAAGGAAAAGCTTCTAATCCCTTTGCGTTGTCATAGAATCTAAAGTAATAAAATTACAAAACAGTTACTGCTGATCGCGTAAAGCATTTGTGGTGCAAGCAGAGGTTCCACAAAGGTGGGCTCCGAGCGACAGGGCACATGCGCAGCGCAGAGTTAGGCCAACCATGCTCAAGATCCACCAACCTTGCACCCAAATGTCGATCCTTCTGCACAACCTTCAAAGAGTAATTTGAATGATTCTGCGGTCGTGTTATTTTTCCGCCCAAGTAATTTTGTTTCGTCAATAACCGTCACAAATCAGAAAGATTATATAGCATTGCAATGCCAACAGTGTAGCAATCACCTCGTCGAAGTCCATCGCGAGCGCAGGTCAGCGTGACCCATATGCTGTGCACGCTCCACATTCGACGTCCGCACTTTTCTAGACATGACTAATTGGTGAACAAACAAGCATGGCGGCATTGAAAATACGCATTTATTCCCCGATATAAAGGAGACCAGTAAAACACCCATAAGGAAGGGTGTCAGACAAGGAGACACAATCTCTCCAACGTTATTCACAGCATGTTTACAAGAAGTATTCAGAACATTGGATTGGGAACAGGTGGGAGTATGGTTTAATGAAGAATACCTCAGTAACCACAGATTTGCTAATAACGTTGCCTTGCTAAGTAACTCGGGGGATGAATTGCAAAGCATGCTTTCCACACTGGACAAACAGAGTAGAACCATGGGCCTGAAAATCAATATGCAGAAAACCAAAGTAATGATCAATAACCTCGGGACAGCACAGCGGTTTGAGATAGGTGGCGAGGCAGTGGAAGTGGTAAGCAAATATATATACTTAGGCCAAGTTGTGACCCCGGATCCCAAACATGAGGCAGAGATAATTCGAAGGATAAGAATCAAGTGGAGTGCATATGGCAGACATTCTCAGATAATGAATGGCATCCTACCATTGTCCCTGAAGAAGAAAGTGTATGACAGCTGCATCTTACTGGTACTCACCTACGGGGCAGAAACTTGGAGGCTCATAAGAGGGTTCAACTTAAATTGAGAACGACTCAGCGGGCAATGGAGCGGATGATCGGTGTAACATTAAGCGGAGTGGGTCAAGGGAACAAACGCGTGTTAATGACATATTAGTAGACATTAAGAAGAAGAAATGGACGTGGGCAGTGCATGTAGTGCGAAGGCAAGATAACCGCTGGTCATTAAGGGTAACAAAGTGGATCCCTAGAGAAGGCAAGCGTTGCAGGGGGCAGCAGAAAGTTACATGGGCAGATGAGATCAAGAAGTTTGCGGGGATAAATTGGTCACAGTTGGCACAGGACCGGGGTAATTAGAGAATAATGGGAGAGCCCTTTGCCTTGCAGTGGGCGGAGTTAGGCTGCTGGTGGTGGTGGTGATGATAAATTTCTACGTCAGTCGGTGCAATACCGGTAGCGTTTGCACTGTGGAACTGCGGAACACCACCGTCACCACCACCACCAGTGCTACTGCTGCTCGCAACAGCGGGGTCGGCATCTTCCATTCTGGCAGCGAATTACGTCCTAAAATCCGTCTGCAGGTGGTGAAAACGAAACAGAACCAGGGTTCGTACAGGCTTCAAAAGCGAAAATTCAAGGGTTTTCAAGGACTTTCAAGGACCAGAAAACACATTTTCAAGGTCCCCATCTAATGTTTTATCTGGGATTATTTATAACTTTTCCAACACAATGCAAAAGTTTTTATTGCACGATGCCTAAGCACATTAGTGCACATTTAGATAGGTGCTAACGGGTTTGTAAATGGTCCCCCAGCTTTACTTATGGCTGGTATTTAGAGGTTTTTCTTTTTCCTTTATGTTTGCTGAGGCTGTTTGATTTCAAAACTTAGTTAATGTTGCCTGCATCTCCTGCTTTGTCAGCAAGAGTATCAGCTGAAATTAAATCCGCAAGTGTTGCTGCAAGGCAGGATGAACAATGTACACGTCCATCATTTGCACGCAAAAGCAAACGCTGATGGAGTGTATGAGGCACAGCAAACATGCAATCAGCAAGCGTCCACAGACTAGATGGAAGATGCAAGCTAAAGAACAAAAGCTGGCTTTCACTTGATTGTATTGTGACAAGTACCTGCTCCCAATGTTGCCTTGTAATAATGAAAATCCACCAAACTTGTAATTTTACGCAATACGCTGACACTTGATTATTACAATGTTTCTTTACCTAAAGTCCACGATAAACACTTTAAATTCTTGTGAAAAGAGAGGCCCATTAATTCTCTCCGGAAAAATGAAGGGTTTTCAAGGACCATGTAAAAATTTCAGGACTTTCCAGGCCTTGAAATTGACACTTCTAAATTCAAGGGTTTTCAAGGTTTTCAAGGACCTGTGTGAACCCTGAGAACACACACACAAACACTGCAACCGCTAACTTACCGCCAAACCACTACGGTTCACTCGGTAATGCGTGGGCAACAAACACATGCATGGAAAGAACGGAGCACTTAAGAGCCCAATGTGGTGATTTCGGCGTTCGCTTCATAGATGACGCTAGCGTCTAGTCAGAAAAAGCAAATGGCGGCGCCCACCTCTAGAAAAGAAAATGGTGTATATTGTGACACTGGAGGCAGCTAGAAACTAAACCTCTCCTTGTTCATAAAAGCCTGAACACCGTGTATGGTGAGAAATTTTAGGATACAAGTTTTACTGTCACTATATTGGTGTTCCAGCTCCCCCTTATTTTTTTGGAGCCAAAGTGCATGATATAAAGTACATCACCAATGCATTCGGTGGTCCAAACAGGTAATTTTTTATACTGATTTGAACAAATTTTTTCTCTTGTTTAGTAAATCTGGCATTTTTGATGAACTCTCTTCATATTGCCATGAAGTAAGACCCTTGTGTTTTGTGTCTTGTTGCCACGCTAGAACATTCCTTTGATAATTAGTGCTGTTGATTTCATTCTACGGTTCTGGAAAGTATGCTGCAGAAAAATAAATGTTCGCAGTGCAAATGCCATGGCATTTGTCGACGATCACCTGAGCACGTCCCTCTGTTGACTGCCTCTTCAACGCCTTTGCATTCTTTTAGCTTATTGTGTTGGACAAGTTCGCTCTAATAAACCTTGTTTACTGGAAGAACCTTGCATCGTTCTTGGATTCATAATATACACGAGACCACCATTTTAATTATTACACAGTCAGTATTGTTTTTTATGTTTTGCCAAGAGTTGAAACAATGAGAAAACATTATGTTATGCTAGGCCCAATCTACGAATGACCAGCTGCTGCTGGAACAGCAGGCTGGCAAACAGGTAAGCACTGTCTGCTAGCTTGTTGGGCAGTGGTTTCCTATCTCGCCCATGGATCCTACCGCCTCTTACTGTCACTGAGCATGCCAAATAGCCCTGCCTCCTTTTTCTTCGTGGAAGGTCACGGTACAGACTTTATAACTCACCAATGATCAGTTGAATAGGGACAGTATGAGCACTGGAACTTGCCCGGTGGCTTCTCACTGTGCTCGTCTTGTACGTGCTGGTCATGGAACTCTCGGGATAAGACCGGGCCTTGTGTTTGGCACGGGAATGTCTCGCCCTGATCCCAGCGGTCTCCCAGAATCACTGAAATTGTGAAAAATGGAAACCAGTCGTCAAACTCCTCTCTTTGTGACAGGCATTCCAAACAACATCCTCGCTATAATGGCAAGTGTACATTTTGATAGACACTACATAATGTGCACGGCACTTGCATCAGAGCTGAAACATGCACCAATTTTAGAAGACAGAAGGTCTTATATGATAAAATCATTGCTTCAGGAAAGACTAATACCTCCAGCAATTTCCATTTTGCATACCTCAGACCATTTTCTCTTTGATTTGATATTCCTTTCCTGTTTTCAAATTTCTACCTCTTTTATCCCCTCCACAAGGATCAGACTTCACAATGCCACTCATCATTGAACTTTATTGATGTAGAGTTTATAGCCCTAGTCTGCAGGTATGTATGAACTAGCAGCTGAGGAAATCGCACCCAATTTATCCTTATTTGCTCACCGCAATAGCATAGACGAAGGCAGTATGGTAATTAATCTACATGATTCATTCCGTTGACAACTATGAGGAGTACCAGGCGCATCTAACTATTACTCGTTCTTCACTGCCCTCACATATAGGATTTCATGCGTAAGTCACGGCACTACGATGAGTAATATTTCTTTTTGGGCAATATTTCTCTTTAACAATGCCACCAGAAATGCTCAGAAATAGCCCTAAAAACTGTGGAAAAATGCAAACTTCATCCAGACAGCCTTGTTTCATTCTGATGATAAATGGCTTGGCGATGAAGACCTGGCCAATATTAGAAGCAGTGCCTTTAAAGCCAAGTTTACATGCAAAAGAGCTTTATTGAAGCCTCAATTCAATCGTGAGGAAGCTTGTGATTTCAGCAAAAAAAATACTTCACAAGATGCCCATGCAAAGCTTTTCTGTACAAGCACGGTAACATGGACAAAAAATATTTAAAAATGTGATGCTCCTGTCATTCCCACTTCTCGTATTAACAAGCAAGTCTGTTCAACAATTAATCCCAAGAAAAAGCAAAAAGAAGAGGTTTTAAGAGGCAGTTGCTTAACCTATTACAGCACCTGTCAGAACTAAAGGGCTCGCTGCACAGGTATATTTTGAGAGATAAGCATAAGGCACACATGAAACACACTCAAAGCACACAAAATGCACGGCCTCTCTGATGAACAAAGTACAAGGATTTGAACTAAAGGACTTCTTCATTGCTGAAGTTGAGCAATTTGTGTGAAGGTTCTAATATATAAGCACAGCATGTTGTTGGACTAGTTGGTGCTTGATCTTTAAGTAGAAAAACTGCACGTAAAGGACAAGACTTAGACGAGGGAGAGGGGTTTTTGAATGAAACTAAGTGCTGGGCAGAAGCGGGGGATAAGTTGCCCACGAGCTGATAGAGGCCTCTTTTATTCAGAAGAGCAATGATAATTGTGTCAGGGAGCCTTCTGTTAATTCATAGGGGAATAACAATGTAATGAAAAAAAAAACCTGACTGCTTTGTTTGGATGTGCAAGAAATGGTATAATATATTCATGTTCGTTTTTCCAAAAAGTTATTTGTGAGTCTGCACTTATCTTACTCCTTCATCTTAGTCCTGTTCTTTAGGCGCGGTTTTTCTACTCAGCGGCTCAAATACATGATTTATGTCATCAAGGAGTTCCTTAAAATGGGATATGAGCTCAGACTTGGCCGACAAAATGCAAATGTATTTGTCAACAGTACTGGGGTGCCTCAACAAGACACTTTATTGCCACTCATGTTCAAGCAGAATGGCATGCCAGCTACAGGACATTGAAGGTGTCTGCTTCAGTATTTAAGTAACATCCATTGGGGCTGACGCAAACGCCATTACACTCAGCACTGTGCACCCATTTCAAACAGCTCTAGTTCTTAAATGACTATCTCAAAATGACGTATCATTTAATGCCTTAAACGACACATACCCATAGGCAAGCCTGTCCAGTCTCAAGATCACATGCAGCTAAAGATTTCAAGCACCACCATTCAAACCCGATAGCAGCCGGGTTCTAGTTTTTGAGATAGCAACCTCTCAAAAGGGTGGCACCACCGAATCAATAAAAGTACTCATTCTTAAGTGGCACAAGCACTTTCTCATAATTAAAATGCTATTGAGCAAGCTCGAGGCACAATGAGGCACAAAACACATTTTACAGCGAAGCTGTGCATGTCCAAACTCCAAGTTCCCTATTCTGGAGAAGCCACTTTACTCGACAACGCTACTCCACTCCTCCTCACCACTTCCAAAGTTAGCACCGTTATCAGCAGCAGAAGGGAATGGACTGCCCCATGTTTGTCCACAACAATAAGCTCGAGATATTCCAGGTTTCATTCAGCCAAGTGGCTAGAAAGTATGCTCACTCACAAATTACACACACATGTGGTTTCTTCTGTGCACTTCTCGGTCTGCACCAAGCTTCGCTGGTCATCCTTCTTCACAAAGTGCAAGGGCACTGAATTCTTTAATTTTAAACATTGAAAAACTATTCTTTCACCAATCCTGAAACTTCTTTTTGCATCTAAGCCCACATGACATAAAGAACAAATGCAGTTCCCTAAAGGTACCTAAAAAAGTGCTGTGGAGTCCTTACAGAATAGCACATACCCTCTCAAGTACAAAACAGAACTGGCTAACAGTCGTGAGTTACACAATTTGCTTAGTAGAAGTTTAGAGGAAACGTAAACATCTCAAGAATTGAATCACTTTGGGAAATGTTTGAAAAGTGAAACAAGGCAAGAATTTATAGCATAAAATCTACATTGCATGTCACAGAAAATGGAAACAGTGAAGACGTTAAAATAAAGGGCAGCAAGGGGAATATGCACATCCTTCATAAGATTTGAATACAATGCCTGCTAATGCAGCCTGCAAGGCTGCCTTGCAGTGGTACAAACATGGGCACAAAAGAACAAAAGAATGCTTTAAACAAGTAAGACAAGGATTTACAAAGAATGCAGCTGCCATCAGCAGTACAGCCCACAGTCTGAGATGGGCCCAAAGAAACAAACAAACGAAACAAAGTTTTCAAAACATCCGACAAGGATATACAAATATCACCTGGATAAAACAATACTGTTCGTGTAGTTCCAACTTCATTTCACTCAGTGTTCCCCCTGCAGCACCCTCACTCTTCCCCTGGTGTAGCACACGCCGGGGATCTCTCAGGTTGCGCACACTACCAAACCCCTTCCTGCATTGCGGGCAGCAATGTGGCTACCGCCTGTGATGCCTCACTATCACGTGTCTCTTCAAGTTGCTACGTCGTGCGAACCGCGCATTGCACATGGTGCAGGCGTACGGCCTCTCCCCTGTGTGAGTGAGCAGGTGTGTGTTGAGATGACCTTTGTGAGTGAATACCCTCCCACATTGTGGACACTCGAATAAGGAGAGACCGTCCCCTTGCATGTGCACGAGCTGCTCGTGTCGAGCCAGGTGCAAGGCCTCGCTGAAGCGTTGACCGCAGACCTCGCACTCGTGGGGCTTCTCTTCAGTGTGCACTGCCTGCTGGTGTCTCCATAGTTCGCCTTCTTCAGCAAAGCCCTCCTGGCACAGCGAGCAGACGAAGGGCCGCTCGCCACTGTGCGTTCTTTCGTGAATGGCGACATCATTGCTGGCCGTGCGTACGTTGCATGGAAAAAAGGGACGAACACACTTCAGGCCCAAGTGTTGCCAAGACCACCTCTCCACAGGCATTAAAGCAGTTGCGGTAAGACACACTTTACCAATAATGACTCCTAATAGCGACATCGAGGCTTAACAAGGTCGAATATCACAGTAAAGTGCAGGTTGTGTGACGATCATTTCACATCAGTACCTGGTGTAAACTGCCTTGTGGTCACTCAATAAATAGGCCAGTGACAAACCACTTTCAGGTCACCTCGTTTAATTGAGTGCAAACGCTGAAATGCAACACTCTAGGGCAGATAAATTCAAAGGCACCTAAAATGACCCAGTAATGAATGTGCCGGTCGTTTGAGAAATAAAAGGTGGCTAGCCACCTGTGTTAACTCAGTCAAAACATACCATGTATAAGAATGCTGAAAGGTAAGTTTGAGAAGGAATAACGTTGCATGCACGATTTAAAGTGGCCCTGAGATGGAGGTTTTTCGGCGGTCATTGATAATGTCACGGGACATATAGGTGGGCAATACCTCACATCCCCATCACAAAAGACCAGCGATGACGATGATGACGTGCTGGTGGACCCTACGCTGGCCATCTGATCACTGCCATGTAAATACTGTAAATAGATTGTTCACTTCTTCATTGTTCGTCTCGTCTGTTCTGCCACCACTGCGGGGTACATCCCCGTCCTGGCCCCAGCTTTGCACCTCATTGGCATCAGAGGAATCATTGAGGGTTCATGAACTGCGTCGGGCAGCCCAAACCCCAGCTACAACCACTTGACGACTCCCCCCGCCCCGTGTCCCCAGCCCGTGACGAGCCGACCCAGAGCCACCAAGACTCGAACGAAATGTGACCAGACGATGATGACGTGACCCCAGACCTGTGGTCCAACGTGGTTACAAGCCTTCACTAGTTCGTCATTGCCTAGCTGATATCGCTGCTACGGGCGGGTGTACACCAAACCCATCACCTTCATCCATGGCAGCAAACTGTTCTTTCTCATGTATTTTCCCACATTGCTCATCTCCGTCACCATCCTCATTGTGCTGCAGCTTCGACAGGATAGTCGCCCTCGACCGGGGGTAATGTCACGGGACGTATAGGTAGGCAATACCCCACAGCGCCATCACAAAAGACCAGCGATGACGACGACAACGAAGTGCTGGCGGACCATGTTCTGGCTGCCTGATCGCCGCCATGTAAATAAATAGATTGCTCACCTTCTTCATTGTTCGTCTCATCTACTCCGCCGCGACGTTACAATATCCCACTGCAACGGCTATTTATTGAAGGAACCTGTGACGTAGTAGGTAGTCCAACCTTGATTAAATCAATTTTTTACGAGCTTAAAAACACCAGGAAGCTAGAAAAAACATCATTCGCATGTGTCTGCATTTATATAGTATTAAACTTCCTAATGAGAAATTTGTGCAAAGCGCGAACTGCAGTCTTCTCGGTCACGGCGCATAGCTGCTGCGTCTCAGGAAATGATCGCCTGGTACATGAAATGGCGCGCACTACTCTGCCATTACTGTGCAGTGTGTCGCCACCACTGAGCATGTTGTAAATTGCGTTTGAACTTTCCACGTAGATGTCACGCGGTTCGGATGAACCACGCAATGAAGAGCATGTCGCACTGTCTCCCCCTCATGCTTTTGCCAAGCATCGCCGCCGACGAGTGTCTCGTGTTGGCTCAGCATACTGCCCTCCCCCTCACACTTTTGACACTTTGTTCCCGTTTCCTTTCTGTCTTCGCTCGCTCGGTTACACTGCCATCAAACCACAGTAGCGACCAATAAAGTGAAGCGCACTAAGAAGAGCGTATGATCACAGCACTTGTCCCCTGTCCTGGCGTCTGTTGATTGCATTTTGTATTGCCCCCGGAATGGTTCTCCCGACAGCAGGCAGCGGTGGAGCCGCCGCCTACCGCTGCTTTTCCCCGCCCACTGCTTAAATTTGATAGGCCCCCACCGCTCCGACTGACCCTTTTGGAATGCGCGCCTAATGAACTAAAAATGGCCACTCTGCGAGAGCAACCCTAGCAGCACCCGGCCGCACATCTTGCTACCTGTATACGGGAAGGAATCTGAACAAGCTGCTTTTGAGTACGAAAAATTCCCAGCTATGTGCAAATCTTTGGGTCAATGCTTGCGGTTATGGAATTTTTGTTTTGTTTAAAAACTTTCACTTTTCATCACGCCCTCGCACCACAATATGCACTATTTTACCAGAGTTGTTCAATTCTTGGGAGGAAAATTTGAAATTCTTGAACTTAACTACTCCCCCCCCCCCCCCCTTTCTGGTTCTCAAAATGTCCACCACTCAAAAATTTCTGGGGAGGATCAAGGTTTCTGGCCAACACAAAAAGCAGAACAGCAAGCACAGCTGAGCTCGTGTACACACTGGAACAAATAAGGAACAGTGGCAAAGAAATGCTGATTTCATTTTTAGGGCATTGTGCATGTGTCCAATACAGTAGCACAAAAAATGCCATATTTGCACAATTCTAACATCCACCTTTTCTCACCAAAAATAGCCTTCAAATTTTCGTGCGCATTACAAATGGGCGCAAAACTGAAATCGGCTTCAAAGCGACCAGCAGCATCGTCACGGACACTAACTCCTCCCAAAAACCAACTCAATCCAATAGACCTTTTTTCAGTACCGGTCCTCCTAGCAGCCGCCACAGCAAACCTAAACTGGCAGTCAGGCACGCACCCCAAAATGTTTGGCTGTCGGGGAACCCGTGCAAGAAATATCCTGGTCCTGCAGTCCCTCCCGCACCTACTTGTCACCCGTGTCTTTCGCATGAACGTCACGGTAGCAGGTGCACCCTCGTGTGACTACCGCGCAGTGGCCAAAGCACCCCTTTTTCTTCACCTTTTTTACATGAAAGTGTTGTATGCCACGGTCCACCAAGATCTAACTGACGTCACATCCGTCACGGAAATGACATCGCCATAAAAACTTTGACGCGGCAGCGCCGGGATTCAATCCATGAACTGTTCCGTCGCGACGGGAAGTACAAAACGCGCTCTGGACTACGCTATGAGCGGACGTGTGAATGAGGCGACAAACGCGCCTATCTAGTAGAGGCACCGAGGCGCCGATAGTTGGCGACTATATGCTAGCGCCTACGTGTACGGGGGACGCGCAGCGTAAGCTGCGGAGAAGCCGACTTGCTGATGTTGTGCTCATGTCGTGATGTGACACGGCCCGCTGCAGCGTGTATTCACCAAACGATTCGCCGAAAACTCGTTTGGCTTCGTTCGCACGAACGGTTTGCGAGCGCCTGTGGTTTCAGTCAGATTTACACAATGCTTCGACGCATGCAATCCAGTGTCTAACGTCGATGCGTCTAACGGTGCCATACCGACGAAATATAAATAGCGATGTGCAAGTTCCTACCGATGCACAATAAACATTCAACTGCTCCTGTGAAGGCACATTTCACTTTCGTGTTTTACCAGTTCCTATGGAAGAGGGAACAATCACATTTTTTTCATTTTCATTGCTCCCTCATTGGTAGCCAAGTGATTGCAGCGCGGCCAGCATCAAACATTTTTGCCCTCTTCCTTTCAAAGCTTTTTTTGTGTGCACGTACACACGAACTCACTGCGAGCTCCCCGAAAAGAGGAAATAAAAATGTGCAGCCCTAGGAAGCATAGCCACTCCCCAAGCAGCAAGCTGAGGGGGCCCCCTTTTGTCTATTTCGCCTGAGGCGCCTGCCAAGAATAGCGGACCGGCAGCCCACGCATGCGCAGATAGCTACTGGGAAAAAGGTCCATTCAAGACAATCCGTCAACATCCCGTGAATAAATTTTGGCACGCCCACTCCTCGCTGTTGCAAATGTTTATTTGGAATTTTTTTTTTCAGGTTAAATGATTTGTTCAGACTCTCGTGAGTGAACCGTGCGTTACAATCGTGCAAATACGGTACAGTAGGCACATCGAGATTACTTCAGCGCAATGTAAACGCTTGTTTCACTGAATCTCGTTGACCTCAACTGTCAATTTTCAAGTCAGTTTAATCAAAAACATAAGCATCTTCCTTTTTCCTGCAGTAATCAGTGTTGGTTTGTAAGAGGGGGGTTGCAAGAACGAACCGGCAAGTGTCAACGCTTGCTTTTTGCCCAATTTTTAACATCAAGCCTTGTTGAAGCAGACTACCATTTATGTGAACACAGTGCTAAACTTTAATTAAAGGTGGTTAAAAACCTGCATAACAGCTAGTGTACACTCCTTGTTTGGGGGCTTTAGCTCTGCCAGACTGATGAAGTGAACTTTTGAGAGTAGACTTCCGTTTGGCACCGCATTACCATGTGGCACCGCATTACCGTGTGGCACTTTCCAACTCACCCAGCTGTCTCTCATTCTAATTACCCAGTTGCGTTGAATACACTCTTGCTTTTCAGAAATTTCAAGCCCTTTTTTTCCCTTTGCCAATAAAAAAATCTAGAGCTGTGTGTAGATATGGCGAAATTAAGCTTGCTGGATTACATTGTTCACCTTTCCATACGCATCTAAAAAAAGATAGCATTTTGTGTTTATGGCCCCTCTACGTGTCTAAAGGTTGCAGGCAATCCACATTCCCAAATCTCAGCCAACCCCTGACTTTAACAAAGGATTTTCAGAAAAAGCGCCGGCCTAGATTCGAGCAAACACGGTAACTCACCTTACATCGCTGGAATACGAACACTGTGAGCACTGGAACTTGCCCGATGGCTCCTCACTCTGCTGGTCATGGCACTCTTGGGATACGAAGACGACGCCAAGAACCTGGCATGGGAACGTCTCAGGCTGCTGTTCACTTGGGTCCCCTGCAATCTCTGGAATTGTGAAAAATGAAAAATCAGTGCCGACATTTTACTGTAACGAACACTCCAAACATTCTTACTATAATGGGCAGTAAACGTTTCGTCACAAATTGCACGATGCATTGCGCTGCATCTAAAACTGGCATAACCGCTGAAAGCTGAAGGTTTATGCAAACACTTTTCAAACAAGGAACAATATTTTAATGCTCAACTTTACGAACCCCCCCAACGTCGAGGTACTTCTTAACGTCTGTTTTTGTCATGTAGATACAGATGCAAAAGGACCGACCAAGATCATGGCAGAAGCAAGGAAGTTATTCTGTTTTCAAATCTAATACAAGCAAATGCAGCACTGGCTGCAACACACCCAAGGCCTCCAGACATGACAACGAATTTTTAAACTTTGGGGGTTTCATAGACCGAAGTTACACCTTGGCTGTGACACTCCACAGTGGAGTGCTCCAAATTTACACCGCAAGGGGACTTCTGACATGAGCCAAAATCTCAACATACAGGTGTTTTCGTTTTTCGCCTCCATTAGAATAACAGCCGCAGTGGGCTGGATTGAACCCATGCCTTCATGCTCAGCAGCAAAACACCTCAGCCACGAAGGCACCGCGGTGCGCGACTCCAATATGAAAACACAATGCGGTGTCTTAACAAACCAATCTCAATGTAGTTTCACTCCTTTTTTAACACCTTCCTGCCCATGATAGCATTCCATTGATAACATACAATCGACAGATACCATCGACAGATTTAAGTTCAAATTTTGAAGTTTTCTCGTTCGAATCGGGCGCTTTACGAGTGCACTCTGAGAGCTGGCGCCATGTACTGAGTGGTAGATGCATTTAAATCCTCTTTCGTCTTGTTTTTCTGCGCGCCCTGATTTTTTGAAGCACCGCCGGTGTCATGCGACGTGCGCTCAGATGATGTGGAGATTGCGTCAACATTGCGTGCTACGGTGCCGTGGAAACGCAGTATTTTTAGCGATGTGGAAGATTATACATGCGACTTTTTGGGTGACATTAGCAGCATTGACTCTGCAGACAACTTTTCGTCTTCGGATCTCAGCTCCGAAAGCGACAGTGCGACCAGAACCTGATATCCCTGTTCAACACAAGCCCCAGAAAATGCAGAAGTATCAAATCTAAATTGTGATACGAACAAGAACAAGTGGAGCGGAAAACCAATGTTTCCTGCGATGCATGTGTGGCCAGCCTATGTTTCGAGGACCTGCTTTGCACAATGGAACGAAACCCACTAGTGCTAACATTTTTTTTGTAAACAAAAAATTTTACTCAGGC
Source organism: Haemaphysalis longicornis (assembly GCA_013339765.2). Taxonomy (NCBI): domain Eukaryota; kingdom Metazoa; phylum Arthropoda; class Arachnida; order Ixodida; family Ixodidae; genus Haemaphysalis; species Haemaphysalis longicornis. The sequence goes on along the minus strand of JABSTR010001070.1, from coordinate 56,881 downwards.
ATTTGATATTTGGAGGACTTTTGCACTGGTAGCGTGTGTACAAAATGTATTTCTTGAATGTTGTTTTTTTTTTCTGCGCGAAGCAGTACCGACATTTTTGCTGATTTTTTGTTAGTCCCAAAACATTTTTTTGTAGCTCATTCCCTTCTTTTTCAAATAAAAATTCCTGTTTGGAAAAATTACCAGTGCAAAGAAAATTTCCTCTTCTACTATTCGATACCATACGCTTATATGTTGCATATTTTTTGCAATTGGGAAAAAATTGTTTTCTTGAGTACCCAAAATCACTGCTTTTCCCGAGAGCACAAAAGTGTTAAAGGTAAAACAGTACCGATGGCATCCTATAAAGAAACTAATGCATTTCTCCATAGACTGCTTGGTCGACCGAAAAGCTCTGATAAGATTTCCGGACACACTACGCGTGCATGAAACCGAGCTTCCATTCTGTCAAAATGGCCACTAGGACATTTCGAAAAAGGAACGCTTCTCGATAAGACAATACACGTATCAATGATGAAGAAGGAGTACAATAGTATATCTTTATCTCATAAACCACGTACTGGTATACATTTAGATAGTTCGTAGATGTATTTTAGTGTGCAAAAAATCATCACATCGGTCCATTCCTTGTTTGCGATTTGGGTCCTTGAAGCTTTGAAAATCAATTGGCTACACTTTCAGCAGAGGTTGGACGCACTTTTAACAAAAGTTTGAACGCAATTTTGATGCAGTTTTGTTGTCAGAAAGCGTTAGTGCTCTCAACTTCTTTTAGGAAAGGATGGTAGTTTTTCTTTGAAGCAAGCGTAAACACAAAATTAAAAAAAGAAGATATATGACATAAACCGCAGACATATCAGCCTCACACCGAGCTCGTACTCGCTGTTGGATCATTCTTTCCACACGGCGTGTCAAGATGCACCGCTGTGAGCGTTTGAGTTCGTAATGTTTGCCAGTGGACGTGTCCTATACGTTCTTTACGCACTTCTGAGTTGAGGCGGAATAACCGTGGTAACAACACCATCAAGGAGAGCAGACAGGGCCAGCCCCAGGTAAAGCCACTAAGGGTCACATTGAAAGAAACACACACAGCGCGCAAAAAAACAGGACGAAAGACGGAGGGATGTACAACACAAGTGCTTGTGTTGTACATCCCTCCGTCTTTCGTCCTGTTTTTTTGTGCACTGTGTGTGTTTCTTTCAAGATGATTTACCGACTCTCCCAACTTTTGGTGCTAAGGGTCACATTGCCTGCTGTTCTCACTGGTCCCTCCTTATCCCATCATCAGGGAGAGTGCACAAATGAGCAGTGGATATTCAATTTTCAAGAAAAATAGCGCTCCATTTGCTTGTAGCTCCAAGACTAAAATTTGATCTTTTTTATTCTGCACCAATCTAAATCATTCTTTTTGCGTATATCTTTGCATGGCAGAAAAACAGACCGAGCCCTTGATAGTATCAGAAAAGAAAAACACTGTGGTGTCCTTTAATGACACCCTCAACAGACTACGCAACACATCCGTCCCTTTGTTAATAACTGGTATGGCTTTATAGGCTTGCAAATTCATCCTAACACTGGTGAATGAATTTGTTAGCCTGTTTACAAAAATGTACGCAAACACGAAAAATTACACATGCAGATGGAGAAAATCATTCAGCTCTAAATTATACACATTATTTTCATGTCAGATATAAACAGCCTACATTCTCTTCACTACCTGATGGAGATAAGCAATGTAAAAAATTATCCTGGCTTCGTTCAAGAAATGCAGATAAAACATGAAAGTGGTAACTACAAAAAATAAAAAGCAAGGCTGGACAATTTTACGTTGTCTAAGAACAGGGATTCTACAACCATCCTGTAGAAACTAACTCGAAATTGTGAGTAAAGAAACAAAAACCAATTAGGATTTACACATGGACTAGGCATAACAATTTAAAAAACGACATCTGACTCATAATTCACAACAGGTTTAAAAATGAATCAGGCCAAAGAGAGCATGCGCATTAGTAACCACTAAAAATCAACCATCAGTTTGGAAAGAATACTCGTATCCAGCAAAGTACCATTTCTTTGCAATGCAAAATGGCTAACCAGGCCTTTTTCGAACATTACCACGAATGCTAAAAAAGGAACCCAAAGGCTTTCTAGGAACCCAGAAAAAATATGCCCCCTTTTCAAAAGCCCTGGCTGTAATAATGAGCCACTCTGTAATGAAGATGAGGCCGATGCTTTGAACGATTTGTCGTTTTTATGCAGAAAGTCTAAACTTCATCCAAAACTCCACTGTACCATAGGATGGTTATTGTTTAACGATCATCATCTAATCGAACAGAACACCCATCATAACTGCCCAGCAAAGCTCGCTTAGACACGTAAAATTCATAACATATACAACGAAATATTAAAGAATACAAAGCTCCTGTCATCGCCAGTGCTTGTATTTCCAAGCGAGCTTGTTTGACTATTATCACCAATCTACAGGAAAGATAAGATGGTTTAGAGAGAGACACAGCTGTCGAACGTATTGCAGAGCCCTTCAGAACAGAATGCCTCACTGGACTAGTACACTTTTTGGCGTTAGTCACAACTAAAAATGAACCATGTAAAATGCATAGGCTCTCGTGATGAAATTTATACGCAAGCATCACGAAAGAAACTGCAACGACAGAGGAAAACCGGAGAAGTACACACCCCACCAAGATGTGCTCGCACCAAATGTCATGCTCAAATACTGTCAGCACCTCTGGCCATGTGAACAAGCAAGTTCGACAATCATCATAAGGCCGTAGCAAAACGACAGATAGAAATTAAAGACACACAGTTGTCCAGCCCATTGCAGGGCCTTTCAAAGGAGACTGCCTCACCAGACAGGTATACTTTTCAGCATGAAGCACACCAAAAAACACGTAAAATTCACCAAAAACACGTCACAAGCACAGCCTCTCCCGATGAAAGCCAGCACAGCGGATCGCACTCAAGGCCCGCCTAAGCCATCAGATGTCACCACAACTTGCGCCCTCTGTGACGTTTGCTATACCACAGGCTTCAGTCAGTCAACAAACACACCACCAATGATACACGGCCCAGTTTGTCCGCTGAGTCTCCTTGCACACTTCTCAGCACTCGCCGCATCTCCTTCCACACCAGCGACGTCTTCAACCTTCATTTTCCCTGGCCACAAAAACGTTGACTTCTCCCTCTTGGAACTCTGTCGCATTCAGTAGTCAGACCTAGGGTGGCCAATACACTCAGCCTGCACATGTGTTGGCACTTTCCAGAATCCCTCAGTATCAACAACCACTAGCGTTCAACGGTCATTCGCTGAAATCTACCACTTTTTTTCCGCTGCTCACTGGCGGAACGGTATTCTACTTCACGTCGTGTAGTGATGCGGTGCACTATAACCGCTATAACGCTTCCAGGTGGCAGAAAAGGCAGCAATTTCCCAGTGAACCAATTTTGCGTAGTGCCCTTCATGACGCCGTGCGAACTTCTTTCCGCAAAGCACTTCCCCTGCGCCTTCAACAAGTTTTCACTGTCGCAGTAGGTCCCATAGCCTCTTGGCCACTCCAGAGGAGGCCCGTTGTTGATGATGATTTACTGGTCAGTGAGACCGTACAGGTCCCGCACGGTCGCACCTCGTGCAGACCACAAACCAAACTCGCGCGGCCGGCGTTCACCTACGCTTCGTCAGAGTAAAAAATCGCTCCACCTTGGCGTCGAAACTCCGCAACACGGCGCGGCGGCGAGACTGCACAAATTGCGTCGCTTGAACGAGCAGTTAGTTCGAGACCGCTTTTTGCATAGGAATCGACGCTTCAGAGGAAACATATTTTGTATGGTTGAAGTGGGTACGTATCGCCGTTCCCTGCCCCAGTCTATGTGGCGCATCACTTTTTCCACAGCATACACTTTCTCAGTAAGTACACGTTAAAGGACTCTATGGTCTACAGTGAGAATCTCGCTTCACCCGACAAAGCTGCGCACGACCACTCACGGCACAACCACGTCAAAGTCAAGATTCTTGCCAGCATGCTTTCTTATCCGACGTTCACCGGTACAGCGTCTCCTCGCTCTGTTGGCGACTGCTTCCGTGCTCTTGACCGCAAAATTCATGCTGGTGGTCTCCTCGCTCTCATTTCGAAGCAAACGCCTTCGCCTCTTTTGGGGAAGCATTGCACCTACGATTGATTGCACCTTGAAAACAACGGCGTGCGCGGGAACCAGAAACAACCCAAAATCGCAGCCAGGCAAGTTTAGTGTGCCATCCGACTTCTCCCTGTGAGCCGGAACCTGTGCGGCGGAACACCGTTAGGAGGCAATGCAATCGTATGCGCATGAGTGTTCAACTACGAAAAAAAAAAAACACCGTGAAGAGGTACTCTTTTGTGCGACGGCTGTACGGGTGTGTGTTTGTGTTTACATTTTTAGTTATTTTTGTTTGGTCACAGCACTCACAGTGCTGACCCGTTGCAAATGGGGTGATCATTAGAGCATCACTGTCATCATCATCTTGCACTCTGCGTCCCGGGAAATGGCGCTGAACATGAGTTTCTGACGGCTAGGAAAGTGACGCGGGTTACCAGTTACCAGCTGACGGTAACTGGTAACCCTTGGGCGGCGGTCGAGAGCAGTAAGGGAGGACTTTAGGTGACCCGTCACAGCCCGGCACAAAAAAGCTGACATGTGCACTCGGATCCCTCCCTGCGGGCCGTGTTCAAAATGCATACGAAAACGATGAAACGTGAAAACCGAAGTTTTCGTGCCATGACGATCAAGGAAAAAGGTTTAGAAATAATGAGGCTGGGTGGATTTCCCTTCACATGAAACGCATACGTTTTGTTTTAACGTTTGTTGAAATTAGTCCTGTTGAAACCTGCATCCTCGCGACCACGAGTGGACCATGTTCAAGAAGACTCGACGACGAAATTCGACCGTATCTGTGGTGGTCTTTACTGTGTGAAGAGGGCACGAGTTGTGGTGGCAACGTCCGATGGTGAACCCGGCATGAGCGCAATCCCCCGTTCTGGCCTTCATCGAGAGAAGCTGTGCTTGTTACGTGTTTCCGGTGCATTTTACGTGTTGCGTTTTCGCTGTGCTTAAAAATATACCTGTCATGTGAGGCAGACTGCCTTTAAAGACCCTGCAACGGGCTGGACAACTGTGTCTATAATTTCTATTTGTTTTTTTTTTTTTTTTTTTTTTGCTGTGGCTTTGTGATAATCGTAGAACTTGCTTGTTCTGACAAAAGGTTGTTTGAGCATGACATTTGTTGTGAGCACATCTTGGTGGGGTGTGCACTTCTCCGGTCGTCCTGTCTTTTCAGTTGCTTTCAGGATGCTTGTGTATAGGTTTTCATCACGAGAGCCTTATGTGCGTCTTACATGTTTCTTTTTTTGGTGTTCGTATAATGCTGAAAAGTGTGCTAGTCTGTTGAGGCGTTCTGCTCTGAAGAGCTCTCCAATACGTGCAACAACTCTCTCGCTCTCTAAAACATTTTATTTTTGTTTTTGGAAATTGGTGATAGTCGAACAAGCTCGCTTGGCAACCCAACCAATGGCGATGACAGGAGCATTGTGTTCTTTAATAACGTTATACGTTTTATGTGTCTAAGCAGGCTTCACAGCGCTGTTATGGTACGTGTTCTGTTTGATCAGACGACAATCGTTAACGATAATCCTCCTGTGGTAGAGTGGGGTTTTGGATGAAGTTGATGCTTTGCGCATAAAAACGACAAATCCCTGTTTGAAGCATCGGCCTAATCTTCAACACTGAGTGGTTCACTATTATGGCCAGGTTTTTCAAAAGGGCGTTTATTGTTTCTGTGTTCCAAGAAGGTTTTTCGGTGTTTTTTTAGCATTCCTGGTAATGATTAAAAAAAAAAGTCTGGTTAGGCATTTAGCTTAGCAAGAGAAGGGTATTTTGCTGCATCGGGGTATTTCTTCCGAATTGATGCTTGGTTTTTAGGGGTCACTATGTTTTCTTCAGGTTGATTCGTTTTTAATCGTGTTGGTGCATTATTAGCCAGACGTGTGGTTTTTATGAATTGTTATACTTAGTCCCTGTTTATCTGCTAATTGCTCATTGTTTGTTTACTCACAATTTTCAGTTGGCTTCTGCAGAAAGATTCTAGGATCCCGGTTTTTAGGCAACATAAAATTGTGCTTGGTGCTTATTTTTTGTAATTATTACTGTCATAATGTTCAATCTGCATTGATGTAGGCTCATTTCTTGAATAGGAAATCCGAGGCCAGGATAACTTTTTTATCGCTTATTTACGTCGGGTAGTGGAGAGATTGTAGGCTACTTACGTCTAGCATGAAAATAAGGTGTAGAAGAGAGGTTGACGAACTTGCCGAGCCTAAAGCCCTACCGGTTATTAACAAGGTGATGTGTTCTGTACGCAGTCAAGGGTGTCAGTAAAGGGCACTGCACTGCTTTTCTTTTCTGGTACTTTTAAGGCCTCAGTCTGTTTCACCACAATGGAGAGATATACGTAAAAAGAATGATTTAGATTGGTGCAGAATAAAAAAGTTATCAGATTTTAAACTTCAAGCTACAAGCAAATGGAGCGCTCCTTTTCTCAAAAATTGAATATCCACTGCTCATTTTTGCACTCTTCCTGATGATGGGATAAGGAGGGACCAGTGAGAACAGCAGAAAATGTGACCCTTAGTGGCTTTACCTGGGGCTGGCCCTGTCTGCTCTCTTTGATGGTGTTGTTACCACGGTTATTCCGCCTCAACTCAGAAGTGCGTAAAGAACGAATAGGACACGTCCACTGGCAAACATTACGAACTAAAACGCTCAGAGCGGTGCGTCCTGACACGCCGTGTGGAAAGAATGATCCAACAGCGAGTACGAGCTTGATGTGAGGCTGATATGCCTGCCGTTTATGTCTATTCGTATATTTTCTTTTTCGAATTTTGTGTTTATGCTTAATTCAAAGAAAAAATAAGAAGTGAAATTACATTGAGACTTGGGACACCAAATAGTGTTTTCGTGTGGTGGCCACGCACTGTGTTGCCTCGGTGTCAAAGGAGTTGTGCTGCTGAGCATGGAGGCGTAGTTTTAACCCTGCCCGTGGCGGCTGTTCTTGTAATGGAAGCAAAACATGAAAACGTCCGTGTGTGAGATTGCAGCTCACGTTAAAAATCTCCTTGTGGTTTAAATTAATTTGGAGCACTCCACTGTGGAGTGCGTCTCAATCCAGGTGTAGCTTTAATGTGTCAAACTCCCCAAATTTAAAAATTTGTTGTCATATCCGGAGGCCTCAGGTGTGATGCAGCCAGCGCTGCATTAGCTTGTATTAGATGTTAAAACATGACTTCCTTGTTTCAGCAACGATCTTTATCACTCTTTTTGCATCTGTATCTACGTTGCTTGAAAAATAGACGCTTTGAGAAGTACCTAGATGTTCGTTAAATTGAACGTTAAAATATTATTCCCAGTTTGAAAAATGTTCGCATAAACATTGATCTTTCAGCTGTTATGCCCATTGTAGCTACAGCGGTATGCATCATGCAATTTGTGACAAAATGTACAGTGCCCATTATAGTGAAATTGTTTGGCGTGTTCGTTGCAGTAAAATGCCAGCACTGGTTTTCATTTTTCGCAATTCCAGAGAATGCAGAAGACCCAAGGGAACAGCCTGAGATGTTCCCATGCCAGGCTCTTGGCGTCGTCGCCTTTGTACCTCGAGAGTGCCATGACCAGTACAGCGAGAAGCCACCAGGCAAGTTCCAGTGCTCACAAAGTACCTATTCCAGCGATGTAAGGTGAGTTGTCGCGTTTGCTCGAATTTAGACCGGTGCTTTTTCTAAAAAGCCTTCATAAAAGTGAGTGGTTGGCTGAGATTCGAGAATGCGGCTTGCCTGTAACCACTAGACGCGTAAATGGGCCATGAACACAAAATACGTTTTTTTAAACACGTGTTTGGAAAGGTAAACAAATCCAGTAAGCTTAATGTCGCCATATTCACAGCTCTAGATTTTTTTCACATAAAGACACATACAAGCTAGGCACATAAAGGGGCCCTGAAGCCACATACCGTATTTTCTGGTGTACAAGTCGCAGTTTTTTTTTTTTCTGAAATTTCATTGGTTCGTCTCACCTACCGGTGCGACCTATATATGGAATTAATTTGGTACGCGGCGGCTGCACGTGGTCTGCGCTCGAAAAAGTACCTGTGCGCTGCGTGATGTCAGCGCACATTAAAGGAGCATGACTTAGGTTTATTAGAAAGACTGCTCCCGATAACAATGATACCAATATCATCGCAATCTTCGAACAAATAATGGAGATGACGTGTCAAAAAACTTTTCTGTGACGTCACGGAACCTTGTTTGTGCGATTGGCGGAACTGAATGACACATGACTGGACGTCTGTAATGCAGTTCGACGCAGTGAATGCTAACGTGCAGCTAACACTGACCATGACGTCATTCTTGCTCATAACACGTCACTGGGCGCGAAATTTGAAAGTTTTTAAAGTGGCTGTAAGAGCTGAGTGAGATACGAAGTTGTATTTTCTCTTCATGGCTCCTTTAAGAGACGCTCTATGGTCTAAATCAGGGGTCTCAAACTCACATCAGTGAGCGGGCCGCAGTCACGAATTTTAGTTCCGAAGGGCCGGGAGAGCGAAGACGGTTGAAACGAAGGGGTGGGGGGGGGGAGGAGGGGGGTTAACAAAATGTCAGACAACGCTGCCATTCCTGAATGGAACTGGGTGTCAGGATTCCAGACATATATCGATACCAATATCCAGAATGACTAAAATGTGGACGCCGATTCTGAAATATCAAATCCTTGTTCGACGATTATGCTTCAACATGGTGACCGCATTGGGTGCCTCACAAAAAAGGCTTCAGGGCTGCTGCGTCTGTGTATCTTACTAAAATAAGCGTTATTGATAGTAATTGACGACAAAATATTGCCAGTATCATTATTTATTCCTTTAAGAAGCTTTATTCCTTGAGAAGCTCAATGTAGCTGCTATTGTTATAAACATGCTGGCTTGATGCCTGGCAACGCTTGGCTGCGACTAGAGAAGAAATGTCCACATGAGCTTCTTGCGTGGAAACGATCCTCATGATCAATCGCAGGTGCTCATCAGTCATCCTCGACCGGAGAGCTGACTTGTTCACCTTCAGCAAGGAAAACAGGTGTTCGCACAAGTAGGTGCTTCCGAACATGGCAATGATCCTTGCAGCTTGTTGACATAGCGCCGGGAAACTTGCATCGTCAAGAAACTTTTAGAAGCCTGGTACGGCCACGTCCTGAAATTTCTGCTTCAACGGGGTGTTAGCCTGCAGCTCAAGCAGTTCCATCTGTAACTCGGGTGCGAAAAAGTACGGAATTCATCGGCAAGGCTGGTGATGTCCTTGGAAGCGCCCTTCGAATTTTCTTTGGAGATCATGGAAGAGGTGAGTGAAGTTATCGCAGGATTCTTCATCCACATTCTCCAGTGACTTCAGGGCTAGAAAATGATCAAACTTCTGAATTCTCATCCGTCTCTCCCAAAGCTGCAATTTGGATCGAAAGGCCTGAATGTCGTCATGCATTTTTGTGATCAGTTTGTTTTTTCCCTGAAGTTTAACGTTGAGGCAGCTCAAATGATCAGTCATATCACTGAGGAACGCAAGGGAGTGAAGCCACTTTTCGTCTGACAGCTCAACAATGGCCCTGTTCTTGCTCTTCATGAAGGCGTCAACTTCCTCTCGGATATCAAAAAATCGTTTCAGCACTCTTCCACGACTCAGCCATCGCACCTCTGTATGGTACAAAATTTCACCATATTCACTGCCAACCGCTTCTAAAATAGATACAAATTAACGGTGGTTAAGAGCTCTTGATCAGATCAAGTTCACTGCGCTGCGCACGATTTCCATGACGCTTTTAATTTACAGAGACTTGCCGCACAGTGCTTCTTGGTGCAAAATGCAGTGAACCGCGGCAAATTTATTGGTGATTCCGAGTGCAACGAGTTTCATCCGCAATCGACCAACAAGCCCACTCTTGCATCCCACCATTGATGGCGCACCGTCTGTAGCCAAACAAACCAATTTTCCCACGGTAGTCCAGCGTGTTCGACCACTCTTTCGGGAACAGAAAGAATAGCCGCCCCTGTGGTCGCTCTTTTTATTGGGATTAAGTCCAGGAGTTCCTCAGTGACGTTCAGGTTTTTGTCTACACCCCTTACAAAAATAGCACATTGTGCGTTGTTTGTAATGTCAGTGCTTTCGTCAACTGCAATAGAGAATGCTTCAAACTCGTTGCATCGGTTGATTAATCCTTTTTCAATGTCTCCACTGACCTCGTTAATTCTCTTGGCGACTGTGTTTGGAGAGAGGCTTATTTTCTCGAATGTCTTTTTCATGCTGGGACAGGTAGCATCAGCGACTCCGAGCAGGCACTGCTTAACGAACAGACCTTCAGTGAAGGGCTTGGATGATTTGGCAATAAGCTCATAAATTACAAAGCTTGCCCTCACCGTTTCGCCACTTGTTTTGGTCGCCTTTTTGAACAGGTTTGCTGCTTCCCAACGTCGCCTTCAGTTTAGTCACGGTGTGCTCGCGAACGTTGCCAGTAAGAGCACCATACTTCTCGTGATGGCAAGACATAAGTGGCGTCGAACATTTTACTCCTTCGGCACAGCCACAGTCTGGTGGCAGACTAGGCAACAACACCTTGTCTCTTGATTCCGTGAAAAAATAAGAAAGTTCCCATCGCTCCTGAAAACACCTCTTCTCGTCTTCCACTTTGCGTTTTGCAGACTGCTTGGACAACGACATTGTGGCTCGCTAGACTTCCACAACAGGAAGCTTCGCTGTTTGTAGATCGTGCAGAAAAAAAATGTCAAAAAGACACCTGTCACATTTACGGAGGCGACAGGCACAGAGGAGCACAATTATGTGGTGCGCTCTATCATGATTGACTTAGGGTGCCGCTACCTTCCACAGCGCTGTCAACAGCTTGCGAATCGGATCCGGGATAGGCACTTACTTTGGCGTCTCATTTAGCGCACGCGCACAGATATGGGGCGTTTGATGTCTGGAAGTGCACATTTTCGAAGTGCAATGTGCAGTCTTTTCCTCAGCAGCGCAATGTCGCTCTCTCCCAGGCCCTAAATAACGCTGCGACATGCCCAGAAACGCACGTGGGCGCATTTTGGAGCCCGAACCTAGAGTTCGACGTGTGGCTGCGCCATTTTCGCCACCGCTGCAGCGCACTTTAAGTGCTTGACACAAAGACGAATAGGAAAGCAAATATCCACAAACACCACACAATGCCCGGAAACCTTCGCGCTTTCGCGGAAGCTGAAAAACTCCGGCCAAGGCGCCGTCTTCTCGTGACGTGCAGCCCCCATTCGCAGGGTAAACACCCCGCGGCCTATCGCCCAGCCCTGTGCGCACTGTAGAGTGCTCGATTCACAAGTCGCAGTTGCTTGCGACCATTGTACACCTGACTTGACGGCGCCCGAATTGAGGGGCCTCCTGAAAAGAGGGGTGTCCACTCTGGAAACGCGAAGCTGTGAAAGACGATATTCACACGTTTTCGAGCAGTCTCTGGCCATCTTGTCCTTGGCTACACAAGCAGGGCGCGCACTCACGCATATCCTTAAAAAACAAAAATAAATGAACCAAGACACTCATGACAGGGCCGCGGGCCGCGTGTTTGAGACCCCTGGTCTAGATGATGATTGATGATGATTGCTATTGGTTTCCCCTTTGTAGCGTGTTGCAGAGCCTTGTAATATGCTTAACATTTTGGCGTGGCTTATATTCCCATAAAATCCACAAGTTATTGTGAGGTGTTAGATAGTCATGCCCCCAAAACATATTTTTCTATGACATATATATTTGAAAGAAAGCGGCATTCGTTTTCAGCGCTGCAAAACGAAACCAACCTCTCACTGTGCTAATATCAGGTTTAAACGGGGCGAAAACAGAATTCACTCGTGTCTGACCCATTCGGAGGTGACAGCGGTGATGTGCTGGTGCCGTCGCTGACACCCGTAACAGCAGCCTAGAAGCATCCCCATATAGCTAGCTCTTGTTGGCGTTCGAGCGTTGTATACCAAGATGCAGCTGCTTTTGAAGTACCTTAAACATACTATTTGCTTACAGACGTCACCATAACAAGTTGTTTAGGGCGCAGAAAGGCAAAAGGAAGCAAGAAAGAACCAAAACACTGCATGAGCCCCTATTAGCCACACAGCACTCACCCCGTAAACACCGCGGAGAAGCGGTGGCAGGCGGCTCAGCAATCGCGAAGCTCGAGGTGTATACCGAAAGAGCAGCATATACGCACTATGGCGCGAGGTCTAATCTCATTTGGATCGTGTTGGGCGCGTTGAAGGGCGAAATGATGATACCACTGCACTCTTGTCATTACATAAGTTTAGGTTGTCTTCCAGTCACCAAACGGAGCTGTCTTATGCTTTGGGGACTTCGACGTACCGCTCAGAACCTCTGGCTTGAGTTGTGCGACAGTACGTTTGCTTAGCCAGCAAGCTGGCCAACCGAACTAAATGTGGAAAGGACAGAGTCCCAGATGCGCCAGTCTAACGTGGGCATACGGGTTGCAGATCACTTGCTTCGTTTGTTTTGACAGCTTTTGGTTCTCAAGCTTCCTGAAAATTGCAAGTGGCGATGAAGTGGTGAGCCTACTGGAGGGCGAGAAAACTGCCGTCGAGAAGGACACCACGTTTCTTTTTATTCTGAAGAGAACCTGTGCAACGGCAGCAACGCCAGTGGCAAACGCCACAACCAAAAAACCCGCAAATCTAAAAATAACACTCTTTTTCACATATTTTGGCTAGTAATTTAGTGGCATTATAAATTCAAGGCTAAAAAAGTAAGAGCTAGATATTGCTGAATTGCTTAGGTTACACCGAGCAAATTATTTTTGTTGAACTACGTCTAGCTGCGAGCGGAACAGCATGGTTTGGCTCTGTATCCTATAGTACTGTATGTCATTCTGTTTAGGTGCTCTTTTGGTATGCAACCGCTAGTGAACAAAGCTCTCATTCTTCAAGTGCCTATGCCTAGTTTACATATTGTTTCCACGCATTGAGGGTCCTTGCAAATACAGCCTTTTTGTTGTACAGTGTGCAATGGGGGCAGTTATGGTGATTTTCAGCGTTGCGGTGAATCTGAATTTTTTGTACTTTTATGTATACCTAAACTACCCGTATATTGCCGGGTCATTTTAGGTGCCTTCGAATTCATCTTCCTTCGAGTGCCAGAGAGAGAGAAGCTCTTTATGGAAGAATAAAATGCAGAGAGGTTTGCCGACAAGCGTTGGCTCACATGCTAGTAGAGTAAATGATAGTAGATTAGTAAGAAGTGTAGTAGAAAAAAAGAGAAAAAAGAGTAAGATGTGGCATCCTGCTTAGGGGCAATAAACTTGAACTGTTCGCACTAAGGGGGCCCATAATGGTGTAGTGACGCCAATATCGTCAAGGTAGTCAAATAATGTGTTCAGGACTTTCTGCTGAGGGGAGGGAGAGTGCCATGGTTCCAGTATCAAGCTTAGCGTAAAGTTGGGGCATTCCATCTTCTGCTGTAAACAGCACCTTGCGTTGGTGTAAGTGGAGCACTCTAGCAGGACATGTTCGGCGGTCTCTGGGGAACCACAGCTGTCGCATTATGGGCTTGAACTCTGGCTTATACGATGTATTTAGGAATGTGTGAACGCTGCATTGAGTCAGTCTATGGAACAATGTTTCCAGTCAGGTAGTCATTCTGGCAGAATCAAATATGCCAACCATGTATCGCATATCAAACGAAAACTGTCTTATGGTGTCGGCATACTAATTAAAGCTCGTGCATGTTTTAGTTTATCAACTTTAATATCGCTTTATTATGCTGCCTTCATTCACACTCACCTCACTTACTGTATTCCATCATGGGGTAATACCTATCATACCCATACTGCTCCTATTCAGCACATTCAAAATCAAGCGATATGAATAATTACATATTGTCCGTACAATAGCAATGCCGCTCAGCTACTCAAGGCTAATAGACTACTAACATTACGCACTATTTTCAAATACAGCCTTACTATCCTTATGTACCAAAGTTAATAAACTGATACCTTCGATCATATGCCACCCTGAAACACTGGTTAATAACAATTTCAGCCGGTCTGCCTGAAAAGATAACTTTTTACTGCCAAAAGTGACACTAATTATGGCAAACACACTGCTTATTTTGAAGCAATTTCAAACTGGAATAGTCCTCCTGGTGAAAATAAAACGCCCTGATTTATAAATTCCTTCAAAACTGCGCTTTCTTCCTTTCTTCGTGACATTTAGCACTCTGTAAACACTTTTGACTACTCTTTTCATTCTGTAATTCCCTTTCTTGTTTGTTTGTGCACTGCTCTACTTGTATTTTATTTTTGTCAAACTAGCTGCTCTGATCTTTTACAATTTCTGTATGTACTTACTCACAGGAGGTCCCCTTACAGCCTCGTGCTATGGGACCTCCTCCTGTATAGTCACCTATGTATGCCATTTATGAACGCAAAATCAACATTATTCTTATTCTATTCCTGTTCTTAATGGACCAAAGGAAATTGTGATGACCTTTCACCTTTACACATTGGACTCAGTTAAACAAAAGGGAAGTGGTTTGTCACTGGTCTATAAGTGACCACAGGGCAGTTTACACCAGGTACTGATGTGAAATGATCGTCACACAACCTGCATTTTACTGAGACATTTGACATCACAAAGCCTCGACGTCACCATTAGAAGTCATTACAGTAATCCCTCGTTATAACGAAGTCAGCGGGACGGTTGAAAATTTCGTTATAAGCGGTACTTCGATATAAGCGACCACTCGAGAAAAGCTAACGCAGTTGAGCTTTAATTGCGCCACAACTGTGAGGAATCAAAACACTATGTATTCAGTGTATTCAGAGCGAATACAATGTATTCAGAGCGAATGAGGAACTGAAGGCACTGACCACTTTATAGGGGCTGGTGTGGGTGTCACGGAACGCTTTGAGAGTTTCTTGTTGGAAAGCGCTGCAAATGCCATCGCTCGAGTTTGAGGTTGTATTTGTTTAGCTCAAAAAACGATTAATCGCTCATTGTGGGTACACAGCGCAGTCATGAGAGTGGCCTGTTTTGCACCAGGGGCTTTGCATGATCACTGGGCAATTTTCTCCTGAGGCGTGCAGCCGTGAAGTTTGCGACACAAGAGTTTTTCGGCGTCCCGTTGTCGACGACATTGCGATTTCTACGGTTGGAGGGTCGATGTTTGCGCACCGCCGCCTCCATGCCGTTGACCAATGTCTAGGAACAAAATTCAATCACCCTGCCACACAGTTGGACCGTTTGTCTAAAGTCGGATGGCGCGAATCGAGCATGACCAGCTCTAGTAACTCACTGGGGAGACACCAGCTTGCGTTGACCTGCCAAGTTGACAGCCTGACTCGCCACTGGGTCGCCGCCTCTCGCCGCCAGTCGGCAATGCCTCCGCTCGTGGCTTCGCTCTAAGCGGGTCCAGCTCCGCGTGCACTTCGAGTAATGTGGACTAAAGTGCATGCGTTAGGATGGTACCAGAAAAAATTTCGAATAAAGCGATATTTCGAGTAAAGCGATTTCATTATAGCGAGGGATTACGGTATTTGCAAAAGGCGTCCCAAGGTAGCTTCTTTAATTTTTGTGCAGAGGCAGTGTTGCCAGCACTTGGTCCTGAAGTGTTTTCATTCCTTTTTTTCCATGCAACGTGCGCACGGCCGGCAACGATGTCGCCATTCACGAGAGGACGCACAGCGGCGAGAGGCTATTCACCTGCCCGCTCTGCCGGAAGGGCTTCGCTGAGGAAGGCGAACTATGGAGACACCAGCAGGCAGTGCACAGTGAAGAGAAGCCCCACGAGTGCGAGGTCTGCAGTCAACGCTTCAGCGGGGCCTTGGACCTGGCTCGACACAAGCAGCTCGTGCACATGCAAGGGGACGGTCTCTTTATTCGAGTGTCCACAATGTGGGAGCAGAAAAAGGCTATCACAAAGGCTATCTCAACACACACCTGCTCACTCACACAGGGGAGAGGCCGTACGCCTGCACCATGTGCAATGCGAGGTTTGCGCGACGTAGCAAGTTGAAGAGACGCATGATGGCAGTGCATCGCAGGCGGTAGCTACATTGCTGCCTGCACTGCAGGAAAGGGGCTTGATAGTGTGTACATACTGAGAGAGCACCTGCGTGTTGCTACACTTAGCAAGAGTACGTGTGCTGCAGGGGGAGCATTGAGTGAACTGAAGTCACAACTACAGCAATGGGGAAGAATTCCTTCAGCAGTGTTGTTTTGTACAGGTAATATTTGTACATGCTTGTCATATTTGTACACAATGTTGTTTTGTTTGTTTCTTTGAGCCCATGTCAGACTGTATGCTGTACTGCTGAAGGCAGCTGTATTCTTTGTACATCTTTGTCTTGTTTGTTTAAACACATTGTTTTGTTTGTTTTTGCCTATGTGTCAGTGTATGTACAGGTGCCGTCATAAGTAATTGGAACAAGGATTTGTGAATATCACAAAATATTTGTCTTATTGGCTTTATCACAGCCGTTATAGGTATATCAGAAGCTTTTGCTATTGGGGAAGACTTCTTTAAATGCACACCCATGGAGCCAGGCAGATTCTGGAAGAAGAAATTCCTGTAAATTTACGAGACCGTGTTCCAATTACTTTTTGACAGAACCTGTACCACTGCAAGGCAGCCTTTCAGACTGTCATTAGCAGGCATTGTATTCAAATGATATGAAATATGTCGTATTCCCCTTGCTGCTCATTATTTTATCATTTTCACTCTTTCCGCTTGCCATGACATGCAATATACGTCTGCTTTGACTCAATTTTCAAACTTCACCCAGAATAGTTGAATTCTCTAAATATTTACATTGCTATAAACTTCTGTCATGCAACTTGTGTAGCACAAGTCACGGCTGTTAGCCTGCTTTTGTTTGCACTTGAGTTATGTGCTATTCCTTAAGGACCGCGCAACGCTTCTTTGGGTTACTTTTAGGGAAGTGCTGTCTTTGTGTCATGTGGATGACTAGCAAAAGGAATTTTCGAGATTGGTGTGGCAATAGTTTTTCAATGTTTAAAAAGTTTCAGTGCCTTTCCACTCTGTGAAGAACGATGACCATCACAGCTGAGTGCAGTCCAAGGAGTGCATGAAAGAAACCTGTTTCTGTGTAATTTGCGATTGAGCATACTCCTAGCCAATTAGCTGAATGAAACTTCTAATGTCTCGAGCTTATTCTTGTGGACAAACTTTGGGCAGTCTGTTTCCCTCCCGCAGCTGACTAGTGGTGTTTAGCATTGGCAGTGTCGAGTAAAGCTCCTTCATCAGGAATGGGAACTTGGGGCGCAGGGGTTGGGCATACACAGCTTTCACTGTAAAAAGTGTTTTGAGGGACCCTTTAATGCGGTGTCTCGCAGTTCGTTTGAGAGCATTTTAATTATCAGAAGGTGCTTGTACCACTTCTGAATGAGTTATTGTGTGGATTCGGTTGGTGCCGCCCTTCGAGCAATTGCTACCCCAAAACCTGGACCCAGCCACTGTCGAATTTGAATGGTGGCTGCTCTTCAAATGTTGAGGTGCGTGTGGTCTTGACTGCACAGACTCGCCGATGGGTATGTGTCGTCTAAGACAATAAATAATACGTCATTTCGAAATGGTCATTTTAAGACATCTAAAGCTGTTTGAAGTGGGTGCGCAGCGGTGAGCGTAATGCCATGTTTGTTTGCCTCAGCCCTGGTGGACGTTTCTTACATAATGAAGCATACAGCTTTTATGTCCATGGCTAAGGTGTTTGTGCTGCTCAGCCCAGGGCGCGGGTTTGTTTCTCAGCTGCGGCGGCATCTTCTCTAATGAAAGTGACAAGCGAAAACACCTGTGTTCAAAATTTCGGCGCTTGTTAAAGGAGCCCTCCACTGCGGTGCACCTCATTGCCTGTGTAGCATTGGTGCATTAAACCTCATAATCAGTCAATCAATCAATCAATCAGCTGTTATGTCCTGTAGCTTACATGTGAGTCTGG
The DNA here is from genome assembly GCA_013339765.2 of Haemaphysalis longicornis. Classification (NCBI taxonomy): domain Eukaryota; kingdom Metazoa; phylum Arthropoda; class Arachnida; order Ixodida; family Ixodidae; genus Haemaphysalis; species Haemaphysalis longicornis. The sequence goes on along the minus strand of JABSTR010001070.1, from coordinate 38,815 downwards.
TTATAACAATGTTGTACAGGACTGGCGATACTGGCCAGTTGAGGTTCACCTCTACTGTTTGTGCATGCCAGGTCTGAGCTCAAATCTCCTGTTTTGAAGAGACATCTGGATGACATAAATCACTCACTAGAGCCTTCACTTCACACAACTTCAGCAATGAAGATGACCTTTGGTTTGAGCCTTTTTTCTTTGCCCGTGAAAGGGGCCGTGTATTTTAAGTATTTCGAGTGTCTTTCGTGTTTTTTGTGCATGTTACTTTACTTGCACAGAAAAGCTTTGCATGGGCACCTTATTTTGTCGTCTGCTAAAGTCACACGGTAGAATTGAGGTTTTAACGAAGCTCCTTCATGGATAAAACTGGCATTAAAAGTGCTGCTTAAAGTATTGGCCAAGTCTTCATCGCTGAGTGATTCATCATCAGAATGAAACAAGGCTATTGGGAAGTGCCTTCCTGGAATTTGTTAGGGCTATTTCTCAGCATTCTTGGTAGCATAAAAAATTTACTAATTTGAAACGAAAGGTATAAAAAAGTTCTGATTTATAAGATTAAATGAATGCTTTGGTTTTTAGACATGTTTTACTGCATTAAAGTAGACTTTCCAAATAAATGGTTGGTTTTTAACATTTACTAATATAAACATCTTAATTTAATTTTTTATCTGCATTTCGCGCACTATGGGACACAGGACTACACATTTATCCTGACATAGCATGTTAGGCTCTTCGCTGGACAAACCTCGTCAGTACCAATGAACTACATTCTATCTTTCTACACATTTTTAAGGCTAAAATTACAGTAGGATTGCCAAAACTCTGAGCATTGTGGAGGGGATGAAAGACGTAGAAATTTGAAAAGAGAAAGGGAAATACCAAATAAACAAAATAAGATGGTGTGAGATATGCAAACTGGAAATCGCCAGAGGCATTTAGCGTTTCCAGGAATGAATGATTCCATCGTGTAAGACCTTCTTTCCTCCGGAATCGGTGCATCTTTCAGTTCTGATGCCATTCTAGAAGCAGTTGCTGTTGCATATGATGCAGTGTCTGCAGAAATGTACACTTGCCAATATAGCGAGTATGTTGTTTGGAATGCCTGTCACAGAGAGGAAAGAGAGGAGTTTGACCACTGGTTTCCATTATTCACAATTTCAGATATTTTAGTAGACCCCAGGGAACAGAGCGAGACATTCCTGTACCAGACACAAGGCCCGGTGTCATGCCGAGAGTACCAAGACCAGCACACACAAAACGAGCACAGTGAAAATCCACCCGGCAAGTTTCAGTGCTCATACTGTCCCTATTCAACTGATCATAGGTGAGTTATAAAGTATGTACCGCGACCTTCCAACAAGAAAAAGGAGGCAGGGCTATTTGGCACGCTTGGTGACAGTAAAACATGGTTAAATCCACAGGCAGTAAGGAGTCCACTTGCCGCTCTGTTGGCTAAGAGTGCTTACACGTCTGCCTGCTTGCTGTTCCAGTAGCAGATGGTCATCTGTAGATTGGGCCTCGTATGATATACAGAGTGTTTTCTCATTGTTTCAACTATAGGCAACATGCAAAACTGACTACGTATTCAATAAAACGTTAGTCTCACTTATTTTGTCACGAAGCCAAGAACGATGCAGGGTCCCTTGAGTAAACAAGGTTGACGAGAGCAAACTTGTGCAATGTGATAAACTAAGAGAATATGCCAGCATTGAAGGTGCAGTCCACAAAAGGACCTGCACAGGCGATTGTTGGCGATTGGAATGCAGCGGTGTTTGCCCTGGGAGATACTTTCCAGAACCCTCAGAATAGATCGAGAGCACTGGTGATATAAAGAAGAGCGTTCTAGTATGGCCCAAACACATTAGTACACAAAACAGAAGGCATAGTTTGTGGCAATATGAAGAGTTTATCAAGGATGCACCATTTACTATACAAGGCAAACCTTCTGTTTAAATCGGTAAAAAAGGTTAGCTGTGTGCTGCGTTGCCAAATGTATTGGTGCTGTACCTTATATCACGCACTTTGGCTCCAAGGCAATGAGAACCTCGTATCCTGAAATTTCTCACTACCGTTGTGTTCAGGTTTTTATAAATTGGGAGAGTTTTAGTTAGTAGCTGCCTCCACTTTCACGTGTGTAAACACATACATCAAGCTCATCTGTTTTTTGTTATTCGAATTCCTGAAGTGTGCCTCAGTGTATTGTACAGGGCAAATACATGCCGTTAAAATTACCCTAGGTTGCACTTGCTAACTTTTTCTTAGTTAATTATTCACAGATTTGTGCACGATTGCATAGAATGAAAGTTTCACTTTAAGCATGCATGTTGGTTTTTGAGCCTTTTATCATAATTATGCATAGTATGCATTCACCTAGTTAAAAGTGGTGCACCGCTCTTCTGTTTTAGACACCCTTAGATTTGTCTGCTCTCGAGTGTTATCTTTTTAGTGTTAAGCATAGCGCAGTGTACCAAGTTGAAGAAAGCGACTTAAAAAGTGGTTTGACCACAGAGAAGTTGACTCGAGCAACTGATGCACTATTAGTGTTGTACAGCCATCATTTTGCTGACATTTCACTGCAGAAACCTCCGGGGGACACTGCTCCTAAAACAATTTCTTTTAATTTTTAAGTAAACTCTGTGAAACTTGTTAGTCTTGCTGCTTTTTCTCTACTAATTTCAAATATGCCATTAGTTTTTGAGTAAGTGAATTAGTTCCCAAGGTAGTGAGAGATTATTAACCATTTTTGGAGGGACAATATACAAAACAGACTTGGTCATAGCACTGTAATCTTTACATTTTCCAGTACTGTGAACACCTAGCGAATGCAGTAAGAGAAGCGGTTTCTTGACGCACCGCTTGGAACTAATTTTACAGCCCATTAAACTTTGGTGGCACCAGTAGCAAGGAACCATTTCGAATGCCCATTTCAAACACCAAAGTTTAATGAGCTGTAAAATTAGTTCCAAGCGGCCCATCAAGAAACCACTTCTCTTATTGCATTCACGAGTGTTCATAGTATTGGAAAATGTAAAGATTACGGTGCTATGACCAAGACTGTTTTGTCTATTGTTCCTCTAAAAATAGTTAATTATCTCTCATTATCTTGGGGACTAATTGACCAACTGAAAAAATAATGGCATATTTGAAATTACTAGTGGTGGAAAAGCAGGAAGATGGACAAGTTTCACAGAGTTTACTTAAAAATTAAAAGAGATAGTTTTAAGAGCCATGTGCCACCAACTGCTATAATAATTTCGTGCAGATGCGGTGGCAGCAGCAGTTTGTCCCAAAGTGTTTTTTTTTATTCCTTCTGTCCTTGCTGCCTACACCTGGCCAGCGGGAATATCGTTAAGCACGAGAGGACGCACACTGGTGAGTGGCCCTTCGTCTGCCAGCTGTGCCAGAAGGGCTTCAACAGTGAAAGCGCTCTGCGGAGACACCAGCGGGCACGGCACGACAAGGAGAAGCCCCACGAGTGCGAAGTGTGCGGCCTGTGCTTCAATGACGCAGTGAACCTGGATCAGCACCGAGAAAACGTGCACAAGCGAGACAGTCTATGGTTACCGTGTCCGCAGTGTGACAAGGTATTCGCTGCCAGATATTACCTGAACTGTCACCTGCGCACCCACACAGGGGAGAGGCCATACTCTTGTACCACGTGCGGGGTGAGGTTCACTGAACTTAAAAACATGAAGAGACACAAGATGGTAGTGCACGATGGGCAGTATCCACACCACTGCCCACTGTGCGGGAAGGGCCAGTGGAGTGTGAAAACCTGAGAGGTCACATGCACAAGCAGCACCCAGGGGAAGGTGAGGGCACTGCTGGGGAGGAGAACGATGAGTGAACTGATGTCGCAACTGCTGCAGAGGGGAAGAACACGCTCAGCAGTATAGTTTTTATCAAGGTCATATTTGTACACCTTGTTTTATTTGTTGAAAATTCTTTTTTAATTTCTTTATTTGCGCCCATGTCAGAGTGTATGTTGTACTGCTGAAGGCTGCTGTGTTCTTTGTGCAGCCTTGTCTTATTTGAAGTTATTTCTTAAAAACAGTCTTTTGTTTCCACCATGTTGCAATGTATGTTGTACTCCTGCAAGACATTGCCTTTGCACTATGCATTGTATTCAAATCTTATGAAAGATGTGCATATTCCCATTGCTGCTTTTTATTTGTTTATTTTAATGTTTTGATTCTTTCTGCTTTCTATAACATGCAATATATGTTTTGTACTGTAAATTCTTTTTTTTGTTTACTTTTGAAATATTTTTATATTTCTCTGAATACTTTTGTTGCCTATAAACGTCCGCCAACCAGCTTGTGTAACTCGCAGGCATTAGCCAGTTTTATTATGTACATTAGTAATTCTCTTTAACCACTCTGGTTTGCCCATGATGAGATGTCCTGTTATGCTTTGATGTTTGCTGGGATTCATGCAATTGTGTTTTATTGCCCTTTAATAAATTACCTGAATTTAGTATTGAATAAATTCATCCATCTGTCACTGTAAATTGCCTTCAAAGTTTATTTAATGCAGTCTTCATTTGTCAGGATATTGAACAATGCATAGTCATAATGGAAGTTTCTTGGCTGCCAAACATTCCAGGTAAGTCTGTACGATTCGAAGCATTAGAAAAACATTTATAATTGGCCCTGATGTGTGCACCGCATATTTACAGACAGCTGCTCTGAGCGATGTGGAATTACATGAGTTTGTTAGGTTGTCCAAGTCAGAAATAGTGTCAGGAATGCTTTTGGCCACAGTAAATGCCAATTATTTTCGAAACCTTGCATTGAAAAGAAATTCAGCTAGTATCAAACCTGAACCAGACATTTCCAGAATAGGAGCAACAAGAGCTCAGTTGAGCATAAATTTAGACAGATGGGTATAAGCAGATTATTTAGGATATGTGCTGATTAGTTTGTTCCCCATTACAAAATTTGCTAGCACATCTCAGCATGTATTTCTGTCTGCAAGTTGGTGATTGCTTTGTTAATTATCATTCCAAAATTTTCTGGAACTTATGAGCATGTATTTTTCTCTGCAAGTTGGTGATTGTTTGTTCACCATCAGTCCAAGATTTCTGGCCTTCTCAGTGAGCATTTTTGTCTGCAAATTGGTGATTGATTTGTAATTTGCTGTCACTTCTCAGCATGTATTTATCTCTGCAAGTTGATTGTTCACCATCAGTCCAAAATTTGCTGGCACTTCTCAGCATGTATTTTTGTCTGCAAGTTGGTGACTGTTTTTGTTCACCATCATCCCAAAATTTGCTGGAACTTCTTAGCATGCATTTATCTCTGTAAGTTGGTGATTGTTTGTTCACCATCAGTCCAAGATTTCTCCGCGTGTACTTCTCCGTGTATTTTTGTCTGCAAGTTAGTTATTGACTTGTCCACCATCATTACAATATTTGCTGGCACTTCTGAGCATGTATTTATCTCATGTATTTATCTCAGATAAATACATGCTGAGAAGTGCCAGCAAATCTTGGACTGATTGTCAACAATCACCAACTTGCAGAATTTGCGAGTTGGTGATTGTTCACCATCAGTCCAAGATTTGCTGGAACTTCTCAGCACGTATTTTTGTCTGCAAGTTTGTGATTGGTTTGTTCAACATCGTTACAAAATTATCTGGCACTTCTCTGCACTTCTCAGCGCGTATTTTGCTCTGCAAGTTGGTGATTGGTTTGTTCACCAACATTCCAAAACTTGCTGGCACGTCTCAGCATGTACTTCTGTCCACAAATTCGATGTTTTCAGCACGTATCATAAGAACCCTTGCAGCAGCTTTATTAGTGCATGTAGGCTTAATGAGAGCAGATTATACAAATAATTTATATGAATTCATCTTTTCGGGGAAAAGAGTTCAGGCACAATGATGTAGCAAGAAAAAGACACCACGGCAGTAAACCTGTATGTGTGGCGGCAGCTTGATGCTGTGTCATCAATTTCTTCCTTCATCATTGTTTGAGCACTTTTCCGCCAACATTCTTTGCCAACCTGACCCATTTTCTACGCTTTAGTTAGGCAGTTGCGGATATTCGAAGGCCATATAGTTTGTTAGAAGGCAAACTTTAGCAGGAGATGTATGCCACCACAACTTTGAGTGCTTTAGATTTATTCCAGTAGGTTGCTTTGCGAGACAACAGCCTGCCAAGCCCCGTTCCAATTTTCACGAAAGGGGTAAAGGAAGCAGGTCAAGGGGACCTTTGAAATGGTACAAGCTTCGAACCATGCGATGTGAATGAATGTAAATGTGCAACACATTAGTCTCCTAGTGGCCCATGAGAGTTTCTGGGACTACTTGAGCGCTGAAACTGATCTGTCTGTATGTCTATCTTTCTCTTGATTCAGCCTCCCGGCCAAAGTTATGACAGGTGATGAACAAAACGTTTATATAGCCACAGCCATTTTTAAGCATCTAAACCTGGTCGCAATGTTTATTCATACTTGTAAACATTGTTGAGCTTAAACAGATCATTACACTGATATGAGGCAAAACATCAATACGTAAGCGATATTTGCAATGTTTGCAAATCACTGCAAATCATTTGAATCGTTTGGCGCAAAATCGCATTTGACTGTTATGAAACAAGAACAAAGGTATGTTTTGTCGGACGAGCTTTATTCTGTTATTTCGCGTTCTCATGTTCCAGTCCATTAATTTTGAAATTCCACAAGGAGATAGGTAAACATTACTTCGTTTATAGTGGGTTCGAAGCCTAGAATGCATTTTGCACCTAGGATGTTTGAGCTAGCCGTATAGCCGATTTGTTAGGGCCGATTTTTAGCTCTGTTGATACAACGAATATTGGATATATAACGAACAAATTTGCTGCCCCAATATTACTTCGTTATAACAATTGGTTCGATGGTACCACCAAAGCAGAAAACTACTCACCTCTAGAGTTAACCACACGAGACCACCAGCCTCCGACGACTACAAACTGCTATCCTCATTGCACCCTCATGTCATCTACCCCACCCTATACCTGGCCACCTGCAATTTCTGTCCCGGCACCCTATACCATCAAGTATGGGAGTGCGGACAAACCCCAGGCCTACCCCCAAACCATTCCCTCTCTTACGAGCAGTGGGTGGCCTGCCTGAAAAGTCCGGACCCTGGGACCTGACATGTACTGGTGAAGATGACCTGGACTGCCAGCCAAGGCCAGGGCATTTCGGACTAGGAACGCCCTGCACCAGGCGGGTGCCCTAACAGCAGCACCAACACTCGTCAAATAAACATTAATTCCTCCGCCTCCAGTTTCTCTTCCTCGGCCTTTTCAGGGGCTGCGGAGCCCTATCTTGACTACTTTCGGTATCAACGCAGGCTGAAGATGAAACCAGTCAAAAGAGGGTGCAACAGCTCCCTCTTGGCAGGCTCTGCACTTCCAGACAGCTTTCACGTTGGCTTGAGTGGAAGTGCTTTAATTTTTCCTTGTGTAATTTTTGTACCTGCAATATTTTTTGTCATTTTCTCAAGAGGCTTCCACTGGAAAAATCATTTCTAAGAAATTAATGCAAGTGTGTATTCATGCTAGAAAGTAAATTTACTCATCTCCTCCTCCAGTGTCTCTTTCTTGGCCTGACTGACTGAATAAACTTTATTGAAGTAAAGATGGGGAAAGGGGGGGGGGGGCTTTTTCAGGAGCTGCGGTGCCCTCTCTTGACTACTTTCGGTATTAACGCCAGGCTGATGCCGAAACTAGTTAGTAGAGGGCGCCACAGCCCCTCTTGGCGGGCTCCACACCATTCTCCACACTTCCCTACAGTTTTCACGTTGACTCGAGTGGAAGTGCTTTAATTTTTGCTCGTGTATTTTTTTGTACCTGCATTAATGTTTTGTCAGTTTCCCAAGAGGCTTCCACTGTAAAAACACGTTTTCAGGAAATCAATGCAAGCGTGAATTTATGCGATGAAGTAAATGTACTCATCCATCCACATGGTTGTGTAAGTTAGTCAGAGAAATCAGGTTATATGCAAGGCTTGACTCACAAAATTCCTTAGAGCACTACTTTAAATCTACACGGCTGTGTAAGTTAGGCAAAGATAAATCAGGTTATATTGCATGGTTTGGCTAACACAAATTCTTAAGAGCGCTGTGCTTTATAAATGTTAAAAAACAAACGCAATGTGGCCGAGATATTGGCGCCCAATTCTGAGCCACTAGGGTTAAATTAAAAGTTAGCGTCTCCTGCCACACGCGTGGCACCAGCCACGCCCCCCTGGCAACGGCTGCTGCCACGCGTGACGTCATATTTTTTACAACAAAAAAATGGAATTAAAAAAATAAGAGTGAATGCATGCAGACAATCAACTACAATAAATCTGTTCAATGCTGCCTAGAACTGCCAGTGCAGAGCTTACAGTGGTTCCCTTGTGCAACAATCATTGAAACTATACTCGGTGACAACCAACGGTGACAACTTAAGAACGGCACCGGAAGTTGCCGCTGCCGTATCACCGTAGCCGGATGTTTCTCTGCGCGGCGCAAGTAGGGCGTTACTGGGAATATTTTGAGCATGGCGGGAGCCGTTCCCGTGATTTTTAAATGAGAGCATTTCAGTAACTCACGATGTCACCCGCGTTGACGTCCGTAGTCGTAGTCCGCACCCCTCCCCCAAACACTATAAAAAAAAAAAAAAAACTATCCGGCGCCTGGTTTCGATCCCTCGACCCTGCGGGTGGAACGCAATGTACATGGTGCTCTACCCACTGCGCCACAAAGCCGACACAGAATGGGAGGCTACGAACGCGCCTTATTTATATCCTTGACTCATTCAAACTACGTCAAAAAGCTGCTGATACAACGCATTCACTACCACCAACTCCCCAAACACTAAACGTTAACGCAATACACCCACCCCCTATGCGACGCATTTACTCGAGTCCCCCTCGCGGGGAGATGGGCCCCAATTTTTTTGGGACTTAATATTCTTATAAACGACTCCAGTGACGACAAACAAACTGCGTGAGACAAGGCAGACGATATCACGCATTCTTAGCAAACCCCTTTCAAAACGCGCGCGCACTGACGTCACGGGTCCGGCGCTTTGGCGGAGTGATACACTACATGAGGTGGCGCCGTTCTTGAGTTGTAACCGAGTATAGCCATTTTTTAAAAGCGAAGCTTTTCGACCAACCAGAAGCATCTGAACTTCTCTTAAACTGGCATGACTCATGCAATGCAAATGAATGATTTCACACAATCTTTTGTGAATCTGTATTGGTAAGAAGTAGCTGTATGTGATAAAGCAGCTAGGGATCGCGACTCGCTCACAAGAGGCCAGCAGAACTCAACTCCCCTAGAGAATAGTAATTCTGCCTGGCACTGTGTACAGAATGAACCTTCAAGATAAATCCCGAAATTCACAGGTAGGGGTGTTCTCACCAGGTTAGTTATTAAATGTCGTTCTAAACCACGGTAGCAAGCATAGATGATAAGCATACATGTTACAACACTACAGCCTCTACAGCAACAGCCACCACAGTTTAGATTGGATTCAATATAACCTTGAAATCATTCAGCACAATTGGGCTTGAAAACTAGATGCCTTTATCGTCTGCGTATGTGATCACCACTTTTAAATGTAGTCTTTCAACCCAAAATGAGAAAATTATTGAGTCCATATTCAGAATCAGTTTTAAATCCTCACAATCAAAACTGAAAATAATCATCCGAGTGTATAGGTACTGATGGTCTGGCACAAATTTAATATGTTCATAAAAACTATTTCTGCACTTCTGCCACACTCGCTCATTACTCAACAATGCAAATGCCACTTAGGTTGCAAATGCCACTTAGGTTCTCCTGGGTTCAGCTACCTTAAACTGCTTTGCCCTATCGTGGTGCTGGCAACATCCCCTCTAAGCTGTGGTTACTGAGTGATTAAAAAAAAAAGAACCCCTTTTGTTTCTTCACGGAATTCTCTCCAGTCGTGGATACCTGTTGGCTTGAGATGTGCTCAGCACTCGAGAAACAAAATGCTTGCTTTCTGGTTCTCAACATGACCATCACACTGAATGCAAGAGCAACGTTTTTTTTTTTTTCTGTTCTGACAATTGGTACAAATACCTTTATTATTCTGTTCGACTTTATCCAGAGTGACGGCTAAGTGACTACTGAACCAACAACTCCAGCCATACGCCTGCTGCAATTATTGACAAAAATTCCACCACTATGATTGCATTTACGCATTTTCCAGACGTCTAAACCTGTCCTCGAACCTGGAGTGCTTTTAAAAGGATCTGACAAGACTGGCATCTTGCTTCTTACAGAACCCCCATAATCTGCTGCCCAGCAATCGCACAACTGAACTCAAAATGGTGCTGTGATGACTTTCCAACAATACCTTCTCCATTCTTTCTTTTAGCTCATGGTCCATTACAGTTCATGAACTCAGAGAGATAAACTGAAAATAGCAATTTTGTGTCACTACTACTTTCAAAACAGCGGTTTCGCAAGCAAAAACAAATTGCAGCTGGACATGATACATGTGTACCGGTCATTACAACTGCATTTAATTAAAGGCACAAGGGCTGCTAGGCCACAAAAAGCCAAAAATGTGTCTCAGGAGGGTAGCATTTGACTCATTGTGGGGTTTAATTCATGGATGCTACACTTGGGCTACGAAGCATGCCGTAGTGGAGGGCTCCAGATTAATTTTGACCGCCGATTAATTTTTGGCCAAAATCTTGACACGCAGGCATTTTCGCTTTTCGCCTCCTTCAGAAAAGCAGCCACAGGAGTCACCGCGGCAAGTATGAGTTGTATGTGCAGTGTTCTAAAAGGTGCTCATCCAAAATTGGCATCTAGGGCCAATGATTATTGAGTAAAGAGTGAATACAAAATGGTTTGTAGCACAAAAAGATTTGGGCTTCAAATCAGCACACTTCAAAAGGAAACTTCTTGCCAAGGAGAAAATGAAAAGAACCAGGCCAGAGTGTCATGGAAAAGCCCTCAGCACTAAAGGAAAGGCTGTAGTTGTGTGTAGTATGAAGTTCTTAAAAAATGAACCTTAGCCAGGTAGTCTAAAACTCTTCCGTAAATGATTAGTCCATTTGGGAGAAAGCACGCTGGGTGTAGTGGTACGTGTTGTGTGTACAGATCATTGAAATGCCTGTTTGTTTGAAATTCCGTAATTTCAAGCTCGATATGGAGTACAGAAATAACCCTTCCACGTTGGCTGTGGTGTTCCATTTAAAAGGTATGCGTACGCACCATACCGTGATAGTGCTCACCATATTGATGATTGGTGCGCACAACTGAGTGCGACCTCAACGGATCTGTGCAGTTTTTCTCTTGTGCATCTGCCTATATGCAGTTTAACTGCATGAAGTTCGCTTTCTGTTTGTCTGTTTCTACCAGAGTTCACACAGTTTTGGTTTTAGGCACAAGTAAGGCACAGACGCAACATCCACATTACTGCGAAAAGCTGCAGCAGCTGCTAATTCCGCTATGACAGGTGCGTACTGAACGGAAGAGCTTTAATGGAAGCTCGACTCCAAAACGGACGATCTCGACAACGAATAGATTGATTGTGGGTTTTAATGCACCAGAGCTCCACATGGGTTATGAGCCGCGGCATAGTGAAGGTCTCCGGATTGATTTCGACCACCTGGGGATCTTTAAAGGGGCCCTAAACAGAATCCCAGAGGTTGCAATTTTCCGCGCGCAATCGCTGGAGTACTATACAAGGAACGTCCTCCTGGAGCGTCGAGTATTGAGTTATCGTTCGTTAAAAAGGGCCAGCAGTAAGGCCTGGAGCTCTTACCCTCTCATCGCATCTTCAAAGCCCTGTGGAAGGAAGGCCACCCAGAGAAACGGGGTTGGTTCAAGATGTGCGCAGCCATTGGCTCTGCTCGGCGGTACGTCACGGCTCCCCCCCCTAGCAGTCAACAGCAATGCTCTGTATACTTCTGCCGCTACGGCTCAGCGGGGCCAGTCGGCGGTCGGCCCGCACCAAACTGCCATGCGGTTGCGCTCCTCGCGTCGGCCGTGCTCGTGTTGGCACGTCAGTTTTAGAATAGCGAAAACGAGCGTTTAAAGCCAGGTAGGGGGAGTCCCAAACACAACATGCTCACTAACAACAGTAACCCACCGGCGACTAGCGACCTGCTAGTGTTTCTGCATGCGGTACTGTTGCGGCGCAGAAAAGGCTTAGCATCGCCACAGTTATTCAGCCACCGCTTTACGAAGCCGTGCCTCCGACGATCACGGCGCAATCTTCACTGCACTATCAGCCCCCTTTCAATCATTCACAAACAGATTTTCAGAAATAGCCCCGGGGCGCTGACAAGTTTTAGCTGCTGCGGTGTGTGCCAAATTGTGCATACGCCGCAGAGTGGGCTCCTTGTCGAGGCAGATGCTTGCTGCAGTCACGTGTCTAGTGGCATTTCCACCTGCAGAGACGCTTCGCGTTTTTCAGCATTAATCATACCTTGCAAATGACGCGCTATATCTACAAACTCAGCTAAGCTCGTGTGACGGATGGCGACAGTCGACATGTGTCCCTACTAAGATACACCGTGCCGCCGGTGCAAGATCGCTGCTCGCTGGGACGACACCCGCGTTTCCCCCTGCGCCGGGAACGCTGATTGGCCAGAGCATTTAAAGGGACCCACCAATAGCGGCGCCGTGCTGTTCAGTGTTTCGTGCATCACAGAGGCTGCGTCGGAGCATTCTTTCGCGCGTAAGTCAGAGAGCGGCGGTATGGTGATAAGAAAGCCGTAGGTAAACAACGAAAGAAGGAAGGGAACTTTTTTGCGTTTGTGCGGTCCCTGCTCTTCGCAGAGGTGCATTATTTGGTATATGTTGTTGTGAAGGGGTACTCTAGCAATTGCGCAATTGAAATGGCAACCCTAAGAAGCCTATGTAGGGACCCTTTAACGTGCGCTGAAATATCAACACACGAGGGCGTTTTCACTCCGCTTCCACCAGAAAAAAAAAAAAAAAAAAAAAACGGCCCAATGAATCAAATGAAGGAAGGAATGCGCCGACGCAACGCAGGCGATGAGGCGCGCCGTAGTGGAGGGCTCCGGATTAATTTGACCACCCGGGGATCTTTAACGTGCGCCGAAATTTCGCACACGCGGGCGTTTAAATGAAGGAAGAGAGACAAGTACAAGTGTACCAGACGGCGCTTTATACCACACGGCATCATACACCCGACGATACCGCACAAAAGACCGCAGAAAAGGAAATGCATGTGTCAGGAGGTAGTGGGGCGAGGAGGCGGGTTGGCCTAAAGACGTGGCTAAAAAAAAAAAAAAAAAAAGAAAAAAAAAACAGAAGAAGAAGGCAAAGAAAAGACAGCGCATAGCCCCAGTTCCAGTGAGACTGGAAGAACCTGTATGTTACAATCGCAGAGTCAGAGGGGGTGAGTAGCACAAAGAAAGAAAAATCTTGGTGATTCAAGTCATGTGCAACGGACATCTTACTCGGTAAGAGACGAAAAATGAGGCACGGCACAGAGAAAACGGCAAAACAAAATAAAACCTGAAAAAAAAAAAAAAAAAAAACATTCACCGACAGATCTTCTGCAGAAGAAGTCGGTCAGACATGGCGTCACACACTAAATCGTTAAAGGACCAAAAAAAAAAGTTCGGCACAAGCAAACACACACCCTTTTCTGACGAAAAAACAAAACAAAAAAAAAAAATCTCACATTGTGGCTGGTTGAAACGAGGGGTCTGTATACAGGCTACGCTGGCTTGTGCGTGTGCGCAAATATGGCCGCCGTTTTTTCACGAGCCCTCACATGCGTCCATATTTCCTTTTGTACGTTTCGCTACTTGCATTTTTTTCCCCCTCGAGTCACTTTTTTCAGCAAAGTCACTCGCTGCCAGCTCTCAACTCGACAGTTTGGCGACAAACAGAAGAGAGCAAAGAGGATGAGGGGGAGTTGGAGGAAGTTGTCGGTAGTAATAAATAGTCCACAGAGACGGTTTGTGTGTGTGTGTGCGTGCGTAAAAGTTCATCGAGGGTCGGCGGAGGGAGGGGAGGGTAAAAGAGGCGTGTTGGTGTTGGTGGAGGAACGAGGCGGCACCGCTCGTCACGAGTCCCCAGTCTTGTTGGCGTCGTCGTCGTCGTCATCGTCACTGGTGACTAGAGTCCTCCTCGAGAATCTTGCGGCCGTCCTTAAACCGGTGTGCAAATGGGTTGGCTGTACTGCAGCAGGCCTGCTCTCGCCCGACTGCGCACAAAAAAGGGGGAGGGAGAAAAAAAAATCAAGTCTGATTGACTGATTGATTGATTGATTGGTTGATTGTAGGGTTTAACGCGCCGACACAACGCAGGCGATGAGGTGCGCTGTAGTGGAGGGCTCCGGATTAATTTTGACCACCCGGGGATCTTTAACGCGCGCTGAAATCTCGTACACACGGGCGTTTTTGCTTTTCGCCTCCATCAGAAAAGCGGCCGCGGCGGCGGGAAGTCGAACCCGCGACCTCGTGCTCAGCAGTGCAACAACGCCTTAGACACTGAGCCACCGCGTCGGGTAGAAAAAAATCAAGTCTCCCAAGGAGTCTCCCTCATTTCAATTTGCACAAGGTTTCACATGTTACAGGATGAGGCAAACACGCATGCGAGAAGTCTAATTACTCCTTATGCACCGCTTGTGAAACTCCTCTAGGCCTGAAGTGTTAAAAAAAATGAAAGCAGTTCCCCTCTACATCAAAACTGTCGGAAGTGCAGAGCAGTGATTCACCTGAGGGGCTGTGTGGTGCCATTCTCCACTCTTTGCTACCACTCCTCACTCCCTTCACGGTCTTTGTCTTACTCCTCTCTTGACATATTGAACAAGGTTTGTTCAATGCGATACGATTTTCCCGTCTTCACAGTGCTCGTTCGCCTTCTTTTGGGACAGCTTGCATTCTTCTCTTTATCTTTTGTTTGTTGTTCTGCCTGGAACAACAAACAAAGCTTGCTTGTCTGCTTGTTTCAATTTTGAATGTGCTGGAGCCCTTCTCCGCCGTTTCGAACGTGTTTTTTGAACGCGTCGTTTTCTTTTCTTTGGTGTCCACATTTTCTCACTTACTATCGTAAAAAGCACCCCAATGAGCATTCCTAACCAAACGAACGGGGGGACTGCCGGTTATTTACATATATTCTGCCTCAACATTACCCGCAGTTTTCTTAGCGCTAAATAATGAAGGTACGTATGACAAGTGCCAGCAGTTCCAGGAGTTTTGACCGGTTCTGCTTATATAAGTCTCTTGTCCAAGTATCCTCTTAACTTTTGGCCGGAAGGCTGAATCGAGGGGACAAGTGGGTATCTTTTCGAAGCCTCTGTTTGGCTGTGTTACGCCGTGCAGCTGTAGTGGCTAGATAGCGTGACCATGGACCAGCTACGATGACAAGCCAAGCCCTAAAATGAACTGCACTTAAAACCAGTCCGCGGCCGGCCCCCTGCACAGGGGGCAAACAGGGGCACGTTGACAAGCCTGCCATCTGTCGACGTAAAGCTGTAGTAGTATGCAAGCGTTTGGTGCCTGCTGTCGTAAGTTATGTAGAAAAAAACCGTGAAAACAAAAGTAGACATTGCCCAATTTAATGTTTTCTATTTGAAATGTAAGCTTTATTTATGAAGTATTAATTAAATGTTTAGTTAATAGCTCAACTTTGTAAATAAAGCTTACATTTCAAATAGAATACATTAAATTAGGCAATATCTACTTTTGTTTTTATAGGTTTTTTTTTCTTCATAACTTACGGCAGCAGCCGCAACGTTAAGTGTTGCACCAATACACTTGTCCCTCAGCTATAACAAAGCACAGGTGATCGTTTGACCTGGATTCTGAAGCAGGCTTTCGGAATTGGTGTGTATTGAAGCACGCCGCGCACAAAGACGGTTTTCATTCCTCCAAAAAGCCCACGATAGCCAATTATGTCGTGGAAATGTTTCGGACGGACTGACAGATTTCAGGGGTTGTGGCTGAAATGCTAACGCATTAAAAAAAATGTTTTTAGCACGTGTTCTAGAGAAATTGATAAGAACACAGGACACTGTCACAGGCTCTTGTCCTCACATCTAAGACCTGAACGTCAAAGCTGATAGTTGGTGCTTTTTTACAGAGCAGACCACTTATAACGTAACTACTTGCAGAGCGGGACTGGATATAATGTGGCTTGCAGTGACCGCCGGCTCACGTCCCATAGAATTTAATGTATGGGCGTACTTAGGGCCGTAAACAGAAATTTTTTTCCGAAGGAGGTTACGGGTTATAGGAAGGGCGAAGTTTTGCCAAAAGGAACCATCACGTATGTGCTACTTGGAACAAATTTCAAACGGGCTTCGAACCTTGAACAATACTGTTTACGATGCTGTTTTTCAAAGGGCCCACTGAACACTCAGTATTTCATGGCACAGGTCATCCACATTAGGAGGATAACTTAGGCGGACGGTAATTTAGGCCAAGAGTCAAGGCTGTTAACTTTAAGAGAACGGGCAACTGGGCGAGTTGGTATTGGTTCATGGCTATTGTTACAGCATGCACAGACAAACGACGAAGAAAAAAGAGACAACAGGATGAGCACTGACTCACAACTGAATTTTTATTGAAGAACACGCTGAATATATACTAACTGAGCTGCGTGTGGCGTAAGACCTTTTACAAGCGGGCACGACGAGGCATTTTTTAATTATTACTGCTTATGACAGCATACCAACGTACCAACGACAACGACCAACTGATCACCATATGCTTGGAACAAGATCTCACATTTTATCTAAGAATTCAATTTCTCTTTTGCTCAGTGCAGTCGATGGGTGGGATACGCATATTTCCCCCAGCTTTGCAATATGAAATGCCTCAACAATAACTTCTCGCGTCGTCCTGTCTTTGTGAATGGTTGCACGCCACGTGCAGCTCGGCTTGTTTTAGTACATATTCAATGCGTTCTTCCACAAAAATTCAGTTGCCAGTCAGCATGTACTGTTGCTTCTGTCTTTCTTTGTCATTCATTTGTGCATGCATGTTGTGCATGTTGCGCGCGAACTGCCAACTCCAGCAGTGAGCGAAGGGCGGAAGCTTTTCGGCACACCGTTCTGGTACAGAGACAACTTGTGGCCGACCGGTTCCACGACCATCAGAGGTGCGTCAAGGGAAAGGGTGGTTTTTGTTGACACAACACTGCAAGTAGAATGCACTGCGGCCACACTAGTGGCTGATACCATTTTTCCTTAACCCAAACAACACATTCCCCCTTTTCTTTAGTTTTCCACCTCTCATTTTTTTTTTTTTGTTTTGTCCCTCTTGTTGGGGTGTGATCAGTACAGCTTGGATGGCCTTTGCGCATCCACATCCGTTGCTCTGAGTACCGGGAAAGTTGTTTAAGTGGCCTCTGTGAAAGCCCGCCACGTTCATTCTGCCTGAAACACTTCCTTAGCACACACTGCGATGGTCATGCAGCCGGCGTTTGTTACGGCCAAGCAACCGTTAACGGTAGCCATTATAAGAGCGTTTATGACTGTATCCGACTCTCCTGTACTTGATGACTTTCTCAAGAAATGCCTCCTGCCATTTTCTTGTCCGCCTAGAATGCAACCCCCCCAGCCCATTGCACTCACAGATGGCTTGGACGCTGCCGATGCTGTCGTCGGTGGCGTCTGAGGACGGAGAGTCGGCGTCCACGTCTCCCGAGAGCATCGCCTCCAGCTGCTCCACAACGCTCTGGAACGTGGGCCGCACCGAGGGTTCCACCTGAGCACGAGAGTACGAGAACAGGGGAGCGGGAGTTAATAACGAACAACTGGGAGACCGTTAACCCTACTACGGATAGTCAAGCCCTTCTGTCTGCTTTCAGTGCCAATTTTACGTCCCCCACACCACACAAGCCAAGATAACTCCCACACTCAGGCTCACAATCACTGGCCGCCTAAGCATAACTGCAGACCTGCGCAAACTATGCACCTGAAACCCAGAAATAAGCAAGCGCTAGTTTCTTTTTCCAAATTATACCTTCTTTTTCGATCGCAGCTACGACCCCTCATTGAAAAGAAAGTGTCAGGTCCCTCTACAAAGCAGCGTATACTACACCGTGACCACAGCTTTCGCCATCACTCTGTCACACAGTGAGGGCAAACAGTCCGGGAATTTTGTTAACCCCCAAATAACAAGCACAGTTCTCGTTTTAAGTCAGAAAAAAAAAGTCCCCCAGAACACACCTCACGGCATGTTTCTCCAGCCACTTTTGACAATGCTGCATTACCCGTTACTCGATTGCCTTCGACACATGTGGTGACGGCCTTTTAGCAATGAGTGGGTGAGAGAGAAGCGACACTCCGTTCCCCTGTAGGTGCAGGCTAGACACTTCCTGTGTGCACCCTGCGCCATCTACTGGTTCGCTTGAAACCCTCCTTCTATTCTTTTACACAACTGCTAAAAGAATGCCACTGCTCCGCCTCAACAGCTGGGGGCAGAATCTCGGGTCTTGGAGCTAACGTCCTTAGTTCGAGCCTCAGCAATGTAAAATTTTTTTTCACAAGATTTTTCTTTTTTTTTTTTTTACAGTAAAATATCTCTAAGCTCAATTCTGCACATTCTTTTCATATAGCCTCGTAAGGGTAATATGGTCTACTTTAGGACGGCTTAGTGGTGGGGCACGAGATTGCAACGCACTTAATTTTATGCATCGCACCGGAAGCGACTGGCTTTCACACATCTTGGAATGGAATATTGCGAGAGGGACGTTGTCAAAGAGGAAAGCATAGCTAAGAATATTAGAAAACTCGTATGCATTCACAGCACCACGGTGGCACTTCAAAGACAGTCTTGCGGTCGGCAGCTAGAACTGGCCACACAGTTTGTAAGGAACCGAGTGCAAAGTCAATACTGTGGATGAAATGTGTAGAGACAGGCCTCTCCTCCATAACAAAGCATGTTTTATTACACAGCTAACAAGGTCAGTCAAGGAACAGGCATCAGTCTTCTGCACACTTAAGAATGCATGCTCAGTAATCTCAAAATAAGGAAGGTCAAAAGTACAAGACTTCTTTACCCACAAGCAGACAAGATGAACAACTAACTATGGATTTTTGTTTTTTAGACTATGGTGTACTCATTCAGTTTGTTTGATCATGCCAATTACAAGATATTTTTTTTTGGTACCCCCACGAGATCCCAATTACAGATATTTTGCAACTTTTTCCGAGTTTTGTGTCCAAATAAACGGAGTTCATTGATTGATTGTAGGGTTTAACGTGCCAACGCAACGGAGGCGATGAGGCGCGCCATAGTGGAGGGCTCCGGATTAATTTTGACCACCTGGGGATCTTTAACGTGCGCCGAAATCTCGCACACATGGGCGTTTTTGCTTTTCGCCTCCATCAGAAAAGCAGCCGCCGCGGCCAGGAATCGAACCCGCGACCTCGTGCTCAGCAGCGCAACGCCTTAGCCACTGAGCCACCGCGGCGGGTTAAACGGAGTTCAACTGTACTTGATTTAATTTTAATTGTCACAATATCACACACTTTATTTGCTCTTTCCGAAAAAGTGAACGGAGCACCGACACGAAATTTTCCTGTTACGTTTTTTTTTCTCTACTACGAATGCCGACCAGCCAAGTAATCACAGCATGGCACATTAGATGGTCGATCGCACCGCAAATAATTATTTGCAGCCTTATTTATTGGAGTAAGTTTCGGTTTCGATGAAATGAACACCAAAGTGGCTGCCATGACAAGATGGTGCTTTGATGTCACTGTTCTTGTGCCTGTACACGCATGCATGTACGCACTTTTTTCTCTTCTTTCTTTGTTTCTGTCTTTTCTCCGACACCCTTCTTCCCACCTATTAGGCCAAAGAGCCATTCCACAATAAATAAAGACTTTTCATTCATTCATTCTTGTGGCACCATGGCCGGTCCGGATGCGAGAGTTAGAGCGAGTGAACACGTCCAGACCAGTTGTAGTCCCACGTTTTCGGCCAGCACGATGTCACGCGCGCCAACAGCAGCCAGTACCGTGGCTCTGTCACGGGAGCCCTGACGTCGGCAGTTTGGGGTGAGGCGTTCACCACGTCACGGTGATGCTGATGTCAAAAGGGCATTCATTGCGAGCTTTCTCGTGCGTGCAAAGAATGAAATAGGCTTAAAAAAAAAATGCTACACTGAACGGCAGCCACAGTTGAAACTTCCTAGGGGGTTATCTCCACAGACAAAAAAAGCTCTTAGCAGTTATCTCAGCTTTGAAACTTTGTTTGTCGGTACTCCTTTAACTTATTTTGCAAGTTTTTTTCTTACTGTTCTGCCACACGAGGACACCCAACCCTGCAACTGTTGAAGACCACACACCCCAGCTTCACCTTAAACCAGCCATTCTGTCGACAGAGTTTTATACCAATAGTATACAGTAGCTAGCCAATTTTTCGGACCTGGAGGAAAACGGAAAAAAAAAAAAAAAACAGTCCGAATAAAACAGCGATCCAAAAAATCTGTTAGTCATTACCCCTATGAGACAATTGGCGGGGCAGTTCCTCAGGAAGATTCAGAATATCCAGAAAGTCCGAATTTTCGGAGTCCGAAAAAAAGGTTGGCTACTGTACACTAGAGGGAAAAGGTGTCACTGCAATCATGTGTCGTCGTGGGCGCCGCCATAGCAGCTGAAACCGTTCTTCGCCTCCTTGGCTTGGCTTGCCTCGTGGCTTTTTTTTTTTTTTTCACTTTTGAAGCCAAAACAAACAGAAAAAAGGTAACATTCTATTTATTGTTCATCTTCAATGAAGCTTCTAGATAATCTCTAACAAATAAATGCTTTGAAGCTCCACTTTTGTAGTAACAAAACAACTTTAAATGATCTGGTACAATATTAGCTTGTTTCTTTTTTGTTTTTCGCAGCCACAGGCAAATATTGAGATTGCTGGAGAGCCATTCCAAGTAACGACAGCACGCCTGCTGGAGCACGGTTCACCAATACAGTGGTGCTGGATTTTCCTCCAGTAGAAATTAGCATCAAACAAGGGCGCTGCAAGACAGCAACAGTTAGAAACACAGGAGAAGCCTTTGTTCTGCTGTGCATGCAAACAGGGTGCTGATGATGATGATGGGTGGAAACTTCGCTTGAGTGGTGATCATTGCAGCGGGATTCGACTGTATTCCCTTGACCTGTCCACAGCATTCTATGGTTTCATCACTCTTTCCAAAGAAGTAACTTATAGCGGATTTTTTTTTTCTGCTCCTTCCGCAACACGATGGTACCCAAACACTGCACCTTGAGAAGATATCGCACTCGGCAGTGACCTTGTGTCAGATGCCATTCCGTTGTGGGTACAAGCCGGCATTCGATAATGATGATGATGATTGCTAGTGGTATCCCCATTGCAGTGGGGTAATGACGCATCACCTTACCAAAAAAACCAAATATATCTATGTTTTATACTCTTCGTTTAATACTGCTGCTGCTCACAGGGCAGGCACGAAATACCCATCTGTCACAAGTGGCAGCTGTCCTAGGCAGTATTCCCCTCTCTGCATTTCATCCACCAGCATTGTAATCTTCTCGTCGCCTCAACAGCCTTGAAGTAAATTCCTTAAATCCTAGGGCTTCTGGAAGCAGAATATTTCCCTCGTGTAGATTTGGATGGATGCCCTCGCATTTTAACACTATGTGCCACATATTAGTTTGTTTCTTTTCCGCAGACCATGCATACCCCGTCATTTTGTGTATACCTCCCCACAAAGCTCTTAGTTCGCAAGCAACCTACTCTAGCCTCAAAAAGCAAAGCACTGCCCTTGGAATTATCGTAGAAATTTTCCTTTCTGATGTCTAATTTCTCTGCCCTGTACATCTCTAATGAAGCTTTAGCTTCCATTTTTTCCCTCCATTTATTCGTTATCTGCCTTGCTTCTTTTTTGGTTACCTTGGCTGTTTCGGATTCTCCACTGTTCTTCCCCTATTTCATCGATGGCCTTCTAGTCTTCCTTAGCTACTGCGTGTCCATGCGTTTCATGTGCAGGTACCTAAAAACCTTAGCTCTCCACCCACGTCGACCCACTGCTCTCAACCTCATCTCAAAACATTATTTTACTCCGCACTTCTCGAACTTCAAACGACACACAGCCCGCATCTCCCCGCACTGCTTCGTTAGTTGTTTTTCCATGCGCTCCTCAGGCCAAACGGCCTACCGTTCTCTGCACGCTCACAGCGCCATCTACTGCTTTGCTTGGAACACCCATTCTGTTCTTTTGAGCAACTGCTAAAAGACCCCTGCTGTCCTGCCTCCGTACCCCCTAGGGGTAAAATCGTGGGTTTTGGAACAAACGCCCAAGTTCCAGCCCCAGCGGTGCCAATATTTTTTCCAAGACCCGTGATCTTTTTATTCTCTAGAATTGCTCTCTCAGACTAATTCTGCACATTCTTCTCATAAATAATGATGTGATCTGCTATCTTCTAGATTGGGTAAGGGGTGGTGCGTGGCATATCAATATGTTTAAGGGGGACACTGGTCTTAAAATAACTTCTTTTAATTTTCTCGTAAACTTAGTGAAATTTGCCAGTTTTCTCCCCGCTGATTTCAAATATGCCACTATTTTTTTAGTTGGTCAATAGTTCCCAAGATAATTAGAGATAATGAACCATTTTTGGTAAAACAATAGACAAAACAGTGTGTCATAAAGCTGCAATCTTTATATTTTCCAATACTACGAACCCTGGTGACTGCAATAAGAGCATCGGTGTTTTGATGCACCGCTTGGGAATAATTTTACAGCTCATTAAACTTCCGTGTTTGAAATGGGCCTTCGAAATGGTTCCTTGCCACTGGTGCCAGCAAGGTTTAATCAGCTGTAAAATTATTTCCAAGCGATGCATCAAAAAACTGCTTCAATTATTGCATTCATCAAGGTTCACAGTATTGGAAAATATAATGATTACAGTTCTATGACCAACACTGTTTCGTCTATTGTTTGACTAAAAATGGCTAATTATCTCTAATTATCTTGGTAACTAATTGACTGACTCAAAAATAGTGCATATTTGAAATCAGTGGGAAAAAAAGCAGCAAGACTGGCAAGTTTCACAAAGTTTACTTGAAAATGAAAAGAAGTTGTTTTAAGACCCGTCGAATCGCTATTTTTTCCAAGTATTGTAATTTTTGTTTTTACTTGCACCATCATCTTTAATGAAAAAAATGAA
The DNA here is from genome assembly GCA_013339765.2 of Haemaphysalis longicornis. Classification (NCBI taxonomy): domain Eukaryota; kingdom Metazoa; phylum Arthropoda; class Arachnida; order Ixodida; family Ixodidae; genus Haemaphysalis; species Haemaphysalis longicornis. The sequence continues at coordinate 15,684 of JABSTR010001070.1, read as the reverse complement.
TAAATAAAAACGAAATACAGACAAGAACTTCGTAAGAAAAACGTGCCTGAATGACTCGCAGTGACCCAGGAAATCGCGCAATCAAGCCGACTTTTGGCCATCTTTGAAAGCTTTTGCTGCATGGCAACTTGTATGGCCGCCATTTCGGTCACTTGAGAGAGATAGACCAAGGCTACTCCCTCGATCGAGCCCCTCGTCAGATTCGTATCTCCGCATAAAAAAATTTTTTTAAAGTATTTCTTTCTGCCTGTTATGAGAGCTCCCACTGGGTATTTAAAAGACGTGAGGCAAAGTCGCGGCCAACACAGGCTGCCGCCACTTGTGAACCGTGTGCATCGTCTCATTCGCTCGCTTCGCACATTGACTCAGCCTAGAGCTATCTGTTCTATCTCCTTATCAGGAGTTTATCATGAACGGTGAAGAGAAGCGTGACTTGTGTCACTGCAAGTCCCAGACTTCACGCCCGTACAAGGGAAAGCGCAAGCAGCGCAGGATTGAGACGACCACGCCCAACGCCGCCTGTACAATCCTTGCCTAACGCGTGAGCGAAAAATGGCCAAACAGCCACTCTCCTGTTGCTCTCTCCTATCGTGAAACATGGTTAAGTAGCGTGGTAAGGACGGGACAAAAATAGAGACCACACAGGACTAGCGCTAGTCCTGTGTGGTCTCTACTTTTGTCCCGTCCTTACCACACTACTTAACCATGCTAGTCCTCTGTGGTCTCTACTTTTGTCCCGTCCTTACCACACTACTTAACCATGTTTCACGGTTCGAACCAACTAGCCCACATTTACGCGTTGATGATGATGATGATCGTTGGATGTTTATGGCGCAAGGCCAACTGGGGCAAAGAGCGCCAAAACAATAGTCGATGATAGGGGTGAAACCTTAAACACTAAGTAAAATCAGCAAAAACAAAAGTAAAGTCACAAAACTACAATGAGCATGGCTGGTGTATAGGGCCAGATTTCATGATGCGTGATAGGAAATGAGGTTTAAAAACTTGACGTCGGACAAATACTCAAACACACGTTTCACGGAAACAATGGCATCATCACCTAGGAAAAACGATGGATGTAGGGGAATATGTTGTCTGTAGAGTTCTCTGAAGTGTTTGTGTCGTGTTGTGTGAAGTGCCTTGCATGTGATTAATATGTGCACTACGGATAGGGCCTCTCCGCACCTGCTGCACTGGGGTCTAGAAGATCCCGTCAGCAGATACGAGTGCGTCGCATGGGTGTGCCCTATCCGCAGCCTACCCAAGGCGACTTCTGTGTGTCTGTTGCGTGTGTCAGTGGTGTATGGTCCCAAGCGTGGTTTTATAGCGTGTAACTTGTTATCTGTCTGTTCACTCCAGTGTGTTTGCCATGTTCTACGCAAGTGTTGTCTTATGTGTGGCTTGAGGTCTGTATATGGTACGGTTGTTATGTCTACAGTGTTCCTGAGTGCAGCAGCAGCTGCCCTCTCGTCTGCCAACTCGTTTCCAGCGATCCCAGCGTGTCCTGGGACCCAGCAGAGGAGCAGCTGATGCTTCTGCGCATACACAGACATTATAGATTTAAATACAAGATTAACTACAGTCTACGCCCGTTACAACGGACCCTCTGAATCCGGAAAAAACATCCGCTGTAGCCGAAGTATGCAGTATCCGACGGGGGGGGGGGGGGGGGGGGGGGGCTATGAGCCCTACAGTCGGTACTTTGACTGATATTGCATGCATAGTACATACACTTTGTTCTTTCTACACGCCTGCAGCACCTCTGCACAGTGTTCGCGCGAGGGCAAAGAATCGCGTAAACACCGTTTCCAAAACTTAGCACCGGCACTTCAAAAAGGCCTAGCGCATGTGGTCAAGCGTGTATAGCCGCAAGATGAGCTGAGCAAATAACGCAATAACTAGGCGCAATTATAAACCAGCTATAAAACATCAGTCGGGCCCATCAGCATTAGCTAGGCTCTTTTAAATCCCCTCACGACGAGGCAGGTTTTCCCGAAACCGTTCGTCAAACAAATCGGATCGCTGCCTGACGTTCCCTCAAGGCAGATTCCACATTTTTAGTGATTTTATTCTGGTCATTGAAACAGATGTAATGAAATAATCTGATGACGGTCAGCTGTAAAATCGAAAGTTAGACCAGTTGGACTGCGCACGGTTACCGGCAGATTGCACACAATGGATGGGGAACAACCCCTACTTGAGGCATTTCTTACCTTTTTCGACGAACGGAACGGGAACGATGCATGCGTGGGAATAATAAAAGCCGAACTTCACTGAACCCGAGTTTTTTTATTACATAAAAAAACTGACGAGGGCAGACTCGCCTCCGAGTGCACCACTTCGAGTATTCGATTGCCCTGTTTTCAATCTCACCGGAGTCGCGTTTATCGGCAGCGGCCTTGTTCTTGACGGTACAGCGGACACTGTGCTTAGACAGGCCTGTACTTCTGGCGATGTCAGCCTGTTTTTCCTCGTGTTCAACAGCGTTAATTACGCCTAATTTATCCGACAGTGAAATCAGCTACCCTGCCGCTCATGCCGCTGGTCGCACAAAAAAAAAGCCACTGGCTTGGCTTGGCTGCGCCAACGACCCGGCTGCCAGCAATGTTGCCAGACATAATATTTTTCTTGCCAAAATAAACGAAAAAGCACACCGGGCGCCGGCCCCGGGGAAGTCCGCTATAAACGTTCAGTCGAAACAATTTCTGCCTAAAATTTAGTCTGTTGTAGCCGATAGTCTGCTCTAGCCGGGTCCGTTGTGAGCGGAGTGGACTCCATTTAAAATGCATGGGTACCAGACAAACCAACAGAAATGGTCTGTTGTAACCGAAAGTCTGTTGTTGCCGGATCCGCTGTAACGAGCGTAGACTGTATGTGGTTTTTGGGGGGTGTATGCGATGACAGTGCGCGAACAACACTCAAGGAATCTGTGTAGATGATAGAATTGGGAATTTGATTTTCAAGGATATGTCGTACAATCAGTAAAATTCCGTACGCTTCTGCTGAAAAAATTGTTGTGTGCACGCTCATGGTTCTGGATGCACTGAAATCCGGACCATGAGCAGCGCACGACACCATAGTGGAGGTTTTAGAAGCGTCACTGTAGAATTCAGCACGTGAGTATTTGAAGTGCAAAGAAAGAAAGTGCTGAAGTATTGCAGCTCGCGGTACCCGATTTTTGTCAAGTTTCATAAAAGAAAGGTCACAGGACACAGGGCGAACTTGCCAAGGCGGTAAAATGTTTAAAGCGGACGACCTGTACACGTCTAAAAACGAAGCGCTCAGATCCGAGGCTCGCTCTTTCACTCTAAGTGAAAAGGGCAGAGGAACGGATGGGCGATTTACAAAGAGCAGAGATGTGGATGTATCGTTAAAGACAGGATAAAAAGGATGATTATTCAGCAATGAAATTTTAAAAGCATAAAGTAAGTCCATGTACGTCCGTTGGTTCTCAAGGCTCCACGTATTACACTCGGCATACAGACTCAACAGGGCTAGTACGAAAAGCACCCGACGCAAGCCGTAGCCACAAGTGTAGCACTGGGTCAAGCATTCGCAACGCTGTTTTAGTCGCCGACCCATATACCACACTGCCATAGTCTAAACGAGACCCAACCAAAGCAGTATAAAGCCGTAGTAGTAGTTCTTTGTTGGATCCATATGATTGATGGGAGAGAATCTTAAGTATATTCATTGTTTTCAGACATTTATGTTTAAGTTCCTTGATGTGTGGAATGAATGTGAGTTTATGGTCAACACAACACCTAAGAACTTGTGCTCCTTGTTCACAGGAAGCGACACGCCACTGAGGGTAATGTCTGGTCCGGATGGACCCCGCGCTTCCTTGGAGAACACAACGCAGGAGCTTTTTGCAGGATTCAATCTAAACCCATTCCTGTCTGCCAGCCGGCAAGCTTCTTGACACCGAGCTGGACTTGACGTTCGCATATTGACATATTACATGATTTAAAAGATATTTGCACGTCGTCTACATACATGAATAAGAGATTGTTGGTGGCAGTGCCTTTCCAAGAGAGTTCATCTTTACTATGAAGAGAGTGCAACTCAAACACGCCACCCTTGCGGCACGCCGTTTTCTTGGACGTGAACCTTTGAGAGTGCACAACCAACTCTTACTCTGAACGTTCTCTCCGACAAATAACTTACAAGGATGTTCAACATATTACCCGAAAGACCGAATGACCTGAGGTCACTAAGGATCCCATAACGCCAAGCGGTGTCGTAGGCCTTCTCGAGATCGAAAAAGACAGTTACGCAATACTGCTTATGCACGAAGGCATCCTTGATGTATGAATCAAGTGCAACCAGTTGATCGTTTGTCGATCGCCCCACCCTAAAGCCTGCCTGGCAGCTCTCGAGAAGACCATTGTACTCAAGGAAGTACACGAGCCTGCGATTGATCATCTTCTCGAAGAGCTTGCACAGGCAGCTCGTCAGGGCTATTGGACGATAACTTGAGGGGGACGACGGGTCCTTTCCCTCCTTCAAGAAAGCCACTACAATGGCCTCCCTCCAAGAGTGTGGGAATGTGCCCCGAAAGCCATATTTTATTATATAGATGTAGAAGTGCTTCAAGTGTGTCTGCGTGTAGGTGTTGTATCATTGTGTATGTAATGTTGTCTGGGCCTGGAGCTGAGGGTTTACACGTGCTCAGAGCAGCCCTCAGTTCATGTAGTGAAAACAGGGAGTTGTAAGAGGTCTGTGATTTGTTGTTGTCGCGTAGGGACTTCTTTTCACAACAGGCTTTATGTTTCAGGAAAGTGTTTGTGTAGTGTGCTGAACTGGACACGTGTTGGAAGTGTTGTGCGAGTGTGTCAGCCTGGTCTTCGAGTGTGTTCCCCTGTAGTGCTGACCAGAGGCAGGCTGTGTGTTTGTTGTCCCTTGAGTTTGCGTATTCGTGTCCATACTTTCCTTGTGTCTGTGTAGGAGTTTTATTGATGTTATGAATGTACGCCAACTCTCTCGTTTTGCCTCACGGCGCACACGTTTTCCTAACGCCTTGGCCCGTTTGAACAAGAGGAGGTTTCCCGACGTGGGGTACCGACGAAGGATACCCCACGCCTTGTTCTGGGCCTCTCGCGCCCGCCTGCAGTCCTCATTCCACCACGGCCTCTCCGCTGGTTGCGCGGGGCACCAGAGGCGTGGGGAATGGACTTTTCGGCGGCGTCGAGGATGTGCGACGTGGAGCAGTTGGGTAGCTTCTTCAACGTGTAGGTGTCCTATGGATGTGTGGTGTAGTTTGAATGTCTCTGTAAATGTATTCCAGTTTAGCTCGTGCTTCATTGAACCTATTATGGGAAGATTGACTGCATGGGCCTTTACCTATGTATGTTAGTGAGGTGGGGAAGTGGTCACTGCCATATGGGTCAGTTCCCACTCCCCACTCGACAAGAGGAAAGAGAACTGCGGAGCCAATCGCCAAGTCAAGACATGAGTATGTGTTGTGTCCTATGTTATGGTATGTAGGCTGTTTACTGTTGAAAAGGCATGCTCCTGAAGATGTAAGGAATTTCTCTATGAGGCGACCTCGGGCATCTGTGCGAGAAGAGCCCCAAAGAGTGTTGTTGAGCATTAGGTCGCCTGTCAGGATGTATGGTTCGGGCAGCTGGTCAACCAGCGCCTCGAAGTCGGAGCTCGTAAGTGCAACATCAGGAGGAATGTATATGGAGCATACCGTTATCAACCTATTAAATTATATTGTGCGGACGGCTACAGCCTCAAGGACGGTGTTCAAGGTGGACAGGGTGGCATGCTAGGATTTGCGGGTGATTATGGCAACACGCCAGAAAGTGTGTGCAGCCATCCCTGTCTTTCCTGTATACCATGTAACTATTCAAGAAATTTGTGTGTTTGGAATTCAGATGTGTTTCCTGGACACACATTATACTTGGCTGATTGGCATGCAGAATCTCATAAACGTCGTCAAGATTATTTAGAAGGCCTCTGCAGTTCCATTGAACGATATTTTCTCTTCCCATTATGATGTATTAGAGCTACTGGAGTGTGACTGTTTATGTAGGGTCTTTCGGGGCTTGGACTCTTGGACGGGTTTTCTTTAACCTCATCTGGAGGTTTAGATGGAGGGACCCGCCTCCTCCGCTGCGAAGCAGACAGGAAGGGTCCCACATCCAAGTCATCATCTGATTTGGAAGGGGTACCCGGCGTACCGGACCCCCCGGACCTGGCAACCCTTTGCGGTGCCCTTCGTTTTGGCCGCGACCGCCGAGGGCGTCAGGAGCGCCCCGGGTGGCACAGGCGGTGCGGCGGAGGTGGGAAATGCTGCAGTTTCCTCCAGATCCATCTCCTCCGGGCCCTCGCATGTGCTTTGGGCCGGTGGGAGAGGAGGAAACAGAGGGCGCAGCAGCATCCCCAACGGACGTGGATGCCACCACAGCCGCTGCTGGCCCAGCTAGCGCTGTGGAGGCAGGTTGGGCTGCAAGAGGCAACCCAGGGGGGGGGCGTGTGGCGGGACCAAGTCCAGACTCGCGGTACTGGGTCCCCGCCGAAACCAGGCGCCGCTCCGCCCCCGGCGAGCTGCGTCGGCGTACCTCCCCAGAGGGAAAGAGGCGAACCTCTTCCGCGCCTCTGGGAAGGTGATGTTTTCGTTGACTTTCAAGGCAATTATCTGTTTTTCCTGTTTTGAACTTTTCACAGCTCCTAGAATAGGCAGCGTGTGGGTCCCTGACAGTTCGCACAGGTGAAGTTCTCGGATTTACAATTGTCTGTTAGATGATCATGTGCTGCACATTTTGCGCACGTCAATTTACCACGACAAGAGGTTGTGCCGTGCCCAAACCGCTGACACTTGAAACAGCGGCGTGGGTTCGGCACGTAGGGTCGGATTGGACATCTCAAGAAACCTGCGTTGACCGACTCAGGAAGGTTAGAGCGGTCAAGTGTCAAGATTATGTGCTTGGTTGGAATTATTTCATCATTTCGGCGTATGGTGATTCGCCTCACTGCTGTCACGCCCTGATCTCGGAGGCCCTCGAGCAGATCTGCTTCACTCTCATTCATTAGATCCCGATCAGAGATCACGCCCTGGCAGCTATTGAGGCTGCGATGGGGCGTGATCTTGATGTCAACATCTACCATGCGCGTTTGCTTGAGGAGGTTGGAGGATTGTTGTTTGTTCTCTACTTCTATCAAAAGTTCTCCCGTTGTGAGTTTCTTAGCCTTGTACGACTTTCCGATAAGGCTTTCAAGAAACTTGGATATTAGAAACACTGACTGGGAAGTGATGGGCTTTGTCTTGTCAACAGATTCCATGATCAAAAACCGCGAGAAATTATCAGGCTTTGGGGGAGAGATCGATTGCAAAGGAGGAAAAGAAACTTCGGTGCGGCCCCTTTTCGGGGGCCGATCACGTCTGGGGGGGGGTTTAGAAAATGCCATGTGATACATTGGAAAGCAGGGAGACGGGGGTACTTTCTCCTTTGACCTTACCCTGGTAGTCAAAGAGGTCCCGGAGCTCCCTGCCTGGTAGACAGGCAGGGAGCCCATCGGCCGGAGCTTGACCAAGGCTCCGACGGCCACCGTTAGAGGTTTCTACCCTTCACCTTAAAAACACATCACCACGGTAGGACACAGCTTATGTTGGGGGGCTCGGGGTCCGCGGTATCGCCACTACCGTCACCAAGATTGCTCAAGGTGCCCCGTGCGGGGCATTTACGCGTTGACAAGTATACTCTCCTATCCTTCCCCGCTCCATAGCCTTCCTGCGTGCTTTTATGTCCGCCAGCCAGCGCCGCTTCTCAGAAACTATGCAAAATAGTTGACAGTTTGTCTAGCGTCCCCCAGGCAGCGTTCCTACGCCTTAAGGTTTGCACCATGCCTGTCTGTCTTGGTCTGTCGCTGATAAAACCGCCTTTGCTACGGCGGACGCAAAATCCCTTGTGCTGCCGCAAGCTGATGCCGTCTTTGCGCTCTTACCTACTTAGATCACGTGCCGCGAAATTTTCTGAGTGGGGCATCCCCCCCTGACCCCTCCACATTTCGGCACGCTTTTCCACTGCGCATTGGTACGCAGTTTTAAAATTGAGAACTGTACTGTAGAAGCGACCAGATGACGTCGCTGGATGCTCAGCTGCTTATCCTATTGTTTTCTATAATCTCCTGAAATTTACAAGCACGCAATATTTTTTCCACAAAGCAATGGTAGAAGTGAGCACTTGAACAAAAGATGTGCACGCTATTTTTTCTTCACTAAATCCTCCAGAGAGAAAAATATCAGTAAAATAATGGCGGTACCATCCGAAAATATAGTTTTTCTGTTTGCGATTTGTCTACCCGACAATTAATATGTTCTTACACTATTTGACTTCCGCCCTCCGCCTGTCACGTTTCGAAAAATGCGAGCAACACGTTGAACGAGATCCCTGTGCGCCCTCGGACTAGCGCCCCGTCGCGGCTAAGATGTGTGCGAAACGGCTCTTGAAACCCTACAGGCAAGCTGACAGACACACATCGTAGAAGTGGGTGCAGCGTTCGCCACTCGCGAGCAGTGATGTAAGGCGAGACGTCCACCGGCGTGCGCCACATAGCGGATGAGTGCCTGAACTAAGCGTCCTTACCGCTCCCATTGAAAAGCGGGCAACGCGTTAGGCAATGTTTATACAGGTGGCGTGCCTTCAAGCGTTGCGAGCGCAGCTCAACCAGGAGGGGTTGATTTCATCAGCGACGCTATCGGCTTTGTGAGCACGTCAGAGAAGAAGCGGACAGCCTTCCAAGGGGAGACAGCCGGCCACGGGAGTGGTGCAAGCGCAGTTATCTGCGAAGTCGACGCTCTTACTGAACTTGTGAGCGGCATCATCTGTGCGACATGCGGGAAGTGTGTACTTCTTGTAGTTGAGGTCGCGAACAAGCGGAAGGGCCTCGCATCGGTACTGGAACTCGAGAGCGAAAACGGGGGCTGCCCTGCAGAAATGATTTCTTCCATTTAATCATTGCATCGCGCTGCTGCCATCAGCCGCAAAGGCCGCGACCCAGAACTCTGCAGTGGAAGTCCCCGAGATAGTTTTGCCATCAATGTGAAAGCGGTACTAGCTGTATGCGCGGTTGGCATCGGACACGGTCAGATCTTTAGGTTTTGTGCCATTTTCCAAGAACTGGGAATCATCCCTTTAGAACAAATGGTCAGACTAAGTAAATCAAGTGACCAGCAGAGGATCAGGCAGGTGTCTGCCAAGCTGACCGCTGAGGCTAGGTCCCACCGCCGCAGCCTGGTGGAGCGCACCCACACCAAGGACTCCACCCGCAAGAATCGTGAGGGTGCAACTTATGCGGCAGGAAAGTTCTAGCTTTAGGGCTTCAACGTGGACATTTCAGACATATCCCCACCAAGTTTCATGCTTTTTGAGCAAGAATTTCTGAATCTGCCAACGCAATGAACTTTCAATTGTATTTTTCTCAGTTTGGCATTTTGTCTGTTTTCTGAGTTTGCGCAAGCTCTATTTCCCACTTGGGGTTGTATTGCGATGAAATTTTGCGCAAATGTTCATTATAACCCGTAGAGTGTACAAATCTTGTTCATTATGCAATTCGTGTGTCTAGATATTTCTGACGGTCATAAAACCGAAATATACAAAGCAAGAAAAGGCCCACTACCAGTCAATTGTTTTTTTCCTGGTGAAGAAAACGGATACAAAGCTTTTTTTCAGGTAAATTGGCACACACTGCAGTTCCTAAGAAACTGCCCAGACTATCTTAAAACTTGCAGTAAAAATTTTTACTATAGAAAATAGTGTGCACAAAAAAGCCATTTTTCTGCACGTCATGCTGCGTAAAATTTCATCTGGAGCAGCTACACGAAATCTGATTGCGTAATGACATGAGGAGCTGAATCATTACAAGCTGTGCGAATTTCAGCCTCCCAACCTCATTATTTAAAAAAAAAAGTATTCTCTACGAGCATCTCCCCTTAATTATTTTGTGTTGCTGATGATAATTAACGTTTTACCATCAATAAAATTTAAACAATTCAATTACTTGTCATCAATTCTTTTTCATTTTTTGCTTCAATTTCTTTATTACTCATTAAATTTATCATTCAATTAACTAAATTATTATTACACTGCAATGAATTCATCCACTTAAGGGGGGACGTGGCTTTCAAAATCAACTTTTTTACTTCTTTGTGGATTTTGATGAAAATTGGCACAGCAACTGGAAATGCTTCTGTGATAACACTATAAAAATTTCAAAGTAATATTTTGAAAACTTTTTTATGTATGAAATTTTCTTTTTGTTCCGCTTGTACCGAGCTTGAGCGGCTTATAAAACATGATAGAAAACTTGTTCGAAGTGCTTTGCATTCCCAAATGAATGGACGAGGTCGTGACAGTTTTAGAATTTTTTTTTTACGACACAATGTTTTTTAGTTTTCATTTTTTTAGAGGTTAATGTGCAACAGGCATGTCAACTGTGAATGATTATTTGAATAAAAAATCACAAAAAAACAAATCTGGAAAACCAAAAGTGTCACGACCTGAACAGTTCATCAAGGAATGTAATGCAAGAAACGGAATCAAAATAGACCCAGCGGTCATGAAGAAATCCCTGGTACAAGCGACACAGGTGGCAAAAAAAACTGTTTTGAGAAAACGGCTTCCGAAGTTGCAACATGGGTTTCACATATCAGAAGTCGTCACGGTTGTAGCCTTTCATGTCCTTTTGAACATGGGGCTTCTGGAAGGCCTTGCCTTGAAATTGGAGTGCCTTTACAGCCTTTCTCTTTCCAGAAAACATCATTTTCAGCTCCTCCGTGAAGAGTACATACCCCCCTTTGCAAACCAAACGGAGGGGAGATGGGTTTCAATGGGCTTTCAATGCAAAGTAGGTTAGTTGGTTGGCTGTATCGCACTGGACAACCTCCTTTTGCAGTGTTGTCACCATGGCAACAAGTTGAGCATTTTTTTTTACTTAAATTTGAACATTTTTGGCTTTTTTTATGTTTTATCTTGCCTGGCACAGCAACTTAGTACTCATGTGCAGGTGTTCATTGCCAAAAGTTTGCATACCATAAAGATGAAAATGAGCTACTTTGAAGCTTGGTAGAGTATTCTGCATAACTCCCCAACTTCAATGCAAGAGCATATTTTTTTACTACTTTTGACATTCAAGGCATCCAATATTTCTCGCAGCACAGCCAGTATGCCCTGAGCAATGGTATCAATAATTTCCCTAAAAAAATCACTGTTAAATGCTGCCACAGTAACGTACATTTTTAACGCAGAGAGCATATTTTTATTCCTATATTACTAACTCAAACCTGTTTGCATGAAAATTACATTACAAGTGCACGGGAAACGTTGCGCAAGAAAGGCGATATGGCTCGCGCGCATCGCAGCGCACGCTTACCGCGACATATCGAACTTTGATTATACCTGATATGGCTGGTCAGGTCGCTTTTAAGATTAAATCTAACGTCGCAGGCATTAATTACAACTACTAGCGTTCAATCGTAACCGGTTGCCCAGTCATGTGATGCTCCAATGCGCGTCGGCTATGCCGTGCGCGCCGCAGCGTTTGACGCGTCGACCGTTTCTTTCTCAAGGCTAGCGAGCCCACAGTCAAAACACAGCAATAACTAAGCGTGCAAACATCGCAAATCCGACTAAAAGTTCACTTCACGAACCGCTATCGCAAGCGCGCACACCGCGTCACCCTCCGGGGTCTGGCGACGGTAGAGTCACGCGCACCACGAAGCGTTCGATGACCTCCGCCTTTCGAGCCACACAACTTCCCGTAATCCGGCTCGTTATCTCTGGCATTCCCATCGCGATAACGTCCGTGTTGAATACCACAGATTGAACAGAAACTCGGCCGAGCGCAGCGGCGAAAATGAACTCAATCCGCTCGCTACGCAGCTCAGGCGGCCGCCATCTTGCGTTGCGCCCGCAACATCCAATCAGGAGGGTCGTTGATCTGTGCCCCGACCGGGGACCAATAGCGCTTTCAGCAATCTATTCCTAGCTTCGTTTGTGCGTCGTTTCTTTTCTGCCGTTTGTGCGTTTGTGAATGAACGAAGATAAAAGAGACGAGCAGAACCGGAAAGACGATCGCTCGGCCGATCTAACCATATCAAAATGGCCGCGCCCAGTGGCACCGTTGCGGAGATAGAGCGCTCCGAAAATTGCCGTTTTTTCGCCCTTTTGCGCTGATAGTTTGTAACCGCGCCTGACAAAAGTATTTTTTTATGCCACTTTGCGACGCTTTTCAGCGTAAAAACTTTGCAGACGCACAGAATAGGAAACATAGAAGCCGAATATGCGGGTTTCAAAAAAACGATGTTTTGGTCATTTTTCCGAAGTTGAAAGCCGCGTCCCCCCTTAAAGGAGTACTGACACCAAATTTTGATACCTAAAAAATGATATAATTGGCTTCAGTAGTTTGTACAGATGCCTCACAGAAATTTTTGCAGCGATCCGAGGCCGGAATCACATCTAAAATCGATTTTGATTGTCCAGGCCGCGAGCTTCCACAAATCGGCAGCACTAGCGCAATCGCTTTCGGCGTGACGAAACATTGGCCTACGTGTCTGGCCGGTTCAGTGTGGACGTCATATAGTCGTTTTCAGAACCGGAAACGATATCCTGCGCTGCTGTTGTCGGTGGTATTCGTTTGGGCAGGAGACGTGGGCGTAGCTGTGTGAGCAATGCTTGTAAACGTTGCGTGTTCGACGTCTTTGCTCTTCAGTTCGTTGCCGGCGCATGGTGTTCGGCACTGGTGCCGAAAACGGCGTGGTGCGCGATGTCGACGGGCACCGCGGCGACGCGGCGGTGCGCGTCGCCGAGCTCGCCCAAGTTGTGCTATGGCAAGCTCGCGGTATGCGAAGTACTGCTCGTGGAAGCCTGCCCGAGCAAATCGACGACGACGCCAAGATGCATTATTTTCCACGCGACGACATGCAGCGCTAAATGTGGACTTCGTGGAGTTCGTGCACGCCGGCGGCCGCAAGAACTGTCGCCCAAGCCAGCGGGCTCGGGGTTGCACGGGTCACCTTGGGTGTTGGGAACTTAGTATCGTGGCGACTATTTAATCACTGGTATCTGTACAACTGCGAATGACCATCCCTTACACAACTTTTCACCACACTATCATCCCCTTTTTCGCATATGAAGTTTTATTTTGGCAATAATTTCCGTTTCTGCGATCGGTGACCAAGACAACTGCCGCGGCCTGTTTTGATTCTAGCGCGTAGGTGGCGCTATCTTTCGACCGCTCGCCGCACCGTGGTGCCGACAGTGCTGGGTCGGAGCGCCGAACCTCCGCTGGCGGTCAGCGTAGGCTTACCATCGCGGCAAATATCTGAACGCCACTTTTGAATTCAGCGCTGATAACAACTCCTAGCACAATTTTCAACACACTAATCTAGTTTCTCGCATGTGGAGCTTCTTTTTCGTGATCAGATTGATTAGAAGAGTGGCGACAAGCTGTTGCTATCACGGTCTGCGCCGGTTCGAGCCGCAGTGATATTAAAAAACGGACGACGGCAAAGACATCGCCGGCCTAATCGCCTGGCCAAATAAAGTTGTTCTGTCTGTCGGGTGGCAGTGACTCATCCGAGTCTGAAGATTCAAACGACAATGTCGACTGCGCGGGCGAGTCGCGGACCATGTGCAATCGTAGCAGACGATGCGGCGAACGCATGGAGGAAAGAAAAACGTCCCTGACGTCACGGGTGAGACCGTGACGTAAGGCTGCCCGCTTGCAGGCTGGCCTTCGAACGGCCATTTTCCCGCACGACGACCAAATTTAAAATTGGTTGCAATAAACGTGCTATAATTAATTCTGTGTTGGCGGCTGACGGCTTTCGGTTTGATTTTCGTAATTACTGGGCCAATAGGTATTCTTTACAGCATAAAAACTGCAAGCGAGAAATTTCGTGTCAGTACTCCTTTAAGAGGTAACCTTAATTCACGTTTTGCCCCAGAAGTGACATGGTTGTACCCATCTCGGAACGGAATATTGCATGTTGGTTCTCCCAAAGTCGGCTGGTCGGCCATGAATAGATAACGTATCAGAGTACTGACACTGAGGCACGCAAGTCACCAACAGCAGCCATTTTATTGTTTTTCAGTGTTCCGAGATTGCCGCATCTACGGCCTCGCCGCTAACCTCGACCGGGTTGTTTGTTAACAGCACTGCCGAAGGTGCATCAAAACGACATCTTTGAACACACTTCTGCTGCTGAGATGCTGCTACACGCGCTATCTTCGATCTGCGTTCAGAACGACGTCAGTCACGCGCAGCCACAGAGCAGGGAGGACAAGCTAAGCCTACCACAGTTTACCGACTGAAAACGCATAACTCACAAAATGGCGGTGCCCATGTACCGTTGCAGTGTAAACAAATGTCACGTAATGTGAGCTGACCAATGATCATGGCGGCGGCACGGAACAATAGAAGGGAAGAGTGTCGATACTCTGTAACCTCATCTGGTGACACTAGTCGACCGCAGTCCCTACCTGGCAGCAGGAGAGGGCGAGCCTGAGGAAGGCCGGCGGGCAGTCGTCGGGACAGAGCCGGCGCAGGGCCAGCCGGTCCACGCCGAAATCGGCCGTGCGCGGCAGCACATCCGGGTCCGCCTCCAGCCGCACTATCATCTCGCACAGGATGATGCCATACGAGAAGACGTCCGCTCGCTGGTCGTACCTGCACCCACCACGCACGTATGCAAACACGGGCCGTCAAGGGGTCGGACACACCGCGGGGAAAGAGCTCCACTACAGTTAAACCTCGATGTAACGAACTTCAATGTAACGAAACCCTCGATGTAACGAACCACGGAATTTTTTGTAACTTCAAGTGTATGCACACCATGTATTTTCACCCTCTGTGTAACGAAGTCCCGTTTGCCGGAATTTCAATGTAACGAAGTTTCATGGAGAAGAACGAGGCACGAAGTTTAAGTTGTAGAAGTAGATTTTGGGAGACGCAAGCGCCGAAATGGGGTCCCAATAAAACGCGAACGGCGACACGGGTCGCCCAATGCCGCGGATGCAGCCAGCCACGGAGTCTTTGATGAAGTCCCTTGCCTACAAACTGCGTGGCGTGCATACACGGCTGGCGCACTGTTTCTGTCGGAGCTTAATCGTCTACGGCTTAATCGGCATCAGCGTGAACCGCACGCAGCGTTTTCTCCCTGCAAAAACGCAAAACGCGCCCCGCAAGCCACAGGCGCGCTGACGCAGCCGCGGAGACCACCTGCGCAATGCAGGTAGCTCCAGCGACCACTTCTAACCTCTCGCTGAAACACAACTCGAGGGGCATATGAGAGGGGCGTGCGAGAAAAAAAGCGGATAACGTGGGCGAAATTTTCATTGTAAAACGTGACACGCGCCGCTTACGAAAGCGCCCATCAAATATCCTCCGCGGTGGTAAGCTTAAGCCACTGGCGTTGCCGCCGCCGCCGCCGCAAGCCGCCGCTTTGCACTTCGTTCGAGTTCGCTCATGCTTGTTGGGTTTCGTCGTCCCAGCAAGCATTTGTGAATCGTTATGAGCCTTGCACGCGCGTTTTTTTTTCACACCGGCGTCCGCGATTGCGTGCCGGCGGCGGGAAGTGACTCACGCTGCGCCCACACTGCGCGCAGCAGTGGGAGGAGCCTGAGCAGTTTCGCCAATGGGGAGGCGCGCACCCTATGGCGGGAGCGTCGAAGCGCT
>JABSTR010001069.1:0-49094 GCA_013339765.2 Haemaphysalis longicornis | reverse complement strand
GAATTCAGAGTTCTCCGTGAATTTAGTACGTCGACAAGAGGGACCTTGTTGTTGCTGCTCCTTCCTTGCTTGTAATTATCACGATGGAGCGCTGTTTTTTGGCCGGGTAACCGGAAAAGCACTTGATTTCATGGAGCTTATTTGAGGGCGCTGCTTTATGAGGTGGGTGGTAGTACCGTCACGTGGTATTCTTGGTATTTCGTGGGGCCTGTTTATCTGACAGAGTAAATGAGTAGGCAATTATTTTCGTTGCAGAACATGCCGCAGTTACTAGCCTCTACGTACAAGGGCCTCATTTTCACTTCAATGCTTAGAAGAGTGCTTGTAGACTTGGATCATTATATTACAAATATATAATTAGTATCATTGACTAAAAAATTACCGTCGCTTCTCTACAGAGCCACAAACATTACGCACTAGGTTTTCTTCGAGTAACGCCATCGCTGTTCTTTAAAATCTTGGTGCACGAAAGCTGCGAAACTATTAATACCAATTTGCATTTCTTAATGTGCATCAGGTCTTGCACTGAAAAAATCTGGCATATTAAACACAATGCTACAAGTTTTACAAGAAAATGTTTTGAACGTGCCCTTTTAAGCTTTTATTTGAAGTATTCTATACATGATCCGAACAATTATACACGGATAACCCTGAAACGCACAGAACATTTCGTCATAAAATTGCTCTGACTATATACAGTAATCCCTCGTTACAAGAACTCGCTTTACTCAAAATATCGCTTCATTCGAAAATTCTTCTGGTCCCAAACCAAACACAAGCATTTTAAGCAACATTACTCGAAACGCATAACCCGCTTAAGCTTAACCCGCTTAGAGCGAAGTGGCGAGCGAAGGCGGCGTCGCCGAGCGGCGGCGACACAGCGGCGAGTCAGGCTGTCAACATGGCGGGTCAACGCGAGCTGGTGTTTCTTCGGCGATTTTTTCGAGCAGTTCATGGCCGATTCACCCCATCCTACTTTAGACAAACGGTCCAAATGCGTGGTAGGGCCACTGAATTTTGTTCCTAGACATTGGTCAATTGCGTGGACGAGATGGTGCGCGTACACCGACACTTGTTCCATAGAATCAGGAGTGTGGTCGACAACGGGGCGCCAAAAAACTCCTGTGTCGCAAACTTAACGGCTGCAGAGCTCGGGAAGAAAATGCCCAGTGATGATCCAAAGCCCTAGTGAGAAACCAGTCAGTTTTGATGATTGTGCTGTGCACCCAGAATAAGCGGTAATCGTTTTTTCAGCTCAACACGCACAACCTCAAACTCGAGCCAATGCGTTTACGGCGCTTTCCAGCGCGAAATTCTTGTAGCGTTCCGTGGCGCCCGCAGGCCGGTATAAAAGTGTCCGCTGCCACTTTTTTGTGCGGCTACCGTAGCGTCAGGCAAAGGAGTGATACGCGCCCAACAAGAACTTGAATCAGCCAAAGCTTACTGCCTTTTTTCTACCTGAATAAAGTTTTGTGATTCCTCATGGCTGTGGCGCAATTGTAGCTCAAATACTTCAGGTTTTCTCGAGTTGTCACTTATATCAAAACATTGCTTATAACAAAAATTTCTGACTTCATTATAAAAAGAAAAATAATGATGATGGTTGGATGTTTATGGCGCAAGGCCAACTGGGGCAAAGAGGGCCAAAACAATAGTCATATATGAGGGGTGAAACCTTAAACACTACGAAAAGTCAGCAAAAACAAAAGTAAAATCACAAAACGACAATGAGCATGGCTGGTGTATAGGGACAGGCAGAGTGATCACGGTGGTTGAAATGAGGTCTAAAAATTGAACTTTTCTAAATATTTAAAAACGCACTTTGATAGAAAACATGGGATCGCTCAGAGAGGGAAAAACGCTGGTGCTAGTGGGACGTGTAGTCTGTATAGCTGTGGGAAGGTGTTTGCGTCGTGTTGTGTGAAGTGCTTTGCTTTGCATGAATGAGTATGTGAAATACAGTCTAGGGCCTCTCCACACCTGCCACACTGGGGTCTTAAGACCCCGTGAGGAGATACGAGTTTGTGACATGTGTGGCCCTATCCGTAGCCTAGCAAGGGCAACTTCTGTGTATCTGTTGCGTTGTGGTCAGTGGTGTATGGTCCCAAGCGTGGTTTATAACGTGTAACTTGTTATCTGTTGTTCACTCCAGTGTGTTTGCCATCTGTTGCGAAGTTGGTGTCTGATGTGTGGGCTTCATGTCTGTGTATGGCACTGTTGCTATGTCCATTGTATTCAAGAGTGTAGCTGCAGTGAGCCATTCGATCTGCGGTTTCGTTCCCGGCAATTCCAGAGGTGCCCTGGAACCCAACAGAAAGTTATTTGAAGGTTTGATGCATATGCAGGACATGATAGCATTAAAAACATGATTGATGACAAAGTTTTTAGAATGCTTTCCTGATGCAAGTGCTTGTACAACGCTAAGAGAGTCCGTGTACACGATGGATTTTAGGATTTGATGTTGGAATATGTTATTTATTACCATTAAAATACCGTATGCTTCCGCTGTGAATATACTGCTACAAAGGTTCATTGTTTTACTGACGTTAAAGTTTGGCCCATGCGCAGCACAAGCCACAGCAGTTGCAGTCTTGGACGCATCACTGTAAAACTCTTCACAGCGGTACTTATGCTGCACAAACAAGAAATGCTGCAGAATCGCAATCCTTGGTGACCTGTCTTGCTAAACTGCATAAAAGACAGGTTCACATGCACAGGGCGGAGATGCCATGGTGGAATTGAATCAATGATGGGCGTCTTGTGAATGCCTTGAAAACGAGACTTCTAGCTCAGAGGCTTCTTCTCGCACTCTTAGAGGAAACGGCATGGAGATTGATGGACGATTTAAAAAGAGTTGCTGTGAGGATGCATCATAATGGTCGGAGTAAAAGGGATGATTTGTCATAGACATAATTTTGAGGCATATAAACGTCCATGTACACCATCTGGTGATCTAGGGACAATTTATTGGCTATTTCTACATAGAGACTTTGGACAGGGCTAGTGCGAAAAGCACCGCATGCGAGGCGTAGCCCTAAATGCAGCACCGGGTCCAGCATTTTTAGTGCCGTGTTTTGTTGCGCACCCATATACAACACTGCCGTAGTCCAAGCGGGATCCCACTAGGGCGCTATAAACCCGCAGAAGGAGTTGCCTGTCTGCACCATACGACTGCGTGGGAGAGAACTTTGAGAATATTCATAGTTTTTAGGCATTTTTGGCTTAAGATGTTTCAAGTGTGGGAACAAATGTTAGCTTGTTATCGAATATTATGCCTAAAAACTTGTGCTCCTTTTTAACAGGAATTGAAACGCCATTCAGAGTAATATCTGGGTTCCGGATGGATCCCGCGCTTTTTGGAGAAACACAACACAAGAACTTTTTCCTGGATTGAGTTTAAAACCATTCTTGTCTGCCCAGCTGGCAAGTTTTTTAACACCAAGCTGGACCTGACGTTCACAGATTGACATATACAAGATTTAAAAGATATCTGTACGTCGTCTACATACATAGAGTAAGAAATGGTAGGTGGCAATGCCTTCCCAAGAGAGGTTCATTTTAATTATAAAAAGAGTACAGCTTAGAACTCCACCTTGCGGCACGCCGTTTTCTTGCACATGAATCCTTGACAGTGCGTTACCAACTCTCACGCGAAACGTTCTTTGGGACAGATAACTAGCCAGAGTGTTGAGGCATATGGCCCGAACACCGAAAGACTTCAGGTCACTGAGGATCCCGTAGCGCCAAGCGGTGTCGTAGGCCCTTCTCCGATGGTCGAAAAACACAGTTACGCATACTGTTTATGCAACGAATGCATCCTTAATATACGATTCAAGAGCTACGAGTTGATCATTCGTGGATCGCCCTGCCCTGAAGCCTGCCTGGCAGCTCTCGAGAAGACCGTTGTACTTCAAGGAAGTACACGAGCCTGCGATTTATCATCTCTCGAAGAGCTTGCACAGCAGCTCGTCAGGGCAATAGGACGGTAACTTGAGGGGACGACGGGTCCTTTCCCTCCTTCATGAAAGCTACAACTATAGGCCTCCTTCCAAGAGTTTGGAATGCTGCCCCGAAAGCCAAATCTTGTTTATATAGGTGTAAGAGTGTTAGGAAGAGTGTCTGCGTGCAGGTGTTGTATCATTGTGTATGTGATGCTGTCTGCGGCCTGGAGCTGAGGGTTTACACGTGCTCAAAGCAGCCCTCAGCTCATGCAGTGAAAACTCTGAGTTATAAGAAGATGTGACCTATTGTTATCTAGTATAGGCTTCTTTTCGGCCATTTGTTTGTGTTTCATGAAAGTGTGTGTAGTGTGGAACTAGAAGAACTGTTGGAAGTGTTGTGCGAGTGTGTCAGCCTGGTCTTCGAGTGTGTCCCCTGTAGTGCTGACCAGAGGCAGGCTGTGTGTTTGTTTGTCCTTGAGTTTGCGTATTCGTGTCCATACTTTCCGTGTGTCTGTGTAGGAAGTTTATTGATGTTATGAATGTACGCCAACTCTCTCGTTTTGCCCTCACGGCGCACACGTTTTCCTAACGCCTTGGCCCGTTTGAACAATAGGAGGTCTCCCGGACGTGGGGTACGACGAAGGATACCCCACGCCTTGTTCTGGGCCTCTAGGCGCCCGCCTACAGTCCTCATTCCACCACGGCCTCCGCTGGTTGCGCGGGGCCCAGAGGCGTGGGGAATGGACCTTTCGGCGGCGTCGAGGATGTGCGCCGTGAGCAGTTGGGTAGCTTCTTCAACCTGTAGGTTGTCCTATGGATGTGTGGTGTAGTTTGGATGTCGCTGTAAATGTATTCCAGTTAGCTCTTGCTTCATTGAACCTGTTTTGGGAAGATGGACTGCATGGGCCTTTACCTATATACGTTAGTGAGGTGGGAAGTGGTCACTACCGTATTGGGTCAGTGCCCACACCCCACTCGAGAAGAGGAAAGAGAACTGCGGAGCCAATCGCCAAGTCAAGATATGAGTATGTGTTGTGTCCTATGTATGGTATGTAGGCTGTTTATGTTGAAAAGGCATGCTCCTGAAGATGTAAGGAATTTCTCTATCAGGCGACCTCGGGCATCCGTGCGAGAAGAGCCCCAAAGAGAGTTGTGAGCATTAAGGTCGCCTGTAAGGATGTACGGTCGGGCAGCTGGTCAACCAGCGCCTCGAAGTCAGAGCTCGAAAGTGAAACATCAGGAGGAATGTATATGGAGCATACCGTTATCAACCTATTAATATATTGTTCGAATTGCTACAGCCTCAAGGACAGTGTTCAGAGTGACAGGGTGGCAGGCTAAGGATTTCCGGGCAATTATGGCCACACCGCCAGAAGAGTGCGTGCAGCCATCCCTGTCCTTTCTGTATATCAAGTAACTGTTCAAGAAATTTGTGTGTTTAGAATTCAAATGTGTTTCCTGAACACACATTACCTTGGCTGATAAGCATGCAGTATTTCGTATACATCGTCAAGATTATTCAGAAGGCCTCTGCAGTTCCATTGTATTATGTTTTCTCTTCCCATTATGATGTGTTCGGAGCTACTGGAGTGTGACTATTTATGTAGGGTCTTCGGGGCTTGGACTCTTGGAAGGGTTTTCTGGCCTTCTCTACTGACCTGGACGTCGCAGCCCGTTCCTTCCGCTGCGATTGAAAGCCGGAAGGGCTCGACGTCCATGTCGTCATCTGAAGGCAAAGGGGTGCCCAGCGGACTGGGCCCTTGACGTTGTACCCTTTCGGGTGTTCTTCGCCTGCGCTGCCAGTGCCGAGGCGTGGGGAGCACCACAGATGGCACAGGCAGTGAGGCGGGAGGGGGGCGCTGCGACTGCCTCCGTCTCCATCTCCGTGCCCTGCGTGTGCTTTGGGCCGTGGAGAGGAAGCAGTGGATGCAGCGGCATCCCCAACAGACTTGTGCCACCACAGCCGCTGCTGGGTGAGCGAGCGGTGCGGAGGCGGATTGGGCTGCCATAGGCAACCCGGGGGGGGGGGGGGACCAAGTCCGACTCGCGGTACTGGGTCCCCGCCGAAACCAGACGCGCTCCGTCCCCCGGAGAGCTGCGTCGGCGTACCTGCCCAGAGGGAAGGAGGCGAACCTCTTCCGCTTCTGGGAAGGTGATGTTTTCGTTGACTTTCAAGGCAATGATCTGTTTTTCTTGTTTGAACTTTTCACAGCTCCTAGAATAGGCAGCGTGTGGTCCCTGGCAGTTTCGCACAGGTGAAGTTTCTCGGATTTTACAATTGTCAGTTTAGATGATCATGTGCTGCACATTTGCGCACGTCAATTTACCACGACAAGACGTTGTGCCGTGCCCAAACCGCTGACACTTGAAACAACGGCGTGGGTTCCGCACGTAGGTTCGGATTGGACATCTGAAGAAACCTGCGTTGACCGACTCAGGAAGGTTTGAACGGTCAAGTGTCAAGATTATGTGCTTGGTAGGAATTATTTCATCATTTCGGCGTATGGTGATTCGCCTCACTGCTGTCACGCCCTGATCTCGGAGGCCCTCGAGCAGATCTGCTTCAGTCTCATTCATTAGATCCCGATCAGAGATCCACGCCCTGGCAGCTATTGAGGCTGCGATGGGGCGTGATCTTGATGTCAACATCTACCATGCGCCGTTTGCTTGAGGAGGTTAGAGGATTGTTGTTTGTTTTCTACTTCTATCAAACTTCTCCCGTTGTGAGTTTCTAGCCTTGTACGACTTTTCCGATAAGGCTTTCAAGAACTTGGAGATAGAAACACAGACTGGGAAGTGATGGGCTTGTCTTGTCAAAGATTCCATGATCAAAAACGCGAGAAATTATCAGGCTTTGGGAGAGAGATTGATTGCAACGGAGGAAAGAAACTTCGGTGCGCCCCTTTTCGGGGGCCGATCACGTGTGGGGGGGGGGGGGTTAGAAAATGCCATATATACATAGTAGAAAGCAGGGGACGGGGGTACTTTCTTCTTGACTTTACCCTGATGGTCAAGAGGTCCTCGGAGCTCCCTGCTGGTGACAGACATGGAGCCCATCCGCCGGAGTTGACCTGGGCTCCGACGGCCACCGTTCGTGCGTTTCTAACCCTTCACCTATAAACACATCGCCACGGTGGATCAGATTAGTTTGGGGGCTCGGGGTCCGCGGTATCGCCAGTCACCGTCACCAAGATTGCTCAATCAAGGTGCCCCGTGCGGGGAAAAAGAAAAATAGTATATATACATATATATTATATATATATATATATATATATATATAATATATATATATATATGCCGTTAATAAATAAACGTTTGTGGTTTCGCTCACCTGTTTCATTTGTCTATGCTCCATGATATCTTACAACTGGCGTTCAATCCTGCAGAAAGTGTAAAAATACGGCATGCACTTTATCTTAA
The DNA here is from genome assembly GCA_013339765.2 of Haemaphysalis longicornis. Classification (NCBI taxonomy): domain Eukaryota; kingdom Metazoa; phylum Arthropoda; class Arachnida; order Ixodida; family Ixodidae; genus Haemaphysalis; species Haemaphysalis longicornis. Next base: position 41,733 of record JABSTR010001069.1, on the reverse strand, counting down.
AAATGGAGTCATCCAGCAGTACTACCATGTCGTTCGCTTCATGCCCAGTTCTAGTATCTTAACTTGACAGCCCCTTCTTTATGTGCTCTGGAATATGGGAACAGAGACGAAGCTGAAACTGGAGATGGAATGGGAAAAAACTTCTAACGTGAGCGGGGTTTACACAGATGGACGCCCCAGGTGCATAATGTGGTGCAGGCAGCAGCAAATGACCCCCAAAACTACACGCACACATTACTACGTGCCTAACCTTCCAACAAAAAGGAGAAGGAATTGCAAGGAGAAGCAATAAACCCCAAAACACAGATCTAGCGCAAGGCCTTCGTGCTTCCATAAGATCCCGCGACTCGCGCCTTCGTTGCACGATGGAGGCGCGAGTACACAATGGAGGCGCGAGTACACACTGCACAATTGCACATGGTTTTCATCGAAAATGCAGTAGTGACTGGTGCCGCTGTTGAAATTCAGTGTCATTCGATGAAGGGTCCATCACCACTTTCGGCGTTTTGTAGGCGCGGTCGATTACGCAAGTACGCGTGGTCAACCGGGGACATGCATGCCGTGTATGTTAGCACCCCGCACGTGAAATATATCGGCAACCAATATTGCGCGGTTCACGCCCAGTACGTCGCCGCTCTGGGCACTCGTGCACAGCAGAACTTGAACACCCTGTATCTATGAGAATATGGCCAGCATTAATTGAAGCGACCATCACCCTAACGCCGAAAAATGGTGTCGAACATTACCCTGTGGCCAAATAAGCCCTACGCCCGGTACAGAATAAAGTGTTAAGGTAGTTGGGCATATGAGAACAAACGCCTCAAGAAGGCACCCTCAGGAACAGGAACAAGCTCACCGACGAATTGAACCCAGCAAATTCTCTCAATAAACACGTATCAACACACACGCCTCTACTAAAAGCGGGGCCATATGTTTGCCATTGACTTCGCCAGACCTAAAACAATGCAATGGCAGGGCAGGGATGCAGGCTTAGCTGCAGGATACTGATGGTATTGGATCCTTTCCTGCATCCTTGAAGCGCAACTCGAAGGATGCATACACTAACCACGGCATTAAATAACTCTCAGAAAATAACGTTCCGATCACTTCATCGTACATTTCATTGTGGAGTCCCTCCAGGGTATTGCTCAAAAAGGCAAGACTATTTGCCTTTCTTAGAGCCAAAGCTATACGACATTGGATACGGGGACCAAAGCAGGGCTTAGCGTTTCCAGGTACAGCGGTTCGATGCCTCTGTGCTCTTCTTCCGTTGCGCAATGTATAAATCCTCGCGTGGATGTACTTGCTCGGCTTGTTCTACAAAACTAGGCCCTCTTAAATGCAACTCCAAGACAGTCTTCCTTCACGGTGTAAGCGCTTTCCACGCCAGCAGAAACACTGGGCAATGGGATCACCGCCAATAGTGCCTAGGCGCCCTCTGTATTAAGAAAATGCACCCATTTGCTTGAACAGAAAGTCAACCAGCAAAGCTGGGACGTGGGACCGTTGTTTTGCATGTGACACGTGGACTACACTTGTGAAAGTAAGTTGTGGCTTGTGTTTAGCACTGTGGCCACGTTACGCTGTGACTGACGTGTGGCCAGTGGCCAGGTTGGCTTTGCTACGTCCGCATCGGCTCTGGAACCGCCCGCCATTACGGCTTGAGCTGTGAGAAACCCCTTCACTGCTTGAGCGCGTGCTCAGCTGCGTTGAACCTTCTGTTTTCGTCTGAATGAACGTTGAGATTTGTTCCATTTTTCTAGTTCCCTCCTCTGTCTGGTCACATATAACCTTATTTCCCTCGTACGAACATCTTAAGCACTGGTGATGACCCTGGGCGGTAGAACATCCGGTACACTACTTCAACTGGCGCTTACATTACGACCGTTTTTAAGGTCTCAAAGTTTGTAATATTGCTCCGGTCTCCAACTCTGTCTCTGTATTCCGTGGGACATGTTACGTGGCCAGGCGACGTATGTTTACAACTATTTGCAAGGTTTGGAAGCGTTGAAGTACACCTAAGCGTAAGTTCAGAGCCGAGCGTCGTTGTTCTCGTCCTCTTCCAACAGTGGCACAACGATATAATATGTGTATCCTTAACAGAGGTTCCCTCATCACAATATCAGGCCCTCTATTCGACAGCTGAAGTGCTCACGTCTTCTCCTAAGGCTGCTGAATTTAGTGAAATGCTACAAATGTTGCTCAAACAAAAAGTCATAGATTGCAACTTCACCAACTCGAAAATACGCTGTCAGAAGCATCACATGACCGGGAACACAAACTTCCGAATGTTGTGCGACTTGTGCCTGTCTTTCAAAACAAAGTGCGTGCATTTGCTGCCATTTTTTCCCTGGGAAGGTGTGGTTGGTCTGAGGGCGGTAAATTAGCCCACATTGCACAATGTTGTCGTATTGCTATACTGCTTTTGCTGAAAGACATTTTTTTTGTCAATAACTGCTGCTACGCTTTACTTTCAAACTTCAAGTGAGTTGCTCTTGCATAAAGTAGACCCTAGAACGTTTAGCAAATTTACTTGTGGGCACCAGGAGTGAATCAATTATTTTCTTGTAGCCACCGACGCATACATGGACACGCGAACAACAAAATGTATCTATTTATTCATGTCGTCGTGCACCAATTGTGTGTCGAGAAATAGCACCTTGTTCACTTACCTGGTAAAAACATCGAGTATAAATTTGGTTCCCCTAATCGAGTACCGAGGAGACACACATGTTGTACGATGCTCATAACAAACCATTTATATTTTTGATACAAAAATAGCAGGATTGTTTATGCTTACCGAAAGTGAGAACAGATCCTAAAAAGGCTTTTGAGCCCCTGTTGTCGACAAAGCTCACGGTCACCTCTGCGGCGGTGTACGCATAGGTTTTTTCTAACTCGTACTAGCAGCTGTTATAGACTTTCAGTTGAAACCAGCTGCAGGGAATCCGTAGAGAGCACCTGAGGTGAAGGTTCGAAGCGGACACTGCCAACTGCTGGTTTTATGCCTCGCCCTACACGTACAGGCAACGCAGCTTTGCGCTAGAGCCTTGCGGCCTCTACTAAGGGGTAATAGTAACAGAGCTATCACCGTTACCCACCTGAATGAATAGTCTACCCGCGTCGTATTTAAAATACCTGGTTGATATATTGCATTATTGTTAAAAAACCGAATCTAGTACCGAAATGAGTTTGTGTACCTAACGTGTAAACAGAAAATGTTGTTTAAAACAGAATTGGGAGCACTGTAAGTCATTCACAGTATGTAAGGATATTATTTGTGCAATGCGTTAAATATACCTATCTGTATTGCAGCTGAAACTGTTACGAACGTTCGGTTTTGAACACTGACACAGCCCGAATTTTCTGGCGAAAAACACCAGCGACTCAGGAATATGTGGCCATCCCAAATAAGTGTGTGTGGTCACAAAGGGAAGTTGTACTTTCTATTCAAATATTTCAACGTCTGATAAAAATAACTGAGTTTGGTGCTAGTAATAGCATAATTATTTAGCAATGTTGTCACCTCAAATCTATGTGACGTTAACAGCGCCGTCACAAGGTGGGACGTCCACGACCAAACCTGAAAATAAAAACCTTCTCCATATTTGACACTTGCGTATTCGAGGTCACCAATGGTTTAGCAGTATCTTTCTCTGGAGAAACGTGACATCTAGCCAAATACCCAACTCAACTGTGCTGCTGACAAACGGAGTCGTAGTTTTACATTTTAGTGCTACCAAGAGGGCTTGTGCAACGATTTAAACAACGAAAAGGTAAAATGAGATACTGTGTCAGCATTTCATCTGGTGACGACAATATATATGCGACAAATAAAAACAAACAAAAAACACGGGAAGCAATATAAATCAACAGCCCGGAAGTTATACTTTGAGAACTAACGAATAGACGGTGTAATGGCCAGACTAATTACGCATCGTTATTTTCGCAGAATGGAAGCTGGTGCAATATATGTGCGGTAGGTGAAAATTTTGTTCGACGGCGAATAAAGTCATCATTCTTCTTAGTTTTTTTTTGCGAGATTAAATTATACTAGTTTGGATAGCTTTCGATGCGCACAGTATGGCTTGTTCACATCTTACTGTTGTGTTAGCGGTGTTTACATTTTTAGGGATACGGCAAACTGCATCGCTTAGTTTTTTCGCGTTAAAATCGCTCCAGGGTACTGGAGTAACGAGGGCACTTGTCTGCTTTGTGTAAGGATCCACTCATCAATGGTGACTAATTTTAGAGGACCAAAGAACATAGTGTGTAAGGGAATGTGCAATATGCTCCCGCAGTTGCGAAAATTCAATCCCGTGGCTTGGTGCCGGAGGAGGGTGTTCATGCTTGAAAATCGATCTAGCGCTTCGAAGTTTCCAAAGCTCTTTTATTACGCGATTTTAGACAAAAAATATATAGCCCAGAGGTATGTCTAGAAAAACCAGAGCCACGACAAGCAACACCACCTTCTGGTCACATTTAGAACCTTTTTAGTGGTAAATAATTGCCCTAGCTGACAACATTGCTGTTTTTAATCGAAAAGTTGCGAAAGGTTTTGCTGAAATACATGGATAAAATGGCTCCTGCTACAGTTAGTAAGTTCAGATAACCTATATACATTCCATCATGACTCAATCCGAAAATACACAGGCTCTCACGGCATGGATCACATTGAGCGTTACTGAGTGCACAAGAACGTTGAGTAAGTTGTTTTATTATGGTATTTTCACGAACGTAAATCAGTTGCGGACTACAAATTTTACCTAAATATTGGCTGCAGGCAATAGCACGGTGGCCAAGCAGGTTGGAAATCTCTGCTGGCTTTTCTTTCAGCATTCATTCCAGCGGCGTCATAGTCCAGTCGTTTTGTGTAAGGCTACATAACAGTTAGGGATAAACGTTGGAGTCCCTTCCGGGGGTAAAAAAAGGTCTCATTTATCGGACGCCGGGATTGTGAGTAGGAGTGCGCTTTGTATAATATAAATGCAAGTAACCATCTTTTTTTCAGTGTCGGTCTCATATAAAAATCAGAATATACCAGTCTGTTAATTTTTCTTAGGAGTCGGCCTCATTTATTATAAATGCAGGTAACTATCTTTCTTCCAGTGTTGGTCCCATATAAAAAACATAATATACCAGACTGTGAATTTTACTTAGGAGTGGGCTTAATCTATAATAAATGCAGGTAACTATCTTCTTTTCAGCGTTGGTCCGAGATAAATAACATAATATACCAGACTGTTATTTTTCATAAATGCCCAAAAGAATCTGCATCTGAATCTGAATCAGGCAATGTTTAACACGAGAACCTCATCTAGTAAAGCGAGTTTAGAGGTGTTGTTCGAGGAATTAAAGGGCATTCAATGAGATGTCATAGGGCTCAGTGAGGTTAGGAGGACAGGTGAAGCCTTTACGGTGCTGAAAAATGGACGCGTCCGATGTTACCGTGGTCTAGTGGACAGAAGAGAACTGGGAGTGAAATTTACAGTCTCTAAATGCATAGCTGGTAACATAGAAGATTACTATAGCATTAACGAAAGGGCAGCAGGTCTTGTTATTAGGCTCCATCAGAGGTACACAGTCAAGGTGGTACAGGGCTACGCGCCCACATCCAGCTACGACGACCAGGTTGTGGAACGCTTCTATGAAGATGTGGAATCAACAATGGCTAAAGTAAAAATACAGTATAACGTAGTTATGGGGGACTTCAATGCTAAAGTAGGCAAAAATCACGCTGGAGACAAAGCAGTTGGGAACTATGGTCTGGGCTGTAGAAATGGCAGGGGGGATCTACTAGTCGACTTCGCAGAACGGAACAACCTATGCATAAGGAATACCTCTTCTGCAAACGGGAGAGTCGGAAGTGGGTGTGGAAGATCCCGAATGGGGAGCATAAAAATGAGCTAGACTTCATAATATGCGATAACCCTGGCGTCGTGAAGGATGTGGAAGGGCTCGGAAGGGTAAGGTGTATTGACCACCGTATGGTAAGATCTGGAATTAGGCTGGATTTGAGGAGGGCCCACAACAAGCTAGTGCGAAAGAAGCCGATAAATGAGCTAACAGTAAGACGTAAATTTAGAAGAATTCAGGATCTCGTTGCAGAACCGATAGTCAGCTCTTACCGAGGAAGCAGAGTCTACGACACAGGAAGCCACGGACAACCTCATACGCATTATCACGGAGTGTGCAGTACAATTCGGGGCACGATGGCTAGACAGGATACTGGTAAACTCTCCACGGAGACGAAAGATCTAATTAGGAAACGACAAACCATAAAAATCTCCACCCCAGCTGACAGAATAGAACTAGCGGAGATTTCGAAGTTAATCAATAAGCGTAAGACAGCTGACATACGGAAGTATATTATGGGGAGGATCGAATACGCTGCAAATAACGGAGGTAGCCTGAAAGCAGCGAAGACGCGTCTTGGCGTGTGGAAAAATCAGATGTATGCACCTAAAGACAAGCAAGGTAATGTCATCACAAATAGGAATAAAATAGTCACAGTAGCCGGGACATCCAGGATAATGCCGAACGAGAAGGTAGTTCAGAGAGGATAGACATACCACCGGTAACAACCGAAGAAGTAAGGAACGCTTTGAAAGAAATGAAAGGGGGAAAAGCACCTGTTGATGATCAGATAACAGCAGACCTCTTGAAGGATGGCGGAGAAATTGTACTTGAAAAACTGGCAAACCTGTATATGCAATGCCTAATGACCGCAAGAGTACCCGAATCTTGGAAGAACGCGAACATCATACTAATCAACAATAAAGGTGACATGAAGGACTTGAAAAAACAATCCGATGAGCTTACTGTCAGTCATCTACAAGGCACTTACGAAGGTAATCGCTAACAGAATTTCGGCCACCTTAGACCTCAGCCAACCTAATGAACAAGCAGGGTTCCATAAAGGCTATTAACAATCGACGATGTTCACACGATCAATCAGGTGATAGAAAAGTGCGCTAAGTATACTGAACCCCTATATATAGCCTTCATAGAATATTAATTTATTTATTTTATTGATTGATACTGCGAGCCTTGGTGAGGCCCATACATGGTAGCATAAAAAAAAACACAGAATAACGTACAAAATCGTCAGAGCGTATACATAAACAAAACACGGATGACAACTGAACGACAAAAGAAGCAAGTTAATGCAAAAAAGAAACACCCATGCAGAGTTTATACACAACTAACATGAAGCCAGCATACATTGATTGCAGACACAAAAATAAACAAAAAAGATACATGGTGCACGTTTATGCATTGCTGCGTAACCAAAGTTCCTTGACTGTTTCAGCAAAACCGTCTACACAATTCATACTTACAACCTCACGCGGTAACCCATTCCACGTTTCGATAGCCCTCGGAAAGAAAGAATGTTTAAATGTGTCACAACGGCAAATGAATGGCCTCACACATTTACTGTGGTTTGTACGACTGGAATGATGATGAGGTGGTTTGAGATACTCGTCTCTATATCATTTCAAACCGCGGTGATAAAGCACGAACATAAACCTTAAATGTACCACCCAACGCCTGCATTCGAAAGTTCTAATGCCCGCTTTGATGCGCAAATCACTCACAGTTTGTTGCCTCGAATATTTGGAATAAATAAACCGGAGAGCCATGTTCTGGATTCGTTCAAGTTGTAAGAGAGGTTCGCCTGATAAGGGCTCCACACCATGCTGCAGTACTCAAGATACGGCCGTACGAGGCTCTTGTAGGCAGCGAGTTCCACATCAGGCGGTGCTCTGGGAAAGTTTTCGGCGTAAAAACCCCAGTTGCCTATATGCCTTTGAGCAGACGTTATCAATATGGGCGGTCCACCTTAAGTCAGATGTCAGCGTAACGCCACGATATTTTGCGGTATCAGTTCGACTTAAGGTATTCCCCACTAGACTGTAAGTAAAATACCGAGGTGTCTTTTTTCGAGTTAGTGTAATGAATGTTGTTTTACTTGCGTTAACTTTCATCCCCATGTATCGCACCAGGCAACGATGTTAGACATAGATGAATTTAGTCGCAATTGGTCATCCGTTCATGCCCGTTGTATAATAATTACAAAATCGTCGGCAAAAAGCCGAACAGTCACTCCAGCTTCTGCACACGGATAGATATATGTAAATAAGAAAAAGTGTAGGCCCAAGGACTGATCCCTGCGGCACCGCTGAAAGTACGGTTAAGAGATTGCACTTAGCGTTATTTATTGTAACAATTCGGTGCGATGCGAAAGATAGGCTTTTACTCATGATACCCCCTTACTATTTGTGCCTGTCAGTCTAAGTTTCAGTTAATATTTAGCTGTGTGGGAACCCGGTCGAAGGCCTTAGCAAAATCAATAAATATTGCATCGGCTTGATGCCTCGAGTTATTGACGGATGCGAAGTCGTCGGTGATTTCAAGCAATTGTGTTACGGTGGACCGTCCTCTACGAAAGCCATGCTGTTTAAGAAAGAGCAGGTTATTCTCCAAGTACGTTACAATGGCTTTAATAATGGTATGCTCTAGTAGCTGGCAGCATGTACTTGTCAGTTATATGGGCCTGTAATTATCAATGTGCAGTCTATTGCCCGATTGTAGATTGGTTTAATCCTAGCGCAACCCAGTCAGCAGGCAATTGAACATTTCTGAGCGAGGCTGCGAAGATGAGCACAAAAAGGGGTCAGCTGCAGCGGCGTACCGTTTTAAGAACGAATTGGACACATTGTCCGGGCCTGCAGATTTTTTTACGTCCATTTGCAGCAGCAAGTTAAGAACGCCTTCTTGGGTGATCGTGATATCAGGCATTAAAGAAAATTATTTGGGGTACAAATTGAAGTGGCCCCGGTTCATGCACGAATACTGACTGGGAGTACGAGTTGAAAGAATTTGCAACTATGTTGTCGTCTGCCACTACATTGCCATCGATCTCGATTCGCGAGAGTGGGTTTTCAGGTTTAGATAAGAATCGCCAAAACTTTTGGGGCTGGGGCGTCATAAAGCTTGTTAGCGTGGTTGAAAAGAAGTTAGTTCTTGAAGATTTCATTCTCTCCTTCAAAAGAGAAGAAATTTTAGCGATAACAAGAGGGTTCTTGTTATTCTTGCGCGCCCGTTTCAGTTTCCGTTTAATGTGAATAATATCTCGAATTGTCCCAGGCGTTTTTAGTTTTATTCGTTTCGTTTTGGTAGGGATGAATTTGTCTTCACAATACGAAATTGCTTGTGTGAAACAGTTCCACAAATCACCTACATTGCTACAAGCGTCATCCCCAGTTTGCTGAAACTTTGCGTCTATCTAGGGCCTGGGCTTTACTGTAGTCTTTGATCGCAACATGCGAGTTCCTATTTCGGTCGATATGCAGGGATTCCCAGTTAATTTTAAAAAAGCATGCTGTGGTCTGATATACCGTCCTATATACTAAGTTCGGGCCCTAGATTGTGCAATACAAAGGCAAGGTCAAGTGTACTGCGAGAATGATCTTGAACACGCGTCGGTTCTTTTACAAGCTGTGATAGCGAAAAACTAAGCAATATATTTAGAAGTAACTCACAGCTGCTATTTTCTCTGCTACCGGTTTTTAGGGTGTTGCAGTCAATGCCAGGCAAATTGAAGTCGCCGGTTAGAATAACCTTAGTTTGTTGGTTCACTTTGCCATGAAGGAAGTCTTATAATTGCTGAAGGTAATCATCAGGAGCGCCCGGCTTCCTGTAAATACCTCCTATTAGGAATTGAACCACGGGGAGAGGTTACGGTGCACCAAACGCGTTCGTGGTAGTCGATGCCTGGTTCCTGGGTAAATGTTATGCATTGCTTAACCGCAATTGCTACGCCGCCACCCCGACCGTCGCGGTCTGACTGAGCGCGGGAGTAGTTAGAGGGGACTATTTCTGAGTCGTGTACACCAGAATGCAACCACGTTTCAGTGATTACAACAAGGTCGGGGCAGTACAGCAGCAATATTTCTTCTAGTTTATCTGTTTTATTTACAATGCTCCTAGCGTTTAGCCATAACAAAGAAAATGGTGTTGCGGAGCGCTTGCGTCATTCATCTGTACTGGGAGGCTGATCGCGCTTCGGTTTCTTTAAAGGCTTTCGCTTGTTCTCTGTAACATCCCAAACATACATATCTTCGTTCACTTTAAGTTTGTCAAAAATAAGGTTGACCTTATCACCGTTGTCACGATTGTCTTTTGACGATTGCCACAGTTTTTTCCGTACTTAACGAACACTTTGCGAGAAGTCCTCAGATATTAAAATACTGCTGCCTTTTAGTTTCGAGCAGTTGCGAAGAACGGACATCTTCTCTGCAAAGTTAAAAAATCGGAGAATAACTGGCCGGTCACGGGCCTCGTCCTTTCGGCCGATCCGGTGAATGCGCTAAACAGACGTTATCTGCAGTTTGAGTTTGCTCGTGAATATGTTTTTCACGGTCTCCTCCAGTTGCGCGCTTTTTTCATCATCTGTTTCTTTGAGCCTCGTATATTATTAGATTATTTCTGCGGTTTGTGTTTTCAAGATCCTCGATTTTGTGATTCAAAAATGCAACTTCCTTAAACAGCACTGTGACAGTTTCTTCACATTTTAGCAACTTCTCTCGCTGCTGCTTAAGTTCGCCGCAAGCGTCATACAGTTTCAAAGAAGTTCTAGAATCTCGCTTATCAGAATCATTAGCCAAACGAGTTTCCACAGTTTTTAAACCAGTTTCTAGTACAGTTTGCGAAGCCTTAATTTCAGTGACAATGGCCAATACTTCTTCTATCTTCGGCTGAGGGTTTTCCTCAACATCACCACTGAGTAGCAATAGGAAGCGAATTACACGAAAGCATTCAAGGCAGCAACGACAAACACAACCAGGGCTCGGCAGCACAACTAAGCATAACGAGCTACTTTTACAACATTTTGCAAAAGACCACTTATCAGCAACCTGCACAACAAAGACGATCATGTTGGCCAGCCTACTCTGGACGGTTCCGCCGAGCCCACTGAAGGGGGTGGGCTGCCAGGACTTTTTTTTCTACGGACTTGATATTGCTGGCGTCGCTGGCAAGCAAAACGGGTTATCCAAACTGGGCGGAGCGTCCGAGAAGGGCATCACGTCCACGCGTGACGATACCTTTTCCAGTGCACTGCACCATGGCACGTCTTGTTCCACTGTTATTCAACGAGGCAGATGCCGACTGATAGATGCAGGAAAGAAACCAGGGGTGGCTCCGTTTAGTCCAAGTAACATCTGCACAACAAAGACGATCATGTCAGCCAGCGTGCGCTGGCCGGTGCCGCCGAGCCCACTCTGAGAAAGCATTCCACTCGGTCGACTCGATCGAATTCGACTCGATCGAATTCGGTCCGTCCAATTATGAGAAAGCATTCGACTCAGTCGAAACCTCTGCAGTCATTCAGGCATTACGAAACCAGGGGATAGATGAGCATTATGTAAGAATACTGCAGGATATCTGCAATGGGTCTACAGCTACAATCATCCTACATAAGGAGAGCACTAAAATACCTATAAGCAAGGGCGTCAGACAAGGAGACACAATCTCTCCAATGCTATTCACAGCATGTTTAGAAGGTGTATCCATAACGTTGGATTGGGAACAGCTGGGAGTAAGGGTTAATGAAGAATACCTCAGTAACCTCAGATTCGCTGATTACGTTGCCTTGCTAAGTAACTCGGGGGACGAATTGAAAAGCCTGCGTTCCGCACTGGACAGAGTAAAACCGTGGGCTTGAAAATTAATATGCAGAAAACCGAAGTAATGATCAATAACCTCGGCACAGCACAGCGGTTTGAGATAGGTGGCGAGGCAATGGAATTGAGAAGCAAATATATTAACTTAGGCCAAGTTGTGACTGCAGATCCCTACCATGAGGCAGAGATAATTAGAAGGATAAAAATTGGGTGGGGTGCATACGGCAGACATTCTCAGATAATGAATGGCAGCCTACCATTGTCCCTGAAGAACAAAGTGTGTGACAGCTGCATCTTACCGGTACTCACCTAGGGAGCAGAAACTTGGAGGGTCACTAAGAGGGTTCAACTTAAATTGAGAATAACTCAGCGGGAAATGGAGCGGAAGATTATAGGTGTAACATTAAGAGGCAAGAAGAGAGCGGTGTGGGTCAGGGAACAAACGCGTCTTAAGGACATATTAGTAGAAATTAAGAAAAAGAAATTGACGTGGGCGTAGCATGTAATGATAAGGTAAGATAACCGTTGGTCATTAAGAGTGGATCCCTAGAGAAGGCAAGCGTTGCAGGGGGCTGCAGAAAGATAGATTGGCAGATGAGATCAAGAAGTTAGCGGGGATAAATTGGTCGCAGTTAGCACAGGACCAGGGTAATTGGAGATTATTGGGAGAAGCCGCTGCCCTGCAGTGGGCGTAGATAAGCTGGTGATGATGATGATGGTGCCCAAAAGAGGGTAATACAGCGGCCTAATCTATAACGCCTCAAACGCGTAATTGGAAGGATTGAAATTGTACAAATTTATTTCAGACAACAAGAACGATACAAGTTGCCTGAGGGTGACCGGCGTAAATGCACGGAAGGCCTGCCAAAGCGCTGATTCACCCGCTTAAACACGCATAAACAACCTGTCATACATGAACATTCGTTGCGTAAGGAAGACAAAAAAACGAAAACAGACCTCTGCTTTGAGAAATACCAATGTTATGTCATTGGAAACTGAACATAAGTACATCGAAAATTGGTACGTAAAAAAATTAAATGAATTGCTTATGCACAGGTATCGCATGTACAAAATTGAATGTATATAAACACACAGGTATCGCATAAATAATAAGAAACAAGTACAGCACGTTGAGTAGCATATAATGGAAGGAGGAATTCAGAGTGTGGGAATTTGGCTTTTGGATCTGTAGATGGTAGGCATGTATCTTTTTTTAAATGCATGAACGCAAGCACTTTTTTGAAATAATGTGATTAGGGTAGGTGTTTATTTGGGATATCTGGAATTTGGTAAGGCAACTGTTGTGCACCGTAGTTGGTGCGAAGGTTATCTTTCTTGCACATGATGTGCCGTAAATTGTGGCTGGGTTCTTTCTTGGGACATTTTGTTAAATAGGGTTATGTTTAACGTCGTGGTACACGACCATAGGTAATTTTAAAGTCGGGTATAGTTATTTGTTAACAGTTCATTTTCTTGAAAAAGTTGCGCTGCATGTGAACGAAAGGGCGGCAGTTCAATTAAACGGATAACCCTTTTTTGTAAGAAGTAATCGCTGAGGTTCGTCTTTGTCATTGTCCTCCATATAGGAAGGCAGTAGTGAAGGTGCGACTGTATTGTTGCTTACTATTTTTGCTTGCTGAGCATGAGGGCGCGGGTTCGATTCCCGGCCGCTGCGGCCGCTTTTATGATGGAGGCGAAAAGCAAAAACACCCGCGTGCACGAGATTTCTGGGCAAGTAAAGATGCCCAGGCGGTCAAAAATAATCCGTAGCCCTCCTCTACGGTGCGCCTGATCGCCTGAGTTGCGTTCGGCGCGTTAAACCTTACAATCAATTATTGAATTAGTAAATTCGTTGCTATAACCATACTGGTAAAAAGAGACGCAATGTACAGAGCATGCAAACCTCCCGGGAGATTCTTTTCGTAAGTGGTTGATCTGAAGCGACTAGTTCAAATGTTCGGGAAAGAAGACTTCGTTTAAATATTCGGGAAAGAAGACTTCGAGAAATATGTGTGATGTAACGCGATCAAAATGTTGTCCCTTAAAGCCTATACTCTTTTCGGTGGTATATGTGTTATTACGGGGCGTAAATACCATATACTTAGTTTTTTTTTGGCGTTAAACACTGATCTGTTTTGGCTTAGCCAACTATATAGATTTTTTAACCACTGATTGACCTGCGACTTGAGGACGTCAATATCTCGTCCATATCTCGCCAATATCTGGTGTCGTGAGCATAAAAAAAAATTTGTAGTGTTAGAGGTATGTTTACTTTGTCATTCATCTACACAACGACGAGTAGAGGGCCTAGAATCAACCATTGTGGAACTGCACATGTGGTTACACAGTAGTAAGATTTCTCATTGCCGAATTTAGTGTATTGTACACGGTTGACTAGGTAAGGTTTCACATTGTCGACAGCAATTCCTCTAACACCGCATCTGGAGAGTAGGACCAGTAAAATGTCAGGCTTGACATAGTCAAAATCTTTTTTGAAGTGAAGAAATAACCCAGCCGTAACTAACCTATTTTCTGTGTTTTCAAATATTTTGTCTGTTATTCACTAACGCCATTTCATTGAATTTTTATCTTTTGAAAGTCATATTGATTTTTTACTATGATGGTCGTCTGCTACAAGGAGAGAGGAAGTCGCGAGTTTATTGTTTCTTCAATAACCTTAGAACACATAGGTACAACAGAGATTGGCCTGTTTTACCCAGATCATTTTTATCTCGTCCTTTGAAAATGGCAGCTACCTTTGCGATCTTAAGTTGGCAGGGGAATGTTCCTGAGCTAGAATGAGATTGCAGGTGTGCGACAGAGGTAAAAGGACAACATCAGTGGCTGATTTAGGATGTGACCCGCCGTGGTGGCTCAGTGGCTAAGGCGTTGCGCTGCTGAGCACGAGGTCGCGGGTTCGATTCCCGGCCGCGGCGGCCGCTTTTCTGATGGAGGCGAAAAGCAAAAACGCCCGTGTGTACGAGATTTCGGCGCACGATAAAGATCCCTAGGTGGTCAAAATTAATCCGGAGCCCTCCACTACGGCGCGCCTCATCGCCTGTGTTGCTTCGCCGCGTTAAACCCTACAATCAATCAATCAATCGATTTAGGATGTGGAGCCTTTATTTCGTGTACACTGCAAGCACTACCATTCCTTAGTTTATTTACCAGGCCTGTCTTGCGCTGTAGTAGAGGACATAAAAATTGATGTGTGCGAACAATAATAAATTATGTACAGCTAGCACTATTAGCCGATGAATCGGCCCAAAAGCCTGCCTTTAAGAAATAATGACTAATTTGCTTGCTAGGAAAGTGCCCGAATATGGCACGCCCTCGATTACTATTTCTGATACTGATTCTGTCTCGTTCTTGTTCCGTAGGAAATTTACGCAATTCCATACTTTTCTAGAATCGTTAGAGATACTGACCAATCTATTCTCATAACACAACTTACGTGCGTGTTTATTATAGTATGTCAACATATTTCTATTTTTTTTGTACTCAGCTAATTTATCGGGGTTCTTGGTTCGTATAAATGATGCAAATAGTTTGTCTCCTTCTTTTATTGCTTTGAGTGAAGAGGTATCAATCCACGGTTTTCTACTTTTTTTCGTGCTTTTTCAGCTTTTCTAGAGAAAATGCACGGTTGTATCGTTCTTTAAATAGTTTTTAGAAAGGTCATAGAGAAGAGTGTGATCATCTGTCTCCATTACAAAGTATCAGCTGGCTTACTCAAATAAATGCTTAAAAAACGATCTTTTCTCCAGATATTCTTCTGGTCACAAAAGGTGCGTGGTCTGTAAGTTTGGTGGGCTGGGAAAACAGGAGAAGAAATAGCATGTCATCCCTAAAGTCTGATATTACCACTGCAGGGGCATCGGATTGGTCAATTTTAAAATTCGTAAAACATACGTCTACTAATGTTTCGGAAGTAGTTGTTACCATTGGAGGTATGTCAATATTACTTCGACAGCCAAAAGAAAGAAAAACTTCAAGTACCTTTTCAACAGAGCACTCTACCGAGACCAAATTTAACATAAACTCACCAGTGACGACGGTAGTTAGGCCAATGCATGCACAGTACTTGAGCATAGGCTCAAGAAATTCTAAAAATAGGTTTGAAGCACCATTTGGACGTCTGTACAGAACTACCAACATTGTGTTCAAACACTTTCAAAGCGCACATTGGTAGTGAGCATATATGAATGAGTTCTGTGGGACGACATGATAATTGAAGGTGTTTTTTACAATTAAAGAAACACCACATCCTCTTCTGCTAGTTCGCGCAACTTAAATGCAGTTGCACTCTGAAAAATGTACTGAAAAACCCCGTTTAAGTACATGCAACGCGTCGAATTGATAACGTGAGGCATCTTAACAAAGTTGACCGAATCATTCTGGTTCCTTTAACTTCGCGCGCTGAGATAAAGGAAAGAAAATTGTCTGGGTCCATTTAACGCCGTGAGATGTGTAAACAAAGCAGCATCGTGATAACCACTTGTTTGATCGCGTTTATTCATGCACGTTATGGCGTAAAGATTAGTGAAGTCCAGGTGCTATGTTATTTGGTCCAATTCACTAGCTTCATTAATCGTTAGTATTCTGTCATGTTGACAGCGCCGAACAAATAATTTTTCATCCTTATCCCGGGAAAACTGGTACTCCATTTCCCTTGCCTTTGTTTTCATATACCACAACAAGCGTTTGTTTTGAGCAGCAAGTTTTCGGTGATGAAAACCTTTGATTTCTTTCTTCTTGGCTCACTTCTTTTTGCGAGCCAAGCGTCACGGGTACAGCGGGCTGAAAAGCGAACTAAAATAGGCAATGGCTTATCCGCCCGGTTGGGCGCCTTCCCTAGAGCTCAGCCGGTGGCGGCTTCAATCTTTTCAGATAATCTTGAAAGTTACAGTTCATCTTCCAGAATATTCAGTTTTTAAAGCGGTAGCGTTATTAGGCTTACGTTTTGATTTCCGCGTGGCTGCTAGTCGTACACTGTCAGCAGTGCTTACCAAGTGTCCACGGAAACACGTCATTGCTGCCAGCCCGAAACCACGAGTGAAGCAGCAAGATTCCAGAGCTGTCCTGAATCGGGGCAACTGAAGTGTGGAAAGCAGGACACTGATACTACGGTGGAGCCGAAAGAAAGGACATGCATTTTCAGCAGGTGCCGCGCGTCAGCAGTCAAGTTCATCCAACGCATAGTCGGTGGTATCATTGTCAAAAGACAGAGTCGCACTTGTGCTCCCAACTGACGCCACCATATCAAAGGTCTTTTCACGGGAAGATAAAAATTCATGAGCCGACATTACACGCGGGCATCGAAGAACACCGCAGTGGAAGTTTCCCAGATAATTTCGACGGCCTGGCGATCTTCAACGGGTGGCGAAACCTCGACGCACGGGCGTTTCACTTTCCTGCTTTCATCAGAAACATGGCCGCCGGGTGTCGGGCATCGAACTATTGTCCTTGGGTTGAGCAGCGCGACGCTTTACCCACTGCGCCACACCGGCGCGTTTTCTTCACGACTGATACCGGCACGGGGATTGGAATAACATGGAAAGGCGGGCTAGTTGATTTGACATCTAAACGGTAACTTTTGCGCGCTCGTTTCTTTAACATATCACATTTATATCCTCAATGTCCTTATTATGAAAACTGCGCATGGTCAAAATGGTGCACAAATTATCTAATCACTAAGGACACTTTTTTGATGAACAACCTACTTCATGCTGTTTAGCAAGCCAGCCAGGTGATAGACGGATGGCTTACGCACCCTTCCGTTATTTTAAACATGTGTCATGCTTCCATAATCTCCCTGGTAGTCCTATTTGGATGAACGAACAAAATGGTCGTCTTATCAAACATCGCTTTGCACTTTGCTGAAGTCTTTTCGCACAATGCATTGCAAATGTGTACATGGGCGTTCTTTTATGCTGGACATATGCTACCTCAGCCTGATTGGAACGCATCGGCCTGTCTGCCCGGTATAGTGCTGCCCACACGTGAAAGGGAGTTTGTACATAACATCTTTTTACATTCTACAAACTTCTTTTTGTGGCTCATAGAACACTCTTTTGGTTTCCTGCTTACCTATTCTTCATTCAATTTATTCACCGCCGGGCAAACACGTCCAACTTTGTTTCTTGAGGAAAAGACGACATTCACATCGTACTGAGCCGCGGCCTTTTTGAGTTTGTGAATGAGGCCTTGCACATACGGGAGAACTGCCACATTCTTTTTTTCCCCGCTTTTGCATGGCCTCTCCAACAAACTCAAAGAATCCTCACAAAGAATCCTCCCAAAGAATCACAAAGTCCTCAATCTCGCAGTTTTGACCGTTGGACGAACTGACAAACGCTGGTTCACTGGGTATTAGAATGGACAGCTAGAGAGGGGTTTAGAAGAAGCGGAAGGTCGTTAACTCGATTGAGGTAAGAAATAGCAACATTCGGAGGCAAAGAATGGACTCGGGCAGCGCAGGACAAAAGCGCTGAACGTTAATTGGAGAGGCCTTCGTCATGCAGTCGACGTGAAAAGAAGGTTGATGTTAATGACAAAAAATAGGCCCTCAAATTCTGTCTTCATAACGCTATTGAAAAAATCTGGGAGACCACTCTGTTAGCGGCAGGTGAGCGTCTGGGAAAACAAAATCGGGACGGGTCATCGTATGAAACACAAGTTACCCCTCTGAAAGGAAACGCCTGCGAGCCTTGATAGACAGGTCCCAGATTCAGTGACTCCGCATAAAAATTTTCCTCTGCCAAAAACGTCGATCGAAACCTACACTAGAACCACCATATGGGAGGATCAAGTTCATTTAACCAAAGTTTCAAACTCATGATACCCCAGTATATACCCGCTCCGGCACGTATGAACGTACGAGGCAGCAGTCGTCGTAGTGGAGTACTTAGGCAATATTTGCGACTGCATGGCTCTTCTACATACAAGAACGAAGAGATGGAAGTTAGAGACATCGTGTTGGCAATCCGACTAGCGGAAGCATCGAATAGAAGCATTAAAATTCTTACACGCTATAAAAAGCCATTAGACTGTTTCCTGCAGGCAGAACACCAAAACACTTCTGTAAGATGCTACTTTCCACAATTCTGAAAATCATTTAACTAAAATCGCTGAAAAACAAAGGACAAAGAAAAGAACTACACACGACAAGCACTCACTAACAAATTAGGAAGCGCTCGTTCTGTGTAGTTCTTTTCTTTGTCCCGTCTTGTTTCTGCGCTTTTCGTCACAATATCTCCATACCAACTTGCACACTTATCGGTGCTCCTCAGAAAATTAATAACGTCACCTAGACGCCCAGACGCAAAGATCTGGAAGAGTACGAGGCTTCAACCAAGACGCCCGGGAACTCGCTTACCATGCTCCTTGCTACCACGACTGCCACGCTCTCCTCCAAGAACAACGCCAAGAATTTATCCTCCTCCCATGTCTAGGTACACAATGTTTTCACTCTCTAGACGGAGGTCTCAATGCTGAAGAATCGCAAATGCTGTGGAGGACAAACAAACAAAATTATCTA
Organism: Haemaphysalis longicornis; assembly: GCA_013339765.2. Classification (NCBI taxonomy): domain Eukaryota; kingdom Metazoa; phylum Arthropoda; class Arachnida; order Ixodida; family Ixodidae; genus Haemaphysalis; species Haemaphysalis longicornis. The sequence continues at coordinate 22,506 of JABSTR010001069.1, read as the reverse complement.
CAAAGATATGTGGGCGAAGGTGTCTTGTGGGAACATCACACATTAACATAACTCTGCTAAAATCAGAGAAACGTGCATCCTCTTCCACGCAACCTTGCTATGTCGAAGGGTATGCTCAGTGGAGAAAAAAACCTAAACTTTACGAATTCCTCTTCTAGCAAGGCATAGGGGGCCACTTTGACCCGCTCGTTACCTCAAGATCAGCGATAGCTGATGAGAGAGCAAGGGAAGGAGCCGCTGTGTCTCAAACCCTAGTTTCAGGTTCCACCCTTGAGCTCCCTACGATCTTGTTACTCCCTTTTTCTGATGCTCAACAATTTCTTCCGCATTAGAGATCTTCATGCACACACTCTCTCTTTCTTCACAAAAAGAATAAAAAGTGTTCACTCCGGCTTAAGCATAGGAGAATAAGTACTGTAAAACACGGACCACTGACACCTTTTCGCTCAAGCTGAGCAGCAGCGCCACCCTTTTACGCTTACATCTTAAGCCACCGAAACGGAGAGGGACTTTGTCTCTCCTTGGCCACGGTGATTTAAACCCCTCCCTGATATTTTTTCTCTCGTCGTTGACTTTCAGTGCTGGTGAAGCATAGGTTGGAAATACAGATACTGCGTTCGAAAACGCTCCCCGCCAGTTGAAGTAACGCTATCGCGTCTTACATCTTAAGACCCATACGTAGATGTCACCTGCAACTTTTTCCACCACTTATTCTTAAGTTTGTTCGGCAAGTCCTTGGATTTCTAAGTTACACGCCTGCTATATTGATCGACGTATATTGAACTTCTATATATTGAACTGCTATTGAACTTTTTGATTGCGAATTCTCCCTCTCGTTTATTTGTGTGTGCTTCTAGTTCTTCCACCCGCTTTCTTCCAACTGCTTCCAACTGCTTCCAACTGCTTCCGCTTCCGCTTCCAACTGCTCAGGTCAGCATTTGAACGTTCCGTTTCAGCAAGCACCTCAGCCTACTTGCTTGACATTTCCTGTACTGACCATTCAATGGCATGCACAGGGGCAGCAACGCCTTCCAAAGCGTCACCTTGTGACTTCGCCTAGTAGTAAAGACAATTTTCTGTGAATTTTACGACCTTCCTTTCGAAGGATCATTTAGTTTTCCGCTTTTCCGCGTTCAGTCCTCTGACTGCTTCAACTTTTCCCGTTTTACATGTTGCACAGGTCCATGTGTAGAAAACCAAGGACAAGAAACGAAGAAGAAGGGAAGAAGAAGTCACCACATGCATGTTCCACTTTAGTTATCATCATGCTTTTCTAGAATAAATATGTGTTTGTCGCAACGTCGCCATGGCCTCTGCTATTCCTTCGTCTGAATGGTGCCGTTACCAGGATTCGGGGAAGACTACGTCATCGATGCTGTCAGCCTCCTCAGCGTCAACGAACTGGCTGCAATTTAACGTTGATCGGACAAGCGTCGCTGGAAAGATCAAGGCCGTGGAGCAGCATCGAAGAATCACAACAGGAGAGTCATCAGTGCGGTATTCCGCAGAAACATGAACACAGACATACTTGTGAAGAACCGCAAAGAACTGCGATGGCAGGCTACCACTCTTTGTTAATGAGGTTGATCAGAAGCTTGTGACACAGGTAGATCGGAGCGCATTGGTAACGCTGAGTAACCGAGGGACAAGAATCACGGAGGCTCCAAAGCAAGTGGACAGCCAAACAGAGCACGTTTGGGCAGTAGAAAATGCAGAAGCTGAGTTTGAAAGAGTGCTCGAATATGAAATGAAGATCGTAGAAACCTTATCCAAGATTGACTTGAAACTCGAGGAATACGAGCTGAGTTCTGGCACAGCCGATCGTGTTTAAGAAAATCATGCCAATATTGACATGCAAGGTACTAACCGCACAGAACCAAGTGACATAGGGAAGCTACCAAGGCTCGAAATGATCAAGTTTGACGCCAGCAGGAAGCTATACCCCCGGTTTTGGAATCACTTCGAAAGGACAATACACGGCACAGAGAGCCTGCCAAAGACGCAAAAATTTAATAACTTGCTGGCATCGCTAAGATGGGAAGCTGCGTCCTTAGTTGAAGCGTTGCAGTTCACAGAAGAAAACTACGACCACCCGTAAAACTGCTGCGGGAAGCCTTCGGCAAAGAGGAGAATTTGCGAGAGGTTTATATGAAAACGTTTACATGTCTAGAAGCTGCCAAGAGCAAGAAAGACTTAACGGGAGCCAAGGGGCTTTATAACGAGGTACAGCACAGCAAACGAGGACGCCAACCACTGGGAGTAAAACTGGAAAGCTACGCGCCAATTCTACTCACATTGATCAAGAAAGGTTTGCCTTCCGATATGATGGTGGACTTCAAGATGAAGGAAGCCACCAAAAAAAAACAACATCACGGGATGATCGCTATCTGCATCGGATGCCAGTGTTCAAACAGTCCAGCAACTGTTAGATTTTCTGCGAATTCACATCAGCAACAGAGAAGAAGAATTTGACGACCGAAGTAACAACCAAGCGGAAGACCATCGCGCACCCAGGACGAATGTCAGACCTACGTGCACGACGTCAAGTTTCCAGAGCATCGCAAGCAAAAAGTGCGTATTCTGTGAAAAACAGGGACATTATGCTGAAGACTGCCGACGGACCATTACGCTGAACTAAAAGAAGGCTGTGCTTCAACGGGAAAACCGATGCTTCCGATGCACCATACCAAACCGTACGGTGCGAATTTGCCGAGCCAACGTTCGCTTCAAGACCTGCAAACGAAGACACGTCACTTCAATGTGCTGTCCCAGAAAACGCGACCACGATAGGAGCGATGCAGAAACGATACCTAAGGGCCAGGAAGAGACAAGCCAAGCTGCATCCACGCGGTTGTGCAATATGCACACTCAACAGACAAACATCTCTTCGTGCATCTTGCTACAAACTGCTCTCTCTTGGACGGAAGAGCAGAACTCAGGCAGCTATGCGAGAATATTGCTTGGCACCTGGAGCCAACGATCTTTCATTTTTCAAAGCTTGTCGCAAAAACTAGGACGCAAGGAGAAAAGGATGGAGAAGCTAACCGTTGGGTCGTTCTGTGGCGGCGAGAAAGAAATGGAAATGAGGGTTGTGGAGGTGAAATTTAAGAGGCATCCGTCCGAAAGAAGAGATTATAATTGATGCACTGGAAATAGACATGATCTTTAAAGATACGTTGCCAGAAGGTAGTGCAGGGAGTGAAAGCTCTAGGACTGACATTGGCAGTTGACCTGATGCAGTATCACAAGACAAGGACCCCATTAACAACATCGTTGCTCGTCGGAGCGGATTATTATTGGGCGATGGTTACGGGACGAACAAATTCACAGTCTTGTTAACTAGGGATACGATCAGCCCGTGGTGGAACGAGGAGTGTACATGTGCACACAGACGCAGAAATGCTGCGTGGAAGAGACTGCTCCGCAATCAGTGCCCTGCGAACTGGAGTAGCTTCAAATTCATCCGCGCTATATTTAAGCCGACTATCAAAACGGCAAAAGAAGAGTATAAGTCGCGCCGCTTTGCTTTACTCTCGGACCCACTGAAAAAGAGGAACCTATTTCGATTTTTGCGCAGTTGGAATGTGGTTCCTCCAGAGCAAAACATTGAATCAGTTATTAGCTCCCCGGATGAAATTCAAAATTTTATTAACCATATAGCGCACTACGGCAGTACCACCAGTCCTTACGAGACTCTGTCAAGACAACTTTGAGGAGGTGACCCTGCAGGAGATTGGCGAGGGTCTAAGCCGTGTCCCTGATGCGGCTTCTAGACCTGATGTTATTACAGCCCACATGATAAAACTCTTGTTCAACGAGTGTCCCGAATCACTGCTGCAAGTGGTAACTATTCCCTACAGCATTCATGGGTTCCATTTGAGTAGCGGCTGGCAAAGATCGTCCCCCTCCTTAAAAAACAAGGTCTTGAATACGCGTTAGATAATATCAGACCTATAGCCCTCACATCGAATTTCGTAAAACTAGTAGAAAGAATCTTGCTACATCGAATTGAAAACGTTTTAGAACGCGAGAACGTCTTGAACCCTAAACAGATAGGATTCAGGCCTGGCTGCTCAATTTGGTCGGCCCACATTGATTTGGAGAGTCGAATTCAGCTGGCACGCCAACGTAAACAAGTTGGCGTGTTGGTTACCCTGGATATTAGCCAAAGCTTATGATAGCGTTGAATACCAAATTCTTTTTGACACAATCCAGCGTTATCCTTTTCCAGACTACATTGTTTCGTGGATTGGCACTTTTTTGTCGGATATAAAACTATTTTGTTCACAGCAGGGCCTGCCCTCTCGTATATACAGTCAAACTCGAGGTGTTCCCCAGGGCTCTGTTCTCTCTCCCGTGCTGTTCAATATTTTAATAGGCTCGGTTCCGGTAAATCCAGACATTCCAGTGTATATTTACCCGGATGATATTGCTTTTTCCACTTCAGACAGATATACACACGTTGTATCGGCGTATGCAGTCGTATTTAAGCGCCTTAGAGGCTTGGCTGGGTGGCCTTTGCTTGACCCTAAATGTGAACAAGTGTGCTCTGCTTCTATTCCCAGTGAACGGTCCAAACTTCATATCTCTTAGTTGCCGCCAACAGAACATTCCTGAGATCAATTCCTTAAAATATCTGGGAAATGTACATGAATATACCCCTGAATTGGCGTCCACAAATAGATTACGTTACCACTAAGGGTCCTCGGGCCGTGTCATTTTTGAGAGGACTAAGTCACATAAGATTGGGCATGCGTCGTGACACCCTACTAATGATTTACAAAATGTACGTCTGGCCAATTCTAGAATTTTGATGCCTGCTATTCTCCGGGAGTCCCCACTACAAACTTCGCCCGTTGATAATGCTCGAAAAACAAGCTTTACATTTATGTCTGGGTCTTCACCGTTATGTACCAATTAAAATTTTATACATGGCAGCCCGTATTATTCAATTAGTCTCACGCATGCATGCGCTCACCGTAGATGCATTTTTACGAGTCATGTAATCCCCTTATCCAGGCAGCAAAATGCCTTCGTTACATGGCCTTTGTTGTTCTTCGGTAGTTCAGGCCGCGGTTCAAACATCCACAGGCCGTCTTTGTGCAATCTCTGCTTGGCCCATTAGATGTGGCCCTCTTGTCGGCTCCAGTACTTGACAGAGTGTCGCCCTTAGATATTCTTTTTGATGAAATCTTTCCCTCTAACGCGAAATTACTCCCTCTGAACCTTTTAACAGGCCCCCCGGAGGATCATCTAAACGGTTTCTCATTCCACGCCATTGTTGCAACCGATGCTTTTGCTCAGAAGGAGAGAGCAGGCGTAGACATTTTTTCTCCCGGTCTAAATAGGGCCTTTTCCCTCCGGCTGCCTAACTTACCTACATCTTTCCACGCAGAATTTCTCGCAGTAGTCTTGGCCCTTCGTAAGCTTGGTTCCTCGAAACGACAGGCAATATTTCTCACGTATTCATTTTCTGCTTGTTCTGCACTTACTTTAACAACTTCATCCCCACTACGTCGAGTCCTTGCTTATTTAGCGCCTTCCTGCCTTCGTGAACTTCGTTTGGTCTGGGTACCTGGACATGGAGGTATCTGGCTTAACGAATCGGCGGATGCTCTGGCGGGAATGGCATTGGGCGGTCCAGTAGTGGAGGTTCTGCCGCCCATTTCCCTCATAACTTCGGCTGGCTTCCGTAGGCTGGGCTTATTTCAAAGCTGCCTGATTCTGCTTACGACGACTCGGTGCTCGAGCACCATCATAACTTCGGCTCTCTTCCGTAGGCTGTGCTTATTTCAAAGTCTGCCTGATTCTGCTTACGACGACTCGGAGCACGAGCACCTCCGGTACTCATGGAAGTGCAGCATAAGCCAGTTGCGAGCTTGTGAAGTAACCCTCACTAGCTTTCGCGGTCGCGTGCTGAATTTAAAATATTACTTGCACCGCTCTAATCTGGCCCCGTCGCTGTTATGCGACTTTTGCAAAGAACCAGAAACAATCAACCATTTCTTCTTCTCCTGCCGACGGTTCTCCTCGATAAGACGAAGATACTTAGAAAGTACATGCAGCCGGCTAAACCTCCCGCTGTCTGCTACAGTTATTTTGTCATTCGGGGCGAAGGAACTTGGATTCTGCCACGGGGATCTTTGCAGTTCGTTTCACTCATTCATCCTTGAATCAGGGCGCCTGCCGTGCTAGACAACAGTTAGCCCTACTGGATTCTCTTGTCAAGAATATGGGCTCTCAGCTCACTGCTTCGTCTGTACGACTTTCTTCGTGTTTCTTACTTCCAATTTTCCTTAAATGGTGTTCTTTCTAACCGTTTTTTCTTTCTTTCTCTAATCGCCTTACTCTTATTTCTCAACTCTTTTACTGCTAATTCATCCTAATATTTAAATATTTTTCTTCGGTGTTGCGCTGCTGAGCACGAGGTCGCGGGTTCGATTCCCGGCCGCGGCGGCCGCTTTTCTGATGGAGGCGAAAAGCAAAAACGCCCGTGTGTGCGATATTTCGGCGCACGTTAAAGATCCCCAGGTGGTCAAAATTAATCCGGAGCCCTCCACTACGGCGCGCCTCATCGCCTGCGTTGCGTCGGCGCGTTAAACCATACAATCATTCATTCAAATATTTTTCTTCCCCTACAAAAATTACCTAATTTCTTTCGCTAAGGCGCCCATTTCCTGGCCAATCCACTTGAGTGGGTACGCGCCATTTCACTGGAACCACCACAACCACCACACGTACCGGGGGTACGCGACACAAGACGGTGTGCAAAAGGCGGCGGCCAAGTTGGCTAAATTGTCACACACCCAATTCGCCAAGTTACCGAACCGATGGAGATTGTCATCGTCCCAAACAAGCCCTACATAATCACCACAAACATCGACGTCGTCGACGGGCTTGTCAACGGAGCGATGGTAAGCTGGACGTGTCGAGTCTTTATATGATGTGCGGGGAAATGTCTTCACAGTTTTATCGACAAGCATTTTAGCTACGCCACTCTCATCATCATTCACTTCGTGGAGATCGCGGGATTTTTGTTTCTCGCAATGTCACGATTCTCCGCTTTGAAACCCAATTTTGACTTCTTTGATTCGCAGCCGCCCGCAACGTTCGCTATTTGATAATAACTACAAAGTCGTACTAGTTCGTTAACAGACGCGCGGATCACTGCGTGCGTTTGGAACAAGCCTAACGTGCTTCCTACAAACGAGTAAAATAGAATCACACGTGCGATAACAGTAAACAAGAGGCGACACAGCGGGTGCTGCTAAGATAACATCGTGCGCTGGCTACTTGGAGCTGTCGAACCTGCGGAAGTATTGCCATTCACCGACTTGAGTGTCAAGCACGTGGAGATGCGTGCGGGGCGGCCGTGCCGATCCGCATTTGAGGCACTGCTTCAAGCGCTAAGAAAACGATGTTTCATGGTATTTCAATCAAGCCTTCATTTAAAACATGCATCTTGACAATATCAGCACCTAACAGACATATTTAGCACCTAAAAGATATATCAAAAGGGCAGGTACATGTTCAAGCAGAGCACACGGGTGATGCGCGCCGACAGAAAGTGCGCTGCCCGCATGCGGTACTGCTTCATCACTATGAAAAAGCAAGAAGCTGCTGACCTGGAAGTTCGTTGTCGTTTTAGGCGAAGTGCTTTGGCAAACCTGGATTATGGGTGTCACTTTTTTTCTAATCCGTAGGTTCTGTGTCCGCAGCGTCTTGCGAGGTCCGTCGTCTCCTTCTCGCGGGTTGCAGTAAACGTATCCACTGCTGTACTTGTATCCACTGCTGTACTGTATTGCACCCCGTCACACCGAAACGGGGTGCAATAAAGCTCCTTACACGTCAGCTTCATCGTCTGTGGGTCTTCTTTTGGCGTATCACGAGAACTACGCAGTTGCAACGCTAAACAAGCGTCCTGTGCCATTTGAAAGTCCGCAACCGTACCTGATTAGGGCGATTTTCGTGACGGCCGCTAGTTAGCGAGCACAAACACAGAGTCGCCAATATTGTCTGTTCTTTACACTTTTACTCTGTTATTTCACAGAATTGTATATCGTGTATATCTTTTTAAAGCAAAGCTTTTTACCTCTACCAGCCAACGGTTCTTTCGTAGCGGGCTGGACAAGAAACTCCCAACGTGGCTAGAGAGGGGGAGGGCGGTTTTCACTCACGGAGCATGGTGTAAATGGCGCGGCGATATGCCGCTAATACCCAGCGTTCTCGTTCGCCGCAGCTGGCAGGCGGGTCAGCGGGACCATTTTTTTGGCTTCTTCGTCGGCTTTTGCAACGGTAGTTTTGGGCTTGTTTTCGCGCAGCTTCACGTTCATTGCGCGCTTCCTTCGCACGGCTTGATTAAATTGCTCGACAGCACCTCTTGGGTAGCCCGGATCCGACGGAATTGAGTGGTCGTACGGCAAATACAAGTTAAGAATTGTTTGGAAGGACGGGGAAACAAAATGTACCGACCACCTACAGACATCTGGCCGATGGAGAAACGCTACGTTTCGCGCACTGGTTTCCCCGAATGGGACTCCGTTTTCTAAATCGGCGAATAAAAATGCGGTTGAGTTTTCACAGGTATTACAAAAGGCAAAAGGAGCAACTGGTTCTGGTAGATGGCGATTATAAAACTCCCCTTAGCTTCCTCGCCATTTTCAATCTTAATAAACTAACTAGTTTAAATTGGTATAAATGAGAATCGCTGAGCTCACATACAGCATTGTTTCGGTTTCTGCGCTTGTGACGCGCGGTGGTGTAACCCCGCGCTAGCAGTAACCCCGCGCTAGCAGATCCCGATCGCTTGGTTTTGCTGCCGCAACCTTCAAAAAAACGCTTCCTGGTTTTTTTTTCGCCCACGCACGGCTGGGCTACATCGGCGACGTCCGCCACTCTAGTCGGCCGTGGCCGGTGCTGCTGCATTGGGGACTCCGCCCCGCGAATTCCAGGTAACGGCTGGCAAAACGGTAATAGCTGGTTTCTTTGTAGACCCACTCTTTGTAGAGCCACACTTTGTACTCTTTGTAGAGCCACGTGTGCAGAGACTCCGGAACTCTTTTGGGAGTGGGGGGGCAAGTATACTGCCGTATTTTTCATCATCATCATCAGCAGCAGCAGCAGCTTGTCTACGCCCACTGCAGGGCAAACGCTTCTCCCATAGCTCTCCAATTAACCCTGTCCTGTGCTAACTGCGACCAATTTATACCCGCAAGCTTCTTGATCTCGTCTGTCGGCTTTGTACGTTTTGTTTTCTTTTTCTTTCTCATATTTGGCCATTTTGTATATTTTTTTTTATTATTTCATAATTGGTATAAATTTATTGACGTCTATTATTTTTTGTTTAAATTCGTATTTATTTCACATGTTTGTATCCTCGTTTATTCTGCATTGGTATACACTAAAAATAGTTTCAGAAGTAAGGAATGCTTGCGCAGACAGCGCCAATGATGAAACGGGTTCGAAAGCTGGAAAAACATGTTTTTTTAATATTTCAGCATTCGCTCCTTCAGTGAAGTAAATTTGAACGGGCGAAACTCCAGAAATGTTACAATAAACAAGAAAGTAGACACTACAGTTACAAAGCTATTAGCGCTGATAGACGAGCTTCATGGCTGGCACGGGAGGGACAGGACAGGGGAGGCTCTCAAAGGCGGCCGAAGGTTGAGGTTCGTTCTGCCGTTCTACACACAAACTCTCTCATAACGGCATCCAATTGCAGTTCCGCAGCTCTCTTCTTGTGCACGTGGAGCAAAAGAAGGTGTGTCAGCCTCATCAGCGTCATTCGATCGCGTAAAAATGTTTTTACTCGCCTCAGAGCACTGAAAGATCGCTCTCCTGAAGCAGCTGACGCAGGCACAGAAAACACGAGTTGCAGGTACCGGACAACCTGGTCCATCATCTCTCGCAGATCTGCAGTCTTAGCCCTCATTCACACAGCCGTCAAATTCTCCGTCACGGCACCGTCACGTAAACAAAAAGCGACGTTGACGGAACGGAGAAGTATTCAGACTGGATCTACACGGGAGCTTTCCGTCAGATTTCCGGGTCGTCTGCCTAGTGATCAGTTTAGCCTAGAATTGAGCGTTTTTAGTCTGAAAAGAAAATAAAATAATTTGTGCTCACTTTTCGCGAAATTTAGCCGTAAAAATTTGTTTTCTGATTAGATGGTTTAGCGCGGGGCATGGTCCCGTCACGTTGACGTGACGGAAACGTAGAGCTCGGCCTCCCGTCACCGTCGCACCGTTTTCGACAAGAAATCGGGCGAAAAACGGCGCCCATGACGGAAGACGGGGACGGGACGGTGACGTGACGGGGTGAAAAACGGCTGTGGGAATGAGGGCTTACCCTGCAGTATCTGTAGAATGCGTTCACTTGAGGCCGGACCCTCGTCACGCAGGAGCGTTGGGAGAAGCACGAGTTGCGCTGAAAGCCTACTGATGTCAAAATCTGCAGCGTGTACTCCTAAAAGATCCTTTAGGTCGTCAGCCGCGAAGTATCGACCTCCAGCAGCGTCGGCGAAAATGCGCTTGAGGCCAATCAGCTGCTAAATGCCAGGCTGTTCGAATCGCCGTCGGATCTTGTTGATAATACGATCGATAGCGGCAAAAAACTCGTTTCTCTGTGACGACTTGGTGTCAAGCGCTGCAGGCTCCTGAGGCTTGTCTGTGAACTGAAGCCTTCTGGGCGGCTGCGAAACTCTAGGCACACTAGGTTCCTTTAGACCTAACTCTCTTGCCCTTGAGTTTGTGCGCTGCCATAGGACATCAAATGATGCGTCAGACCGTAACTTTGCCAAGCGGTCACAAAGGGCTTCTGCTGCTTCTTTGGCTCCTGCAGCGCGGTAAACTGGGCATTGAAGAATCCTCGCTAATTGCTCGCAATCCCTAGTAAAGTTTCGAACTTCTTTAATACCGTCTCATATCCTTTCATGGCTGTCTTGCTTGTGCCACTCGGAGAGCTTTGAACTTCTAGCAGTTCCTTCAAAGTCGCCTGCACCCTTTCATAGTTCTCAACGAACCTTTCCATTGATTTTACTCTTACTGTCCACCTCGTTGGGCACAGTGGTAACAGTAGGGTGCTTGGCCCGGAACAATCCTGCTCACCGCCATCCTTACCCGGAGGAAGTACGACGCTTGAATAAGCAGTCTTCCTGTTTTTCGATTTCAGGATTGCATTGGAAACATCCTTTAAAATGTTCAGAGCGTGACCGACGACACTGCAGTTCCTTGCTACCTCCTGGAGTGCTAAGTCTAGGCAGTGGTTGCTGCAGTGCACAAATATTGACCGTGGTTCCGCTTCGGTAATGCTTTTCTGCACGCCAGTAAATCTGCCTGCCATGTTCGCGGCCCCATCAAAACAGTGCCCCCTTAGGTTATGGAAGTCCAAGCCCAGAAGCAAAATCATGTCCCTGACGGCTTTATACAAGGTCTCAGCCCTGCTGTCGGGTGCATTGTACATGCCAAGAAATTCCTCGCGAATTTCCAGTGGTATTCCGCCTACCCAACGCACACAAAATGTGAATTGCTCATTCCCTGTTACGTCAGTAGTATACCGTCAGCTATGATTCCATAAAATGGACTGCATTTGATGTCTCTGATGATGTCCCGCTGCACAGTGTGCGCCATGATTTCAATGAGCTCGTTCTGTATGTCGCTGCTGAGCCATTTATCTCGCTGCTCCAGCCATTTCTTCAAAGCAGGCACGTCTTGTGATCGTTCATCTAGCAGGTCAAGAAGATTTCCGTCATCCTTGGTTTGCCCTTGCAAAGCTTGTCCCGTGCGGCATAGGTAGCGCACTGAACTCACTATTGCGCGCACAGCCTGCCTGGCTTCCTCCTGCTGTCTGCTGCTGTGTTGAGATAACAACTGCACTACACGGATTCCCTTTTCTCTCGACAGTTGGTGGCTCGTGGAGAGGCAGTGAAATAGGCTCTTCTCATGGCGCTGAAATTTTTCAATACCCTTTTTCCAATTATTGAATCCGTTGCGAATAAAACATTGTTCCACTGCTGCAACGTCTTTTTCTCCTGTTTCCTTGAAGGCTAGTTGACATAAATGGCAAAACACGACGTCGCGTTCGTAGTCGTACGAGAGCCACGTGAATTTCACAAACTATGCATATTTACAGGACCTTCTACTGTGGTTGCTTGGGAATTTGTAGCTCTTTGGCGGCAGTGATCGAACATGCGGGGGCGAGTCGTTGTGGCTTGCCATTTCCATCGGAGCGCAGGCGCCGCAATTCGAGGTTGCCTGACTGAAGTCTGTTGCCGAGCGAGCCTCACCACCTGGTGCCACCGTTTCTGGGGTCTCTGTAACAAGTGAGATAAAAATAATTATTAGTCGATCCACACTGTATGAGTCGTTTTTATAATGCATTGAAAAAAATAGCGAGGAGTGCTAAAAATGCGCGACACGCACAAAAGAGTATGAAAAGCACATGAATAGCATTGTTGAAAAAAAACATCGCAAAGACGTACCGTCAATATTCGCTGCTCCTTTCGCATGGTCATCTGGTTGACTTTCATGACAGTTGTTTCCTGCTGCCAGCGCAAGCACAAATACGAAGGGTCATTAGAAACACATTAATAATCAAACTGGCGACAAAAAAAAATGTGACGCAATAAACCTTGTGAACAGGCGCGTAGCCAGGATTTTTTTTCGAGGGGGGGAGGCAGGGGCTAAGATTTAACCGTCCGCTCGGGGGTTTATAAAGTGCGTTTCGGGTCTCTTATGCTAGTGTCGTTGATTATTGTGGTTGTAGTTTGCCGTGCGCAGTTGTAATCTCGCGCAGATGATAATGGACGCAGTGCACGCACGGGCACCTCGTCCGTGTGTACTTTGTGTGTACTTTGAGGAAAGAATGCCACCCACAATGAATCTCCAGGTGTCTCCCTACATATGGTAGCTAGCTTGCACACTTGTCCCGGCATTTTTCTGAACGATCGCGTTCATAAAAGAATTGTAAAGTTCTAATTCAAACATTCATGGCACCACTCATGTGGAAAAGCCACTAGGGGAAGGTGGCGGGGCAATGGCAAAAATAATGCAGTTATTAAACGATAAGTAAAAGAATAAATGCGATGTGTAACAAAAAGATACGAGATTCAAGTTAAAAATTGAGGGCGAGACATGTCCATCAACACATACAAGTGTGAGAAAACCTCTTACATCGTAAAACAGGTTGTGAAAGAATGTATACGGGCGATGTGTCATGAAAAAATACAAAATGCATGTACAAAAACGAAAGCGCGAACAAAGCCATTGAAATAGTTTGTTAGGAAAGGCGATGTCTCTCCGTAGAGGAAATGACAATATTTATACAAAAGAATGTGGAAGTGGTGGAATAGAAACAAGTAGAGTGAGGCAATATAAATGAACTTCAAAATTACTATAAACTCGCGTAAACATCATGAAGTCAACATGCATATATTTCAGAAAAATTGTGCACATTGCCAGCCAACACAAGACATCAGTCACAATGTAAAGTAAGATCAGTAGAAGAAATTGACTTACAGGTCGAGGCATCGCTTGTACGTGGACGCTTTAATGATGAGCTCTCCCAAAACTCGGAGAGGCGTTTCTGTTTTTTAGACATTGCCGTTGTTGCGTCCGGAGAGCCTCGGCACTGCCATTTTATAGCACCGTTCCCTAGACTCTTAGGCTAGGGATAAACGCAGCAAAACAAAATTACCCAATAGCAAGAATGAAAATGCCTCTTTCTGCAAAACCGTCCTTGGGAGGGGTTCCGCCATACGGGGATGTGGGGACCGCATGGTACAGTCAACACGGGCACGGCACCCTTGCCGGTTCGTAAGAAACGGGAGAGAGGGGTTCAGGGGTGACACACACAACGAGCATGGGCATCTTTTATTACGTGCTTATTCCGCAAAACCTCCATGAATTTTGCCCGCGCTCGACTCACTTCCAGCTAAAGCACCCATTTGCAAGATAGATTGACCCATCACTGTTCTGTGCTTCACGCAGTGCTACATAGACAGAGGGGAAGATTACCTGTCCCCTTTGGAGAATATATCACAGCGCTCTTCAGCAATCAATGACAAGCGTCCCTCTCTTCCCCGCCTCAAATTACTCCAGTGCTTCCTTGCTTCCCCCTCCAAAGCATGGCGCGCCAATTTTCTCCGCTGAGATGAAGCCTTGCGTTTCCCTTCCCGGCATGTCCGGTGGCACGTAGCATCGCCGAGGTGTGGTATTAGAGAGGGCATTCGTCGCGTTTGGGGGATTAGTTCCGAGGGCCTGCCTTCGCCATGCCCGCGCCTCCTCGCCCTTCCATGCACGCAGGCGCAGACGGGTCTCGGTCAGTACGGGCACAACATATTACAAAAGCGGGAAAAAGCGAAATGACGCCCAGGCAAGCCCATCTCCCGACGACCTCCCCGCGTCTGCCTTACGTGTACGCCGAAGCGGCAAGCAAGACGAAAAAGGAAGGCCTTCTTGTAGCCCACAAAACCATAAGAAAAAGCACGAGGGGTTATTCGCGAAATTCCTTTGGGCGGTGCCATACCATTTACAGCGGTGAAACGCAAAACTTCCCGGAATGACTCCGCCGACACACAATGACGTCCTGATGTCAAGAAGCGCAGCCCATTAGCTTAACACTGCGAAACATAAGACCACCGCGTACACCTCGGAAGGGCGCAGGTGACTGACACCGAGAGAAATTATTTCGAGGCATTCTCCTCGAGCCAAGTCGAGGAAAGCTGAATAGTAGTTTTCTTCGTGCTTCCCCCTCCAAGGCCACGCACGACCTTCGGTGCGCCATGGGGAGAAAAAAATTTAAAAAGGAAAATTTTCTGTATAACTGCCGTTCATGGCCAAATTTAGTCAGTTCTGATAAAAGGAACCTATGAAGCTTCGAAGGGGTATTTGGTTGGAGTATATTTATTTGTTTTCATGTATGTTTTGACCCGACTACACATTGAATAACGTGAATTCCTTGTACACAAAACTGCAGTTTTCTGTACAAGGAATTTACCTTACAAAAGAAAATGCGTGGCTTTGGCGTCCCTTGCGCTGAGCGTGGTTGGGGCTGAGCTGACCCGAGGGGGCCGTCGCCTGGGGCTGCACCCCTCCGCAATTATTTTGATTGCTGTGCTTCGTTATTTGTAAGCCCGGGTCTCGGAGAACTCGTGCAAAGTGAACTCGTCGCAGCCAACTCGTCGTAGGTGAATTCGTTACATAGGGCAAGTCGTCATAGGCCATCTCGCACTAGGGAAACTCGTAACCTAGGGCAACTGGACACTCGGCCAACTCGTCACAATTTACGTTTTTCGTCTATCATGTTCAAATGAAAGAGTACAGAAGCTTGTATATTTCTCATCTTATGCGTAAACATTCTTACACTCCTCCTTAAATTCACCACCCTTAATGTTTCCTTTGTCGCCTTCGAGGAACGCGCCAACCAGACAGCGTATCTTATTTTTTTGTGTGTGTGTGCAGCTAATTACGTGAGCCTTTTATATTGTCACGAAGACAAGGACGATGCAGTTGTCTTGAATGAGAAACACGTTTATTGGAGCGAACTTGTGCTCCCCTAACAACTCAAAAGAATACAGAGGCGGCGAAGCAGCGGTCAACAAAGTGACTTGCACAGGCGAGTGTCATCGAATCGAATGCCCCGGCGTCCGCACTGCAGGCTTTTTATCCCTCGGCGCGCGTGGTTCTCGAAACGTCGATTTGCATCGAGAACATAGTAGATCCAAGAAGATTATTCTGGGCTGTTCACGTTAGATCGGAATGCTCTCCCTATCACAACAGATAACACATGCGGCACAGAAAGAAAGAATGGAACACGCGCTTTCCTTGGCGCAGAGATAACACAGACCGGCGCAGCCGGGCGGTAAAAGCAAAACACAAATAAACAAACCCAATGTATAGTTCGCGGCATTACCCCCCCTCTAAGAGTGCATCGACCCGATGCTAACATAACCGACAGTCCGAACAAATGAAACTAAAAGTTCGTCATCGTCCGTAGAAAGGTTTTAAGCGAACCACGTGGACGACTTCAGGCCGCGTGCGTTGTCGCGATGTGCCGGAGTCACCATCGGGGATCACTGCGTAGGTAAGTTGGCCAACACGTCGTAGAATCTGGTAGGGTCCGAAATACCGTCGCAGGAACATCTCACTGAGTCCGCGACGTCGGATGGGAGTCCAAACCCACACACGATCCCCTGGTTGGTACTCGGCGTCTCGGCGTCAGAGGTTGTAGCGGCCCGCATCTACCAGCTGCTGGTCCGTTATACGAACTCGAGCGAGCTGGCGGGCCTCCTCCGCACGTTGAAGATATCCGTGGACGTCGGCGTTGAGGTCGTCGTCTTCTACGTGCGGAAGCATGGCGTCGAGCATCGTAGTCGGCCTTCTACCGTAGACAAGCTCGAACGGCGTCAGCTGCGTCGTCTCCTGGATAGCCGTGTTGTACGCAAACGTGACCTACGGGAGAACTTCGTCCCAAGTTTTATGTTCAACGTCAACGTACATTGACAGCATATCTGCGATTGTCTTGTTCAGACGTTCTGTTAGTCCGTTCGTTTGGGGGTGGTACGCCGTCGTTCTTCGGTGATCCGTGTTGCTGTAGCGTAATACTCCTTGCATCAGCTCTGCAGTAAATGCCGTTCCGCGGTCTGTGATTAGGACTTCCGGGGCTCCATGTCGTAGCACAACTTGGCTTATAAAGAACTTCGCCACTTCTTGTGCAGTCCCCCTCGGAAGAGCGGCAGTCTCTGCGTAGCGCGTCATGTAGTCTGTCGCTACGACAATCCACTTGTTCTGTGATCGTGACGTAGGGAACGGGCCTAAAAGGTCCATTCCAATCTGTTGAAATGGTCTCGATGCGACGGCGACCGGTTGCAGAAGTCCGGCGGGTCTTGCCGGCGGCGTTTTTCGTCGCTGGCAGTCACGGCAGCTCCGGACGTAGTGGGTGACGTCAGAGGTAAGGCCGGGCCAGTAGTACCTCGCCTTGATTTTTCCAATAGTGCGGGCTGTGCCGAGATGTCCGGAAGACGGGTCGTCGTGGCACGCTTCCAAAATTTCGTCACGAAGGTCCGCGGGGATGACGAGGAGGTAATTCGCTCTTGTTCCGGGGCTGAAATTCTTCTTCACGAGGACGGAGTTTCTCAGGCTGAATGCTGGTAAGCTGCGTTTGAAGGTCCTAGGAACGGCAACGTTGCATCCCTCGAGGTACTCGATTATGACGCGTAAGTCGGGGGCGGCACGCTGCTGGGCGGCTAGGTCGCTCTCCGTCACGATCCCGAAGAACGCGCTGTCTTCATCAGAGTCTTGTGGTGGTGGGTCGACGGGGGCGCGGGACAGGCAGTCGGCGTCGGAGTGTTTCCTGCCGGATTTATAAACGACTGTAACGTCGAACTCCTGCAGGCGCAAGCTCCACCGCCCAAGACGGCCAGAGGGGTCCTTCAAATTGGCGAGCCAACACAGCGCATGGTGGTCTGTTACAACCTTGAATGGCCTTCCATACACCTATGGGCGAAATTTTGAAATCGCCCATATAATAGCCAGGCACTCTTTCTCAGAGGCAGAATAGTTTTTCTCCTCCTTCGACAGACCACGGCTGGCATAGGCGATTACCCTTTCGCAGCCGCTTTGCTTTTGGACAAGGACGGCACCCAAGCCTATATCACTGGCGTCCGTGTGCATTTCCGTTTCGGCATTTTCGTCGAAATGAGCGAGCACGGGCGGGCTTTGCAGGCGTTTTTGCAGCTCGCAGAATGCTTTTTCTTGGTCGTTTTCCCAGCTGAAAGGGTTGCTATCTTTCGTCAAGCGCGTGAGTGGCTCGCAATGCGTGCGAAGTTTGCGACGAAGCGCCGGTAGTATGCGCACAGCCCGAAAAATCTTCGCACGCCCTTCTTGTCTTTCGGCCTTGGGAAGTTCGCAATGGCTGAAGTTTTTGCCGGGTCAGGTAGGACTCCCGCGGCGTTGACGACGTGGCCCAAGAACTTGAGTTCCCCGTATGCGAAACGGCACTTTTCAGGCTTCAGCGTCAACCCCGACGTACGAATGGCCTCGAGTACAGACTCCAACCTTGCAAGGTGTTCGTCGAAAGTCCGGGCGAATACCACTACGTCGTCGAGGTATACGAGGCAGGTGTGCCACTTAAGGCCAGCTAGCACAGTGTCCATGACTCTTTGAAACGTCGCTGGTGCTGTGCACAGCCCAAACGGCATCACCTTGAACTCGTATAGGCCGTCTGGGGTTATAAATGCAGTCTTCTCTCGGTCTCTCTCGTCCACTTCAATTTGCCAGTAGCCGGTCTTCAGGTCCATCGATGAGAAGTACTTCGCGTGGCAGAGGTGGTCGAGGGCGTCGTCGATTTGGGGGAGGGGGCACACGTCCTTTTTCGTGATTTTGTTCAGTCGCCGGTAGTCAACGCAAAACCTTATAGTGCCGTCTTTTTTTCTTTGCGAGTACGACGGGCGCAGCCCAGGGGCTTTTCGATGGCTGTATAATGTCATCGCTCAGCATGTCGTCGACTTGAGTCCGGATGGCTTCCCGTTCGTGTGAAGAGACGCGGTACGGTGACTGTCGGGTAGGTCGGGCTCCATCTTCGGTTATTATTCGGTGCTTCGCTAGAGGGGTCTGACGTAGTTTTGCGCTCAAAGAAAAACATTCGCTATAGCGACGCAGCAAAGCCAATAATTTTTTCCGTTGTTCTTGCGGTAGCGCCGGATTCACGTCGAAGGGCTGCGGGAGCTTGAAGGTTTCTACGGGTGTGCGTTCAAAGTCGGCGACCGCGATCACGTCACTTGCTTCTTGCGTTTCTTCGAGGAATGCAATTGCCGCGCCCTTGTTTAAATGCTGGTACTCCTCGGTGAAATTAGTAACCAGAATGTTGGATTGGTGTTCCTTGAAGCGCGCAATGCCTCTTGCGACGGACACACCACGGTCGAGAAGCACCCTTTGATCAGTGTCTACGATAGCGTCGACGTCAGGAGCAGCATCTTCACAGTAGACTGCGACCATCAAGCTTGCGCGGGGTGGCAGGGTGACATGATCATCCGCAATCCTTACAGCAGCCCGTCGTTCGGGGTTCTGTTCCGGCGTCATGAAGTGATTGGGGGAAAAAGTTATTGACTTGGTCTGCAGATCAGATTATGCGTATTGCACCGTTGTCCATCAAAAAGTCATTCCAAGAATTACGTCGCGGGAGCAGTTAGGCAGAATGACGAACGCCGCAGGGTACGTTGTGCCGTCTATGGTGACGCGCGATGTGCACGTTCCACTTGGCGTCACGAGGTGGCCTCCTGCTGTGCGTATGTGTGGACCGTCCCATCTGGTCATAACTTTCTTCAGTTTAGACGCAAATGGTCCGCTCATTACCGAATAGTCAGCTCCCGTGTCTACAAGGGCGACTACGTCAAAGCCGTCGATGGACACCTTGACGTCAGATGCAGTCTTCCTCGAGTTCCGGGTTCGTCGGGGCGTCGTATCTCTGCTTGTACGTGTTGACGGTCGGGCAGTGTGCATCGTCGTTGTCGTCGTCTTCTCAACGGACGCCTTGGTCAGGTCGGGTACGCGTCGCGCCGTGTAGCTGTCGTCGTGTTCAGGAGTCTCGTTAGGGCTAGGTCGGGTCGTCGGGATGAGGGCATTTCGTGAATGATGGTCTTCAGCGAGTCGCTGCGTCGTTGGAGGGTTTTCATTTTTCCGCCGTTGTGCAACTTTACCTCCCGAAGTTGCTGCTTTTAGTTTCCCCCGCGTGGGCTGGGGGACCTTCCACGTGAGAAGTCAGCAGTGCTGCGGCGGTTCGGTGACTGAGACGGGTAGGGCGACGGTGAACGGTTGAAGCGGGCTGGTCCTCGGTTGGTGTTGGAGAGGTATTCTTCGATCTCAGCAGGGCGCTGGCCGTATCGGGGGCGTGGGGCGTCGACGGAGAACCCTCGCAAACCGAGCCTCTTGTAGGGCAGCGACGGTAGATGTGGTCGGCCTCTCCGCAGTGGTAGCACAGCGGGCGATTATCGGGCGTTCGCCACACGTCGGTCTTCCTTGGCGTCTGGTATTGGTCTACAGGGCGTCGGGCGGGCGGCGTGGACGGCGGTATGGCTCGGCCTCTTGACGACGGGTTGGAGCAGGGCGGGGTTGACGAACAGCCGAGGAGTAGGTCATGGCTTGTGGTTCGCGGGGTGCTTCCGACGGCGTAGAAGAAGTTACCAGTGCGTTTTGGACTTCTTCTCGGATTACGTCGGTCAGGGAAGCCACTTGAGGTTGCGGCGTCGTTGGAAAAAGCTTCGAAGCTCCTCCTGACCACTGCTCGGATGGTCTCTCGCAATGTATCGGAGCTTCCATTTGCGGCACCGATGGTCTCCGGGAACAGCGCGTTGACAGGGCGGTCGTACTGCCTCGTTCGAATTTCTAGCGTCTGCTCCATCGCGGCCGCCTCAGACGCGAATTCCGCCACCGTCTTCGGAGGGTTACGGACTAGACAAGCAAAAAGCTCTTGCTTCACTCCTCGCATTAGAAACCTGAGCTTCTTTTCCTCGGTCATTTCAGGGTCCGCACGACGAAAAGTCGCTTCATCCCCTCAACGAAAATCACGACTCCTTCGTTGGGGTGCGTGCTGCGTTCGAGTTTCAAGCAAAAGCGCAGCTCGCTTTTTCTCACCACGGTAGTGAAGGTCTTAAGGAACTCCCTGTTGAATTGAGTCCAGTCGGTCAAAGAGCTCTCATGGTTCTCGAACCAAGTTGAGCAGCATCTTCTAAGTAAAAGAAGACATGCCGGAAAGTTTCTTCGTCGTCCCACCTGTTGAAGATGCGGACGCGTTCCAGCTTCTCCAACCATTCTTCGGGGTCTTCAGCGGGGGCTCCCCGGAACGATGGCGGTTCTCGGGGCTGCTGCAGGATGATTGGCGACGTTGTTTTTGCACCATGGTGTTGGTGCAGCGTTCCTTTTCTTGGGCCCTTCTGGCAGAAGACCGAACTCGGGTAGCAATCCTTGCAGTCGGGGGCTTTCTCTGGTTGGACTGGCTTGGCGGCTTCGAGATGTCGTAGAGGGCATAAAGGCTTAGTACCCAGCACCTCCACCAGATGTCGCGAACACAAGGACGATGCAGTTGTCTTGAAGGAGAAACACGTTTATTGGAGCGAACTTGTGCTCCCCTAACAACTCAAAATAATACAGAGGCGGCGAAGCAGCGGTCAACAAAGTGACTTGCACAGGCGAGTGTCGTCGAATCGAATGCTCCGGCGTCCGCACTGCAGGCTTTTTATCTTTCGGCGCGCGTGGTTCTCGAAACGTCTATTCGCATCGAGAACATAGTAGATCCAAGAAGATTACTCTGGGCTGTTCGCGTCAGATCGGAATGCTCTCCCTATCACGACAGATAACACATGCGGCACAGAAAGAAAGAATGGAACACGGCTTCCCTTGGCGCAGAGATAACACAGACCGGCGCAGCCGGGCGGTAAAAGCAAAACACAAATAAACAAACCCAATGTATGGTTCGCGGCAATATCCAACAGCAATACAATCATGATCGCTTTTGCATAAGTAATCATTCCACAGTGGTTGGTGGTCTGTCAGTATTGACAATTTAACAGTTCCTGCACATTCTCGGACATTTTGTGTGAGCAAATACTTCGTGATACTTTTTGTTAAATGTTTTCATAAAAAAACAGCGAATCTTGCACTACTGGTGCAAGGAGCGCGAAAAACAAGAACCTGTGGCCCATCTCCCTTCGTCCGAGACACGGCTGTTGCACCCCCCATGAATTTCTGAACTTGCCTGTTAAAGCTCTCTTAACCTGGCAGGCCCGGATCATTTTAAAATGTCTGCAGAATTTCACATCTGTGTCATTGTGGACCGGGTTTCAAGAGATATCGCTTCAAGAGATATCGCTTCAAGAGATATCGCAAAAAGAAAAAAAAGAAAAGAAAACGCAAAAGAACGGAAAAGTCGACCCCCCCTCCACAGAAAAAGCGTGACGAATATTTTTTGAAGGGGAAAAAATAAACCTGAAAAGAAACCCGTTACCCAGTAAAGAAAATGTGATTTTTTTTTTGCAACAAGAGGGGAAATAAGAAGGGGACAGAGGAACATGTGTGAAAATAGAAAAATCATTTCAACCACCGCTGCAAACTAACAAAAAGAGGGCACCCTCGAATTCTGACGAGGTCAACCTGGGAGTAATTATAAGATTAGAAGCCACTAACTTGCTCTCCCCATTTCCTCGACATCGGCCAAAAATGTAACTGCAAGACGACATTTTCAAGAACGAGTATTTCAGTGCTACCACTTTTCCTAGTACGGGATCACCTAGAACGAGATGCCCTCTTTGACCAGTTTCCCTATGACCAGTTTTCCCAGGACGAAATGGCTGCGACAAGAGGGCCCGTTCCCGCATTTTGAAAGGGGGTGCATTTTACGAGGCCGCCCATTTTTCGCACCATCCAGACAGATTTTTTCTCCTTATTTTTCTGATGCGGCTCATGCGGGAGGGCGACCACGCTTTTTTTTTTCAAGTATTACAGGATGGGCCCCGGG